>CM076570.1:434341171-434941171 GCA_034641835.2 Pinus albicaulis | reverse complement strand
GATAATATTCCACCTACGATCCATGCATTAGTTTTGTATAAATCACCTTAAAATCATCACCATCAACATATTGTTCAGCATAAAATTCAAAAGATAATGAATCATTTTTCAAAATTATAGATGCAGAAATAGGAGGGTGAGAAAGCATATTTTCCACTTTGTTATTGGTTCTCTTATTTTATTTTATTACCAACTGAAACTGTTGGAGGAATCCCATCCAACTTAAATGATGTGCTTGTTGAAGTTTTGTATATGACTAAAGGTACTACAAGGGCTAGTGATTTTTGTGAATTATGGTCTCCTTTTTTATCAAATAGTGTTTCCAGTTCTTCATGCTTTGAACCAAGGCATACAACTCCTTTTCGTAGGTGGGATAGTTCACAACAACTTGGGAGAATGTCTCTGAATGGTAACATACATGTTTCCTTTGTTGCATCAATACTACTCTCATGGTGTATCCACTGGCATCTATCTTGATCTCAAAATGATGTTGGAGGTTTGGTAAGACCAAAACTGGTGTGGTGTTGATCTTCACTTTTAGTGTATCAAAGGAATTTTGCTTCTTTCTTCCCCACTGAAAGGTTTTCTTCACATTATTTAAAGCATGTAAAGGGGATGCAATGACGGATAAATTGGCAATGAATCTTCTCTAGTATTGTACTACACCAAAATATCTATGGACCTTTGTGACATTGGTGGGTTTAGGCCACTTTAAAATCACTTCAATCCTGGAAGGATTTATTTTCAATTTTCCACCACCCACAATGTGACCGAAGTAAACCAAAGAGGTCTAATCAAATTCACACTTCGAAATTTTGACATAAAATTTTTTATTTTTCAAAACATCAAGAACTTTATTAATATGACACACATGATCATCGCATGTCCTAATGTAAACAAGAATTTCATTACTATACACATGTAGAAAATCATCAAGAAACTGTCTGAAAATATCATTCATCACCTTCGTGAATGTGGTCAGAGCATTGCATAGTCTGATTGGCATCACCATCCATTCAAACAACCCCTATTTCATTTGAATGTAGTCTTGCATACATCCTGTTTTGCAATATTGACCTGATGATGACCACTATCCAGGTCCAGTTTTGTGAAATATACAACATTTTTCAATTGATCTAATAAATCATCAATGCAAAGGACAAGGTACCAATTCTTCACTATTATTTTGTTGAGTGCCCTGTAGTTTATGAAAATCCTCCATGTGCCATCCTTCGTTGGCACCAACACGATAGATGAGTCACATGGAGAAGAACTTGGTCTTATGACCCCTTGGTTCATCAATTCCTATACCTCTTTCTTTATCTCCTCCATCTCAATAGCTGAAAACCTGTACATACCAATGTTGGGTAAAGGAGAATCTTGCTATAAGTGAATCTCATGTTGGATCTCACATTTTGAAGGAAGCCCACTTGGTTCCTGAAAAGTACCATCATAATTAGAAAAAATTTCACATAATTTCTTTTCGTGAGTGGGATCACAACCTTTGAAAGCATCAGATCTCTCTGAATCTTTTTCTCTCTCAACCATAAGCATGCACCCTTTGCTAGAATTAACCAACCTCTTCATCTGACCTACACTTACAATATTGGCATTGACTTTGGTGTGATGAGTTGCAACAAACTATTACTCCTTATTTTTCGTGATATGATACTTGTTTTAATGACGAAAGAAAACTTATTTCCTGTCATACAGATACATACTCCCTAATACAATACCACATATATCCAAAGGTACAAAATCAAGATCAACTTCACCAACTAGTTTGGATGCAATCACCAATCTAGCATTACACTATTTGATTACATGCAATTTTTCTTTATCACACACCCAACCAAGAGGGTAAGGTTTTAGATAAGGCTTGGTTTCTAAACCAAATTTCTTAACCAAAGATTCCGAAATCAAATTTCCTTGTGAACCTAGATAAAACAAGGTTTCCACTTTAGTATGTTTCATTATGACTATAATGTAGAACAATTCAATTCTCTTTTTTTCATTAACAAGAGGCCCATTTGAATAACGTGTACTTGCATGCGATTCAAAATTTTCATTAACATGAAGAGAAGGAGTACCTTGTGTACCCATTGTTGTGATCATTGTCTCATCAGCAAAATCAAATCCAAGGTCCTCTTCCGCGGTTGCTACCATATTTTTCTTATTCTTCCCACCAAATATATTTGGTTTCAACTCTGGATGAAACTTACAACAATGCTCATCATCATGACCTTCCTTCCTGAAATGTGTGCACTATGGCTTTGCTCCTTCCTCCTTCTTGGTTATAGCATCCTTCCTTTCCTTTCCCTTGCCTTTTCTTTTTAGCTTTCCACTTTGAGGTTTGAAAGATGATTTCTTTTACTGATATTCTTTGTAATTATCGCGCCTACTTTCAAGGTGAATGGACTTGAAACTGGTCACATCAATAGTATTAGGCCCAAATAATAACAAATAATGTATGATGTAATTATGTAAACAACCAATATATTTTCTTACAGTTTCGGGTGAATCAAGTGGAGTGCCCAAATTCGATGTTCTTTTTCTAAACTATTTTGTGAAGCTTTGTACATTTTGACCCTTCCTTTCCTTAAAAATTTACATTCCATTAATGCCTTTTGTCGATAACCCACATGATAAAATTGACCTTTTAATGTAGAAAAAAGACCAAGAAGAAAGGATATTACCCAAGTTTTTGTTTCCTTTATGCAACTTACTCTCCCACCAAACAAGAGTTGTGCCACTCAGCTAAATGGATGCTAATTTCATATTTGCCTCATCCCCTCAATCTGCTGAATCCAGAAATAAATCTAGATCTCTCTAATCAAATTTTAAGTTTCTATGCATTACATTCTCCATTATATGTAGGAAAATAAAACTTTACATCTAGCTTAAAAAATGGTTTCTTAGATATATGTATATGATGCCTGTTAGAATGATGAGAAGAGGAAGAAGAAGAAAAAATTTCACTAGTGGATGGAGAGGGAGGAGGATCTCCTCCTCCAACTTCATGGTGTACCGATTCATGATCCTCGAGCTCTTTCTTCTCATGCTTGATTGTATTCTCATATTCTACAAATAGCTTTTCAACTTTGACTGTTATGTTGAATAATTTATTGTGATAATTTCGTTCTTATTCTACTCGTGCATCCTCCTCTGTCGTGTTTTGTCTTCATGGTGCACACCTTGCTTCAGGATAAAAATACTTGAGTTTTTCTTCACCTTTTTGGAGCTTGTTATTGGTTAGCATTCACTCATGCAATTCGCATAGAAAAGACCTACTTTGATAGCAAAATTGATCCACGAACTTTAACTTCAAGGATGCATTTAGAATTGTATATAACAGAGCATATTAACCAAGTAACTTAAACCACATGAAAAGAAGCAGAAAACATAAGAAAACATGAGATCAATTAAAATTATTTGATTATGGAGTTCACCCAATGTGGGCTATGTCTCCGGGCCCTACTCAATAGTGGGGAGGTCTTATTTTATTACGTGGCATCAAAGAAATAAGTTATAAGAAACTTTACAAAAATGACCCTTATACCTCCAATTCAGATGATGGTATGAAAATGGAGAGCAAAGCTAGAGAAACAAATGTCACCACTGGATTCATTTCATAAAATCATGCAAAATTGATTGTAAATTTCTCTAATTCTATCACCGGCACCTTTAGAACTCTAAGGGATTTTTTTTGGAATCTTGCATATTCCCTCGCTCATGGTTCCATTCCTCATTCGCTCAAGATTCCGCACCCGTCCTTTGCTGGCCTGCCCCCAGCCGAATTAATTGAGTAGCATATTAATAAGTTGTCGCATGGATATACCAACGTGGACCATTGGCAAAATTTCTTGAATTGGAGTGGGTAGGTTGGGGGTTCCAACCCCGTCGACCCGCCAAATGGTATGGTGCTCGTTATTTTTTTAACCATCGCATTTAAATTTGAATGAAGTTTCTTTTTGGGACCACACTCAAGGTAGGCCAGCCATTATAGCTAGGCAGGTTTAAGCCTTGCCAACTGCGGTGGTTGAAACATGACATATAGTCATTAGGGCGTGGTCCTGTTATAACATATAACACCTAGTGGGGTTTGGGAGGGTCTCTAAGAGGTGGCCCGACCACCCATATATATGTGTGTGTGTGTGTGTGTGTGTGTTGGGGTTGGAGCATAGAAGTGGTGGCAACATGCCACCCCTATTTCAATATATTTTTTTCTTTTTTATAAAAAAATGTATTCCTTTTTAATTAGCCGGAAAATCAGGGTCTCTTGGAAAATTTAGTAGGCAACAAATTCACCCATTCCAGTGGTATGATTCCCTGCATCAAGTCACTTCCCAATTGTTGCATCGTTAAGGCTGCAATTTGGCTAAGCTTGACTAGAAATTTAACCAAATATAACTTGAGCACACAAACTTGAATTTGAGTGTTGTTCCCACCATTGGAATTAGGGAAACAAGCATTGCGATTTGGTCTTAGTTTCACTTTCATCTAACGACTTTGATTTTTGAGCTATCTTCAAGGCCACTTGTATTTCAATATCCTCCCGGATCAGATATCAATAGATATCCTTTGACAATTTCCTCATCTATAGCATTGAGGACAATTATTCTTTATACAGGGAAGGGCATGTTAGGGTACTACATCTAACCCTTTTAGATAAATAGGTAGGTTTTTATGTATTGATGCCATCTCTATTAAATGAAACCTATGTAGTGGATATACTATCCAATTCGTACAAGAATCTTCCACATACTAGAAATTTCCTTCATTTGAAAGAGCCTAGGAGGTTAGATGGAAACTATATAAAGAAATGGAAGCAAGCTAACGAGATGTCTTTTGGAGAATTTTGTAAGTGGTGTAGTAAGAAGTTAGTGTAACACTCCCTTCCACCCCCTTGAACTATCTTGGGATATAGAAGGTGTTATTATTGTTAACCCAATCCCTAAGGTCTATTATGAAGATGAGGTTACCAAAAAGCCCCTAGTTTTGCAAGTCTATATAATTAACTTATAATTTCATCATTATATTTAGCTTGGCAAGAGATTTTTGACAATACCAATTATTCCTTGATTTAATTATTGGATCAAAAGTCAGCATACTGACAACATGGTTCCCATGTGGTCTCCATAAATGTCCTAATAGGTAGCCTTGGTGGGTCCTACTATTAGGCCCATGTCATACTACTATGATCAACACCACTTACGACATTTAGCATCAATGAAGAGAAGGTGATAGTGGGTAGGGAGTAGTAAAGTGGCCTTGAGGTTCCACTTTGGAAATCTGATTGGGTCAGACAACCTTTGTCGGCATGCTCACATGTGTTGTTTTGTGCATTAATCACAAAGAGGGACAGCGATTGGTGACAAAGTTCTGCACTCTAAGTTCCTCCCGAATCCAACCTATAGACTTCCTCACCCATAGTTAAATACCATTGGCCAAGGGTATCAACCCTTCCCTTCATCTTGAACTTAACCACCATGAAAAATGGCTAATGGGTGGTGTTTGTGCATATGGAATGGTTATACTAGGCGTGGTTAAACCTACTCCCACTAAGGGTTGGTCTTCCAACATTCATACGATTTTAAACTTTGTCAACCACTAGTGTTAATAACATAACATATCTGAAACATAAAGAATACCTAGACTAGACTTGCAAAACAGATAGGAAACTACTTTGTGCCCCTCCTCCCACATTCTCAAGGAAATTCACAACCCTAAGTCTTGGTACCCAAATTATTGGTTTGGATAAAATAATCAGTGCAAGGATGGGTTAACCTAGGTATTCCCATAAGTCTAGAAATTTACTAACTAAATAGAAACACATATTTTTTCATCTGCCATGTATGTTTCAAATCAACATATTCTAGGCATACTTTAAAAATTCATGCACACACATGACATAATTCCAATCATGAACATACAATGATCCCTAGAACTTGAGAATTCATTCACATTCGCAAATACACAGATATTCCACCATTCACAATGTAACAATATTCATTATAGTCCATAAGTCAATACACATGAGAAATATACAGTTATCTATATGCTTAAAGACAATTGGAAACTAAAATAGGCACTTCATGTCTCCACCAAATCGTAGGCCAGCCACATTGTAGTTTCTCTTGTAGCCAAAAACCCTTAATTCATATCCAAATTCTAAGTGGATTCCTATTCACGGTAATATCACACCCAAGGCTTCTTCACATAACTAGGAGAAGGATTCCAATGTCTAAGTGGTTTTAAAACCTCATGGTAAGCACCACAAGACTCGGTTTTTGGTTAAAACATAGAGCTTCACACAAGATCAAATTATTTCCTTCTTAGTTCTAAGAGGTTGAATCACTGCTTTTGGTGGTTTATCAACCACCCTTTCATGCAAGAAACACACACGTGTGGAATCCACTATCCAGGTGGTTTTACAACCCGAAGGAAAGCACCAGAGCGACCCATAGTTCCATATTTCCTTGGTTTAACAACCAGGCAACGAGCACTAGGTGGTTTCACATCCTCATTGAAAGCACCACAGTGATCCAATCCTCGATCGATCTCTCCATTGAACATTCAGGCTTAGATACACCATATAATGGCCTCAACATAGTCATAGAGAACACTTTCCCAATTCACAGAACACACAGTTTAATTTTCGTCCATCTTTGCTCCTTCTTCCTTCACATTGATAGCCTCAAAATAGATTCCTCTTCAGTTTTCACCCACAAATCCCATATTTTTCTTTTTTTAGTGCTCTCTATATTCTCTCTACATGGTAGCGTATGTGCCAATATTTTTATTCCTCTTATGCACTCTTCTACCATTCTCTCTCTTCACACAACTTCCAAAAAAATAAAGTCCTTTCTTCCCTCACACCTCTGGCCTTTTGGTTCACAACCTTCTTTCTCTCTCCCCACATTCCACAAGTAAAGTGGATGGTATGGGTGACATCCTCCATTCAGGTTGCCCACTATGACTTCAATTCTTTTCAGTGTAGGCCAGTCCATGGTTAGGCGAGTAGGCATGAAAAAATATTAATATTGGTATGGCATGTGCATGACACACTATAAGAAAAGCAACCAACACACAATAGGTCATCAACAACCATGCAACAACCTATCACAGTATTTCCCTCTTAGATATTTGGATCTATATGTCCCTTCCTTCAACTATTCATCCATTTATTTCTAAATAGATCTATGCACAAATATAATTCAGAGAATTGTGTTTACAGGGTGTTATGAAAAAATATTGTTACAACTAGAGCGCTGCCTCTCCCCCCCCCCCTCCCCCCCCCCCCTCTCTCCCCTCAAAAAAGGAATTGAATATTAATTTAATATATAATTGTATTTTTAATTGTGGTATTTTGGTTCTCCTATAATTTTCCTCTTACTAATATAATATATCATATTCTCTGTAAGTGTTGCTATAGCCTATCATTCATGCTCTATATCAATTATTTTACTAATAAAAAATACTATATTTAACCTATGAAAACTTTTGGAGATTCACTTATTACATTTATACCATAGCATATTCATTAATGGGATAATTATAAGTGCCTTTGATTCTTCTTTTATCTCCCAAAAATCTTTGGTTGAACCCCCTACCACTACACCTTTCCAACTAAATAACCCCCTCATTTCATTGCTATTAAATTATCAAATTTTATAAAAGAAATTTCCATACCCTTTCTTATTTGTATGCCTAGTATCTCATTGCCAATTATATTATCAACTACTCACCTACTAGTCATCCTCTTGTTTCCTGCTTCCTTCACCTTCAAAAATCTTTACAATTTCTCTTATTTAATGTTCGTGAGTTTTTTTTTTATTATTTCTTGAATTTTTTCTTGATTATACCATGATTATGTCAATTTAGGTTTTCCATTTCATGTTCTTATGTCAATTTAGGTTTTCCATTTCATTTTATTTTAAGGAAACCTTATCCTTCACTAAAAACATGTTCGATCCTTTGATTTTCCTAAAGATATCCAAATAGTGACTACTACCTTTAGGATTGGGACTATATTTGAATAGAGACGTATCTCACCCACTGCCACACCCAAGCCCACCTCCCCACACCCCATATTAGGTACATTTACTCAATACAGATAAACCACTAACCCTATGCTACAACATTCAAGGTGTCTTTCTATTATCACTAATATATTCAAAAAGAAAAATAGGTTTGCAAAGAAAAAAAAGAACTTACATGAGCTTCTTTGTTAAATATCGAGATTGGAAAGACCTAAAATTCTATAGAGAAAATAATATGTCTAAAACTTACAAATTTAACAAAATAAAAAATATAGAGATATTTTTTTTGAAATGTGTAAACATATATGTTAACTAATAAAATCCTATAAAAAATTCGCTCAATACATTTATAACACAGTTATTTCTTTCATATAATAATTAAAAATACCAATAATCTCATTTCTACCCCAAAAAAATAATTTTGAGTACCCACTCTAATACACCTTTCAAATTAAACATTTTATTTATTTCACTAGTTATTCTAATATCCATTTTCTCATTATTTTTCCCTAGTCCTTTTTTCTTTTCACTCCTATTATCTTTCACTTTATATATTATCTACAATTTTCTAACTTATCATCATCATGCTTACTACTTCACCTATCTGGAACAAAACTTTATGGATATCATGGATATTGCACATTATCCTTGAATATCACGATGAAATGCTATTCAACTTGTTATTCAACTAAAGTATTTAATTAAATTTAAATTATGATAGGTAGCATTTTCATTTAAAACGTACTTTCATGGATGCGTCCATTAATTGAATTAATTATATATATATATATATATATATATATATATATATATATATATATATATATTCATTCCAGTTCATAAATTTATTAAAATACGGTTACGAGGAATATATGTTGTTACTCACTAATTCTATGCCCAACATTATATTATTTTTTTAGTAATGACATTTGAACTAAATTTAATATTAAAGGTAACGATAGTTTTTTTTTAAATTAATTATATTAAAAAATTCTCTCACTTATTATATTTATAAAAATTATAAAAATAAATAAATTAAGTATTTAAAAATTTATTAACATATTAGTAATTAATTTTTATTTAATTAATTAATTTATTTTTAACTAACTAACTAATTTTTTAACGGCTAGTTTTAACGGCTATTTATCGATCAATCTCTCTCCACTTGTCCTGAGGGTGAACCACATTAGTTGGTTCGAAAGGTCAACCTAATTCTAATGATGTGATTTATCTGAAAGTTCTTTTATCTACATAATTTATATCTTTTAAACATAGTATTTAAAGATTTTTATCAATTAAATTATAATCTTAAGAAATATCAAGCAATATTGCAAAATTAGAATTTGAAATTAGTTTTCTTTGTCATTCATATAGAAAATATGTAAAAGTACTATGATGAC
Organism: Pinus albicaulis; assembly: GCA_034641835.2. Lineage (NCBI taxonomy): Eukaryota > Viridiplantae > Streptophyta > Pinopsida > Pinales > Pinaceae > Pinus > Pinus albicaulis. Next base: position 434,931,729 of record CM076570.1, on the reverse strand, counting down.
AAATTTATTTAGCTATAAATAATTAATTTATTAAATTTTATTTTAATATTATATTTAAAGTATATATTAATAATAATTTTAAATTTATTTAGTTATTAATAATTAATTTATTAAATTTTATTCTAATATTATATTTAAAGTATATATTGATAACAATTTTAATTTAGTTTTAAGTATTTCTAGTTTTTTGTCAAGTTGTTTGTGATTTTTTAGACTTGACTTGTAGTTGGACGAAATAACTCAGGGGCATGTATAAAAGGATGTGTAAGTTTGTTTGTACATCAATCTATCTTTCTAAAATAAAAAAAAATAAAAAATAAAAAAAAATTATGTTTTAAATAGAAAAATAATGTTTGTTATAATAAAAAAAAATTGTTGTAAAGTAATTATAAAAAAAAAAAGTGTGAGTGACATATTTAAATTTTGCACTTTTCAAAAATATTTCAACCAAAAATTTAAATAAACTTTTTGAAAATTGATGTTAATTAATTTATATCCATATCAAATATTTCAACCAGAAATTTAAATAAACTATTTGAAGATTGATGTTAACTAATTTATGTCCATATCAACTTTATATATATATATATATGAAAAAATTATTAAAATAAAATATTTTAATGTTGTATGTAAGAAAATATTTAATGTGGGTTATCAATAAAATATTTTAATACAAATTAGTATTTCTCTTAAATACATTAATAAGAAAAACCATTTTAAGTTGACCAATAAAATGTCTCTATATACATGTTATGTAAAATATTTTAATATCGATTATGTATATATTATGTATCATTAATTTCTTTTATGTATATATCATGAAAAAAAATGTTTTATCGTTAAAACTTTTTTTTGGTCTATATATACTCTATTTAGCATTTAGAAATACAAATGAAAAAATGAAAAATAACTTTGAATTTTTCATTTTAAAGAAGTTTTCACTTGAAGAAATTTGATCACTCTGGGCTCATGTTAGATACGTACTTAAGATGGATCTATGCAGAAATGTAGGTTACTCACTAATTCTATCCCCAACCTTATATTAATTTCTTAGAAATGGCATTTGAACTAAATTTAACATTAAAGGTAAAGATATTTTTTAAACATAATTTATATACTTTTAAACATAGTATTTAATTGTTTTTATCAATTAAATTATATTCTTAAGGAATCTCAAGCAAGATTGGAAAGTTAGAATTTGAAATTAGTTTTCTTTGTCATTCATATAGAAGAAAAAGTAAAAGTATTGCGATAACAAATTTATTTAGTTATTAATAATTAATTTATTAAAATTTATCTTAATATTATATTTCAAGTATATATTAATAAAAATTTTAATTAATTTTTAAGTATTTTTATCTTGATTGTTTTTCAAGTTGTCTATGATTTTCTAGGCTTGATCTCTGGCTTGAGGAGTTGCTACCCAGGGGCATATAAGCTGTCAAAGTCACCAGGGTATGACCGCACCTAAAGTCACCGAGTATTGCAGCCCTCCTCTGCCACACCAACCCTTAGCTAAGTGGATTTTTTAGCATGTCGTCTCCCTCTAGCACATGGCACAACTAGCCCCCCCGAGGTTTGATCATGGGTAGACTTGCTAACAAGGCCCATCCCCAACCACTTTAATAGATATGATTATATATAACGAGCATAGATATGGATTTAACATGAGCCTAAAGGGATCAAATTTCTTCAGGTGCAAACTTCATTAAAGTGCAAAATACAAAGTTATTTTTCATTTTTTAAATCTTATTTCTGAATACTAAATATAGTTTTTTAGATACCTTCTAACAGATTTAAAACTTGTTGACATCCCCACAGTCAATGGAATCTTTACTTGGAACAATCGAAGGGGGGAAAGACATCAAATAACATCTAGGCTTGATCGATTTCTAATCTCGGAGGAGCTGTTGAGCGTAGATGCTTATTATGAAGCAACAATTCTACCAAGCACTAGTTTTGATCATTGGCCCATTCAACTAGAAAATTATATCAAATATATCCCAAAAAATAGGTCATTTCGTTTTGAATTGTTTTGGTTAAGAGATCATGCATTCCTGAAACAAGTGCAAGATTGTTGGATATCGTTCAATACACAAGGCAGAAATAGAATGCATACTTTCCAATTGAGATTGAAGTAATTAAAAAAAGAAATCAAAACCTGGAATAAAACAAAATTTGGCAATATTCAAGAAACAGTAATTACTCTCCAAACTCGAATGAAATAGAACCAAAAGGAAACGATTCTACATGGTCGAACAGAAGCTCGGATTGATCAAGAAGGAAGAATTCTTAGAGAACTAGATGAAAGACAAAAACAGGAAGAAATATTATGGAAATAGAAATCAAGGGTTAAGTGGTTAAAAGAAGGCAAGAAAAACACAAGTTTTTTCCATAAATCACTAATTCAACAAAGACAACACAATAGGATTTTCTCACCAAAAGATGAAAATGGAAACAAAATTTATTGGCATAATGAAATGGAAGACCTGTTAGTGAGGCATTTTCAGGATATGGTCACCGAGTCGAATCACAATAGAGTAGTGGCTATACAGCAAATCACCACTCATATACCTTTGAAAGTAAGTCGGGATCAGAACCTGGCACTAATGAGGGAGATGACATTTGCAGAAGTGGAAGAGGTAGTTAAAAATCTTCCAAAGCATAAAGCACCTGGACCAGTTGGCTTTACAGCTGAATTTTATCAGGCTACCTGTTCATTCATGGGAAAAGATATCTAGGAACTGGTGGAGGAATCAAGGCCCACACGGAATGTATACCCAGCTCTGAATTCCACACTTATTAATTTAATATCGAAGCAAACCAAAGCTGATACCCTAGCAGGGTTCTGGCCAATAACCTTGTGTAATGTCATTTACAAAATTCTATCAACAATCATGGTTAATCAGCTGAAACCTATACTGCATGATATTATTTCACTTGAACAAACTGGCTTTGTTAAAGGCAGACAGATCTTAGATGGAATCATAATAGTACAAGAGGCGATGCATTCCATCAAAGAGAAAAAAGTAAAAGGTATGTTAATCAAACTCGACCTTTCAAAAGCATATGATAGATTAAGCTGGTCTTACTTGAGAGAAATATTGGTAGCTTTTGGTTTTGACTCCAGATGGATACAGTGGCTTTTATCCTGCATTTCTACACCTAATTATTCTATTCTACTAAGTGGGGCTCCATGCCAACCTTTTAATGCATCTCGAGGGCTGCGTCAAGGTGATCCTCTCTCACCGTTTCTATTTATCATTGCTGCTGAAGGCCTTGGCCGCTTTATTAAGGCTCAAATAACAAAAAATTTCTTGAAAGGGTTGAAATTATGGGGAAGGTATATTAATCTCTTACATCAACAATTTGTTGATGACATTATGCTCTTCTGTCATGTTTCTTTAGTGGGAGCGAAATTTATTCTCAGAATCCTTCAAATCTTTATGGATGCCTCTGGAACACTGATTAGCAATGATAAATCTAAAGTTTACTTCTTTAATACTTCTATAGCCACAGAACGGTTTATAGCAAGGACCCTGGGATTCCAAATTGGAACTCTGCCCATGAAATATTTGGGATTTCCCTTGAATCAATCCTCGCTAAATATAGCAGGGTGGTCATATCTAATCTCTAAACTCCACTCTCAGCTGTAGAACTGGATGCTTAGAGCACTTAACGTGCCTAGTAGAGTCACCTTATTAAAATTGGTTCTTCAGTCAATTCCAATATATCAGTTATCTGGCAGAGTGGCTCCGAAGACTGTTTATAATAATTTGATCAACATTTTTAGGAAATTCCTCTGGCAGGGGGCACAAGACATGAGGAAATGGGCACTATTATCCTGGGAGAAGCTTATCAAAACCAAAAAATTTGGAGGACTAGGGCTTCGCGACCCATATATTCTCAACCAAGTAATGGGAGCTAAGTTATGGTGGCGATGGATTCAAGGAGGTCCAGATCTATGGAAAGAAATATGGGAAAAACAATATGCAATGCCCAATACCATTGGGGGGAAACTAAAAGTTGACATTACTCCCAAAGGGTCTGACATTTGGAACCTAGTAGCTAGCAATAAAGATTTAATACGACAACATAGATTCTGGGAAGTACGCAGAGGCAGAACAACATTGTTTTGGGAGGATTCATGGAAACAAAGAGAGAAACTCTTTAGTCGCCTAGACCTAGGGGAAATATTCTTATTCAAAAACACTCCAACCCATAGATTAATATAAAAATACTGGGATACTGAAGAGGAAAGGCAATGGAAAATATGGAAAAAAAGAGAGCAATGGGCGAATGCACCACACACGGAACAATGGAATAACTTTGCTAAATAAATGAAAACTAGAACAATGTTGAAAGCAACAGGGGATGATATTTTAAGGTGGGGTTATCGATCGAAAGGTATGTTCATAATTGAAGAGTCTTACCACCTTAAGCCAAATAACCATCAAGCACCGACAGGTCCAATTTGGAATAAAATCTGGAGTGTCAAATTCTGGCCAAAAGTTGAATATTTCATGTGGTTATTAACTCATAGAAAAACTTTAACATGGGATCATCTTCAACATCGAGGTATTCAAGGCCCATCTCTTTGTGTTATGTGCAAAAGGGAGGAGGAAAATATAGAACACCTATTCAATAACTATACCTTTGCAAATGAAATTTGGAAACTTAATGAAGCAGTCTTTGAACAGTCTGATAGGGATAAAACCAGCATTAATAAAACGATCTGTAATGTTGAGATTGCAACAAGATGATGAGCTTAGTGAAAAGAGTCGCCTTTACTAAGTGGGCCCGCAGGGTATTTTTGACGCAAGTCTATTTTTAGACTATGTTTATTTTTAGACATGTCGATCATATTCTATGAGTTGCAGGATGCTATTTATGGATGGTTGGTCAAGTTCAAAAAATAGATGGACTTCTATTTTTAGACATACCAGGTGGAATCTGTTTTTATATTTCCAGTCTAAAAATAGATATATCGAATATTATTAGCTCTTAATAATATTTGGACTATAAACATTATCTTATTCTCTTGGAGAACTTCAGTTAAGTTCACAGATGTGGCACAGGAGCTGACAGAAGGAATTACACTATTCCTGAGGGTTAAGTGGAGCTATTGCATGGAGACTTCAATTAGAACTCATGTGACAGATTTTGGTGTAGTTATTGAGGTAGTTGGTGGAGTTGTGTTCAGTTTAACTCAGTTAGACACAGTTGAGCTAGTTGTATCTAGTCTAACTGATTGATACACTAATAAGAGTGGTGTGAATTAATTATTAATTAATTCACTAATTATTAACTCATTAATCAACTGAAGAATACATCAGTTAACTACAGTGCATGGATAGTTTCAGTGGAGACCACTGGAGAGGTAGGTGAAAGAGCAGGTTGACTATCAATTGTGACTATAGTGTTGCATGATTTGCAACACCTAGTGATTGGAGATGCCAATGAGGATTGTGTGAGAAAGTATGGACCAATTCAAGTTCATTCAGAGCCAATATTCAGCAGGGATTGCGCAATAGAGGCAGGCTAGCAGGTGGCGAAGATCGGTGCATGGATTTTCTAGATCGGGCCTCATTAGTGTGTAGCGATTGTATTTTACTAAGAGCTTGACATGATCAGATTTGTATGAGGATTGTTACGTGATCTCTATGACATATATTATATATAGATAGTTGGGGTTTTAGCTCTAGGATTTCTCATTAAAACACTGTGTTCATATGTGTGAATTTTTATGGTTTCAATGTGTGCATGCAATTGATTTAATTTCCGCAAGTAATGATCAATAGTAGAAGAGATTTTGTATTGTGAATTAAGTCAAATAGTGTGTGATCGGGAGAATATTAGATGTATAACGCATTATTTATATAATTTCTACATAGTATCAGAGCGATATTTATCATTGGAGCAATTGCAAATCATTGAAGTGGTTGAGTTTTGTGCTGGTGGAATTCGAATTTGTAGTAGTATTTTCTTGGTGTCAAAGTTGAGATGTCTTTCAACAGATTGCGATTGGAGAATTTACTTGAGGGCCACTCGAATTATATTGCATGGAAGGACAGGATGGAGGCGGTGCTGGAGGATAATGGGTTGAAGGAGTTCATAGATGCAGAAATTCCAAAACCTGCTTCTAGCGATGCTGCCGCACTTGACGCATGGCAAAAGAAGACAAAAAAATGTCGAAGGATTCTGTTGGAAGGTGTGAAGGATCACATAGTGTCCAGCCTTCATGGTAAAGCTTCTCCATTCATGATGTGGAAAGCTTTGACAGACTTTTTCCAAAGCAAGAGCAACCAAAGGAAGTTGGCGCTCGAGGATAAACTCAGGAAGATAAAAATGGAGAAAGGCGACAGTATACCCAAGTACCTCACAAAGTTTTTCCAGTGCAGGGATGAGATGGGAAGTGTGGGGGTTACTGTAGATGAAGAGGACTTGGTGAGCTTGGCTCTCCTTGGGCTTCTGAAGAGTTGGAATTCCTATGAGGACTCTATCAATGGTCGGGAGAAACTGCCAGGATGGGAGCGACTTTGGTCAGATATTGTGCAGGAGGAGATAAGGCGGAGTACCAGGGATGGATCTTCATCGAAGAATGAAGATGAAGAAAATTTCACTTTGGCTTCTAAAGCAAGGAAGGGGAAGAGCATGAAGAATACTTCTCAATCCGATGCGAAAGGCAAGAAGCAGGACATGTCCAAGGTGAAATTCTTTCACTGTCACCAACACGGACATTACACCACTAATTTTCCACAGAAGAAGAAAAATAAGCAGGCTGCTGGATCTACAGCTGGAGAGGCCTTAGCGTCGCAGTTTGAGCTATATTTTTTGCTGATCGCATGCTTGGTCTCAAGTATGATGGGTTCAGTGTGGTTTCTTAACAATGGTGCATATTTCCATATGACTGGAGACAAATATTTGTTTACTGATCTGGATGAGAAGGATCTTGGAGTGCACATCAAGATGCGCGATGATGGTAGACACAGTGCGACTAGTATCGGGACCATTTCCTTTGAGAGGGAGTCTAGAAAAACTTTCATCTTGAAGGATGTCATGCATGTTCCAAGATTGAAGAAGAATATGATCTCTGTGGCGATGTTGGAAGACAAGGGATATGATGTTTTCTTTAGCGAGGGAAAGGCTTTCTTGCGTAGTAAGGCAACTGGTGAAACCCAAAGGATAGGGGTTCGAGTTAAGAACCTTGATCAGTTGTAGGTAGATGGATGCGCAACAATGGCAGGCAAGGAAGAAGGAGTGGTGAGCCGGGATGAGGGTGAGCTATGGCATAGGAGATTGGGCCATCTTCACCATGGTGCTTTGAAAATTTTGCAGCAGATTTCTACCAGGCTTCCCAAAGGTACGCTTGCACAGTCGGATCAGTGCAAGTGATGTACCTTGGGAAAATTTGTGAAAGCCACCTTTCATGAGAAGGATAGTTGCGCCACGATGATCCTTGAGAGAATTCACATAGATGTGTGTGGAACTTTCTCAGTACCTTCGACAAAAAATCACAGGTATTATGTGATATTTGTTGATGATTTTTCTCGTAAGTGTTGGATCTTCTTCATGTAGAAGAAGAGCAAGACATAATCAAAGTTCTGTGAGTTCAAGGCACTGGTTGAGAAAGAATCGGGGAAGAAGGTGAAGGCTCTTAGGAGCGATAATGGTGGTGAATTCATCTCTGGGGAATTCAAATAATTTTGCAGCGTAGAAGGAATTCGAAGAGAGCTCATAACGCCTCATAACCCACAGCAGAATGGCATTGCTGAGCAGAAGAATAGAATGATCATGGGTGCTGCACGGGCGATGTTGCATGATCAGGGCCTTCCCATACACTTGTGGGCTAAAGCATGCAATACTACAGTTTATGTGCAAAATTTTTGTCCTCACAGAGTACTTGGCATGAGTACAGCCGAAGAGGCGTTTTATAGTAAGAAGCCTCATATTTCTCATTTGAATATTTTTGGCTCACCTGTTTACATTCATATGATGAAGGATGCCAGGAAGAAGCTGGAGCCGACTGCAGAGGTTGGGATATTTGTGAGGTACACTGATACACCCCACAACTATCATGTGTATTTTCCAGACAGTCGAAAGACTGTTGTGCGACAGGATATCAAATTTCATGAGGAGAAAGCCATGAAGTGTTTGCTTGAGAAGGAGCCACAATTGCATGTAGATGAGGAGCTATTAGTTCCTAAGGATGAGCCTTAGGATGTGGATTAGCCACAAGAGGAGGTTCATGGAGTGGAAGAAACCACTCATGCAGCACCAACCATCAGAGGGCGGAAGCACACTACAGAAGCCGAGCGACTGAATCTTGATGCAGAGAAGATTGTAGGAGCACCTACATCACAACGCAAATAGAGATAGTCACCTGACCGATATACTGGATACATGGCTCTGATGAGCAAGTGTATCATGACAGAACCATCCTCTTTCGAGGAAGCTATGGAGGACCTTGCATGGGTAGATGCCATGGTGGAAGAGTATGATTCGATTTTCAGAAACAGTGCATGGGAGATTGTCCCAAGGCTGGAAGGGAAATCAGTGGTAGGTTTGAGATGGATCTACAAAGTGAAGCAAGCTACTGACGGGAGTGTTGAGAATTACAAGGCAATATTTGTTTCCCGAGGCTTCTCACAGATTGAGGGGATCGACTATGAGGAAACCTTTGCACCTGTCACAAGGTATTTTTCCAAACGGAGCATCCTTGCTCTCTTAGCATAGATGGGATGGCGCATTCATCAGATGGATGTGAAGACTGCGTTCCTCAACGGAGTCATTGAGGAGGAGGTGTACATAGAGCAGCCCAAAGGTTTCGAGATCTTCAGCAGCGAGTCGCATGTGTGCAGGCTCAAAAGAGCGTTGTATGGGTTGAAATAAGCACCTTGTGCTTGGTACACATGAATAGACAGTTATTTCACCGGTCTTGGATTCACCAAGAGTGAGGCGGATCCGAACCTATACAAGATTGTGGTGGAGGGTAAGTTTCTAATCATTGTACTTTATGTAGATGATTTGAATTTGATGAGTGATGAACAGTTGATACTCTCATGCAAGGCTGATGTTGTAAAATAGTTTGAAATGAAGGAATTGGGCCTCCTTCATTATCTCCTGGGATTGGAAATTTGGCAGCGCAGTGATGGCTTGTTTGTTGTGTCTTAAGGCAAGTATGCCTAAGAGATACTGGAGAAGTTCAACATGCATGGATGCAAGCCTATCGACACTCCTCTTCCTGGTGGTTGGAGGAAAGAGGATGCTACATCGACAGAGGTAGTGGATTCCACTGTTTACCGACAGTCGGTGGGGTCGCTTATGTATGTAGTCAATACACGACCTGACATATGCTACGTTGTTAACCAACTTTCACAAGCTATGGTTAAGCCTACCAATCTCTTTTGGAAGGCAGGGAAGCATGTATTGAGATTTCTCAGAGGGACATCGGGATATGGATTATGGTACAGAGAGTCGGATGAGGTGAGGCTGCATGGCTTCAGGGATGCAGATTGGGCAGGGAGCCCAACGGACATAAAGAGCACATCTAGAGGGATTTCAGTATCAGGCCTACAGTAGTTTCTTGGTATAGTAGGAAGTAGAGATCCGTGGCACTCAGTTCAGCGGAGGCCGAGTACATGGCAGCGATTTTGGCTGCATGCGAGGCTATATGGATGAGGAAGATCTTGGTCGGGTTGTTCGATTCACACTTAGATCCTGCTGGGATATATTGTGATAATCAGAGTTTCATCAAACTCTCTATTAATCCAGTATTTCATGATAGATCTAAACACATTGAAATCCAGTATCATCATATCAGAGATTGTGTGTAGCAGAAGATCATGTTACTTTCTTACATTCCTACGGAGGATCAGGATGCTGATATCTTGATGAAGGCACTCACCAGGAGAAAATTCGAATACCATAGAGGCAGGATTGGGGTGGTAGATAACCCCTATCTTGATGAGAGGGAGTGTTGAGATTGCAACAAGATGATGAGCTTAGTGAAAAGAGTTTCCTTCACTAAGTGGGCCCACAGGCTATTTTTGGCACAAGTCTATTTTTAGACTATGTCTATTTTTAGACATGTTTATCATATTCTATGAGTTGCAAGATGTTATTTTTGGATGGTTGGTCAAGTTGGAAAAATAGATGAACTTATGTTTTTAGACATACTGGGTGGAATCTATTTTTATATTGCCAGTCTCAAAATATATATGTCGAATATTATTAGCTCTTAATAATATTTGGACTATAAACATTATTTTATTCTCTTGCAGCACTTCAGTTAAGTGCACAGATGTGGCACAGGAGATGACAGAAGGAATTACGCTATTCCTAAGGGTTAATTGGAGCTATTGCATGGAGACTTTAGTTAGAACTCATGTGACAGAGTTTGGTGGAGTTATTGAGGTAGCTGGTGGAGTTGTGTTCAGTTTAACTCAGTTAGACATAGTTGAGCTAATTGTATCTAGTCTAACTGATTGATACACTAGTGAGAGTGGTGTGAATTAATTATTAATTAATTCACTAATTATGAAATCATTAATCAAATGAAGAATGCATCAGTTAAGTACAGTGCATGGACAGTTTCAGTGGAGACCACTGGAGAGGTAGGTGAAAGAGAAGGTTGACTATCAGTTATGACTATAGTGTTGCATGATTTCCAACACCCAGTGATTGGAGATGCCAATGAGGATTGCGTGAGCAAGGCTGGACTAATTTGAGTTCATTTAGAGCCAATATTCAGCAGGGATTTCACAGTAGAGGCAAGCTAGCATGCGGCGAAGATCGGTGCATGGATTTGCTAGATCGGGCCTGATTAATGTGTAGCAATTGTATTGTACTGAGAGATTGACATGATCAGCTTTGTACGAGGATTTTTACATGATGTCTATGACATATATTATATAAAAATAGTTGGGGTTTTTAGCTTCAGGCTTTCCCGTTAAAACATTGTGTTCATATGTCTGAATTTTTATGGTTTCAATGTGTGCATGCAATTGATTTAATTTCAGCAAGTAATGAACAATAGTAGAAGAGATTTTGTATTGTGCATGAAGTCAAATAGTGTGTGATCAGGGGAATCTTGGATTTATAATGCATTAGTTATATAATTTCTACATGGTATCAGAGCGATATTGATCGTTGGAGCAATTGCAAATCATTAAAGCGGTTGAGTTTTGTGCTGGTGGAATTCAAATTTGTAGCAATGTTTTCTTGGTGTCAGAGTTGAGATGTCTTTCGACGGATTGCGATTGGAGTATTCCCTTGAGGGAAGCTCGAATTATATTGCATTGAAGGACAGGATGGAGGTGGTGCTGGAGGATAATGGGTTGAAGGAGTTCATAGATGCAGAAATTCCAAAACCTTCTTCTAGCAATGCTGCTGCACTTGATGCATGGCAAAAGAAGACAAAAAAATGTCGAAGGATTATGTTGGAAGGTGTGAAGGATCACATAGTGTCTAGCCTTCATGGTAAAGCTTCTCCATTCTTGATGTGGAAAGCTTTGACAAACTTTTTCCAAAGCAAGAGCGACCAGAGGAAGTTGGCGGTCAAGGATAAACTCAGGAAGATAAAAATGGAGAAAGGAAACCGTATACCCTAGTACCTCACGAAGTTTGTCCAGTACAGGGATGAGCTGGGAAGTGTGGGGGTTACTGTAGATGAAGAGGACTTGGTGAGCTTAGCTCTCCTTGGGCTTCCGAAGAGTTGGCATTCCTATGAGGACTCTGTCAATGGTCGGGAGAAACTGCCAGGATGGGAGCGACTTTGGTCAGATATTGTGCAAGAGGAGATAAGGCGGAGTACCAGGGATGGATCTTCATCGAAGAATGAAGACGAAGAAAATTGTGCTTTGGCTGCCAAAGAAAGGAATGGGAAGAGCATGAAGAATACTTCTCAATCCGGTGCGAAAGGCAAGAAGCAGGACATGTCCAAGGTGAAATGCTTTGACTGTCACCAACGCGGACATTACGCCACTAATTGTCCATAGAAGAAGAAAAATAAGTAGGCTACTAGATTTGTAGCTAGAGAGGGCTTAGCCTCGCAGTTTGAGCTAGATTTTTCACTGATCGCATGTTTGGTCTCAAGTATGATGGGTTCAGTGTGGTTTCTTGACAGTGGTGCATCTTTCCATATGACCGGAGACAAAGATTTGTTTACTGATCTGGATGAGAAGGATCTTGGAGTGCACATTGATATAGAAGATGATGGTAGATACAGTGCGACTGGTATTGGGACCATTTCCTTTGAGAGGGAGTCTAGAAAACTTTTCATCTTGAAGGATGTCATGCATGTTCCAGGATTGAAGAAGAATCTGATCTCTGTGGCGATGTTGGAAGACAAGGGATATGATGTTGTCTTTAGCGAGGGAAATACTTTCCTGCGCAGTAAGGCAACTGGTGAAACCCGGAGGATAGGGGTTCGTGTTAAGAACCTTTATCAGTTGTAGGTATATGGTTGTGCAGCAATGGCAGGCAAGGAAAAAGGAGTGGTGAGCCGGGATGAGGGTGAGCTATGGAACAGGAGATTGGGCCATCTTCACCATGGTGCTTTGAAAATTTTGCAGCAGATTTCTACCGGTCTACCCAAAGGTACACTTGCGCAGTCAGATCAGTGCAAGGGATGTACCTTGGGAAAATTTGTGAAATCCACCTTTCATGAGAAGCATAGTCGCGCCATGACGATCCTTGAGAGAATTCACATAGATTTGTGTGGAACTTTCTCAGTAGCTTCGATAGAAAAGCACAGGTATTATGTGATATTTTTTGATGATTTTTCTCGTAAGTGCTGGATCTTCTTCATGCAAAAGAAGAGCGAGACATACTCAAAGTCCTGTGAGTTCAAGGCACTGGTTGAGAAAGAATCGGGGAAGCAGGTGAAGGCTCTTAGGAGTGATAATGGTGGTGAATTCATCTCTGGGGAATTCAAATACTTTTGTAGCGCAGAAGGAATTCGAAGAGAGCTCATAACGCCTCATAACCCACAACAGAATGGGGTTGCTGAGCGGAAAAACAGAACAATCGTGGGTGTTGCACAGGCGATGGTGCATGATCAGGGCCTTCCCATACGCTTGTGGGCTGAAGCATGCAATACTTTGGTTTATGTGCAAAACCATTGTCCTCACAGAGTACTTGGCATGAGTACAGCCGAAGAGGCATTTTCTAGTAAGAAGCCTCATATTTCTCATTTGAAGATTTTTGGCTCACCCGTTTACATTCATGTGATGAAGGATGCCAGGAAGAAGCTGGAGCTGACCGTAGAGGTTGGGTTATTTGTGAGGTACACTGATACACCCCACAACTATCGTGTGTATTTTCCAGATATGCGGAAGACAGTTGTGCGACGGGATATCAAATTTCATGAGGAGAAAGCCATGAAGTGTTCGCTTGAGAGGGAGCCACACTTGCATGCAGATGAGGAGCTATTAGTTCCTAAGGATGAGCCTCAGGATGTGGATCGGCTGCAAGAGGAGGTTCATGGAGTGGAAGAAACCACTCATGCATCGCCAACCATCAGAGGGCAGAAGTGCACTACAGAAGCTGAATGACTGAATCTTGATGCAGAGAATATTGTAGGAGCACCTACATCACAACACAAATATAGATAGTGACCTGACCATTATACTGGATACATGGCTCTGATGAGCAAGTTTATCATGACAGAACCATCCTCTTTCGAGGAAGCTATGGAGGACCCTGCATGGGTAGATGGCATGGTGGAAGAGTACGATTCGATTGTCAGAAACAGTTCATGGGAGATTGTCCCAAGGCCGGAAGGGAAATCAGTGGTAGGTTTGAGATGGATCTACAAAGTGAAGCAAGTTGCTGACGGGAGCATCGAGATTCACAAGGAAATATTTGTTTCCTGGGGCTTCTCATAGATTGAGGGGATCGACTATGAGGAAACCTTTGCACCTATCGCAAGGTATTCTTCCAAACGAAGCATCCTTTCTCTCTTAGCGTAGATGGGATGGCACATTCATCAGATGGATGTGAAGACTACATTCCTCAACGGAGTCATTGAGGAGGAGGTGTACATAGAGTAGCCCGAAGGTTTCGAGATCTTCAGCAGCGAGTCACATGTGTGCAGGCTCAGGACAACGCTGTATGGGTTGAAACAAGCACCTCGTGCTTGGTACACACAAATAAAAAATTATTTCACCGGTCTTGGATTCACCAAGAGTGAGGCGGATCCGAACCTATACCAAATTGTGGTGGAGGGTAAGTTGCTGATCATTGTACTTTATGTAGATGATTTGATTTTGACGGGTGATGAACAGTTGATACTCTCATGCAAGGCTGATGTTGCAAAAGAGTTTGAGATGAAGGACTTGGGCCTCCTTCATTATTTCCAGGGATTGGAAATTTGGCAGCACAGTGATGGCTTGTTTGTTATGTCTCAAGGCAAGAATGCCCGAGAGATACTGGAGAAGTTCAACATGCATGGCTGCAAGTCTATCGACACTCCTCTTCCTAGTGGTTGGAGGAAAGAGGATGCTACATCAATAGAGGTAGTGGATTCCACTGTTTACCGATAGTCGGTGGGGTCGCTTATGTATCTAGTCAATACACAACCTGACATATGGTATGCTGTTAACCAGCTTTCACAAGCTATGGTTAAGCCTACCAATATTTTTTGGAAGGTGGGGAAGCATGTATTGAGATATCTCAGAGGCACATCGGGATATGGATTATGGTACAGATAGTTGGATGAGGTGAGGCTGCATGGCTTCATGGATGCAGATTGGGCAGGGACCCCAACAGACATAAAGAGCACATCTGGAGGGATTTTCAGTATCGGGTCTATAGCACTTTCTTGGTACAGCAGGAAGCAGAGATCCATGCCACTCAATTCAGCAGAGGCCGAGTACATGGTAGCATGTTTGGCTGCATGCGAGGCTATATGGATGAGGAAGATCCTGATCGGGTTGTTCGATTCACACTTAGATCCTACTGGGATATATTGTGATAATCAGAGTTGCATCAAACTCTCGGTTAATCCAATATTCCATGATAGATCTAAACACATTGACATCCAGTATCATCATATCACAGATTGTGTGTAGCAGAAGATCATGTTACTTTCTTACATTCCTATGGAGGATCAGGATGCTGATATCTTGATGAAGGCGCTCACCAAGAGAAAATTCGAATATCATAGAGGTAGGATCGGGGTGGCAGATATTACCTATCTTGTTGAGAGGGATTGTTGAGATTGCAACAAGATGATGAGCTTAGTGAAAAGAGTTGCCTTCACTAAGTGGGCCCGCAAGCTGTTTTTGGCGCAAGTCTATTTTTAGACTATGTCTATTTTTAGACATGTTGATCATATTCTATGAGTTGTAGGATGATATTTTTGGATGGTTGGTCAAGTTGGAAAAATATATGGACTTCTATTTTTAGACATACTGGGTGGAATCTATCTTTAGATTGCTAGTCTAAAAATAGATATGTCGAATATTATTAGCTCTTAATAATATTTGGACTCTAAACATTATTTTATTCTCTTGGAGCACTTCAGGTAAGTGCACAGATGTGGCACAGGAGCTGACAGAAGGAATTACACTATTCCTAAGGGTTAAGTGGAGCTATTTCATGGAGAATTTAGTTAGAACTCATGTGATAGAGTTTGGTGGAGTTATTGAGGTAGCTGGTGGAGTTGTGTTCAGTTTAACTCAGTTAGACACAGTTGAGCTAGTTGTATCTAGTCTAACTGATTGATACACTAGTGAGAGTGGTGTGAATTAATTATTAATTAATTCACTAATTATTAAATCCTTAATCAACTGAAGAATACATCAGTTAACTACAGTGCATGGACAGTTTCAGTGGAGACCAGTGGAGAGGTAGGTGAAAGAGCAGGTTGACTATCAATTGTGACTATAGTGTTGCATGATTTGCAACACCCAGTGATTGGAGATGCCAATGAGGATTGTGTGAGAAAGGATGGACCAATTTGATTTCATTCAGATCCATTATTCAGCAGGGATTGTACAGTAGAGGTAGGCTAGCAGGTGGCAAAGATCGGTGCATGGATTTGCTAGATCGGGCCTGATTAGTGTGTAGCGATTGTATTGTACTGAGAGATTGACATGATCAAATTTGTATGAGGATTGTTGCATGATCTCTATGACATATATTATATACAAATAGTTGGTTTTTTTAGCTTCAGGCTTTCCCGTTAAAACACTGTGTTCATATGTGTGAATTTTTATGGTTTCAATGTGTGCATGCAATTGATTTAATTTCCGCAATAATGATCAATAGTAGAAGAGTTTATGTATTGTGCATGAAGTCAAATAGTGTGTGATCATGAGAATATTGGATGGATAACGCATTAGTTATATAATTTACACATGGTATCAGAGCGATATTGATCATTGGAGCAATTGCAAATCATTAAAGCGGTTGAGTTTTGTGCTGGTGGAATTCGAATTTGCATAAGTGTTTTCTTGGTGTCAAAGTTGAGATGTCTTTCAACAGATTGCAATTGGAGTATGCCCTTGACGGCAACTCAAATTATGTTTCATGGAAGGATAGGATGGAGGCGGTGCTAGAGGATAATGGGTTGAAGGAGTTCATAGATGCAGAAATTCCAAAACCTACTTCTAGCGATGCTACCGCACTTGACGCATGGAAAAAGAAGACAAATAAATGTCGAAGGATTCTGTTGGAAGGTGTGAAGGATCACATAGTGTCCAACCTTCATGGTAAAGCTTCTCCATTCTTGATGTGGAAAGATTTGACAGACTTGTTCCAAAGCAGGAGCGACCAGAGGAAGTTGGCGCTCAAGGATAAACTGAGGAAGATAAAAATGGAGAAAGGCAACAGTATACCCAAGTACCTCACAAAGTTTGTCTAGTGCAGGGATGAGCTAGGAAGTGTGGGGGTTACTGTAGATGAAGAGGACTTGGTGAGCTTGGCTCTCCTTGGGCTTCAGAAGAGTTGGCATTCCTATGAGGACTCTGTCAATGGTCGGGAGAAACTGCCAGGATGGGAGTGACTTTGGTCGGATCTTGTGCAGGAGGAGATAAGGTGGAGTACCAGGGATGGATCTTCATCGAAGAATGAAGATGAAGAAAATTTCTCTATTGTTGCTAAAGCAAGGAAGGGGAAGATCAAGAAGAATACTTCTCAATCCGGTGCGAAAGGCAAGAAGCAGGACATCTCCAAGGTAAAGTGCTTTCACTGTCACCAAGATGAACGTTACGCCACTAATTGTTCACAGAAGAAGAAAAATAAGTAGGCTGTTGGATCTGCAGCTGGAGAGGCCTTAGCCTCGTAGTTTGAGATGGATTTTTCATTGATCGCATGGTTGTTCTCAAGTATTATGGGTTCAATGTGGTTTCTTGATAGTGGTGTGTCTTTCCATATGACTGGAGACAAAGATTTGTTTACTGATCTGGATGAGAAGGGTCTTGGAGTGCACATCGAGATGGGCGATGATCGTAGATACATTGCGACTGGTATCGGGACCATTTCCTTTGAGAGGGAGTCTGGCAAACCTTTCATCTTGAAGGATGTCATGCATGTGCCAGGATTGAAGAAGAATCTGATCTCTGTGGAAATGTTGGAAGACAAGGGATATGATGTTGTCTTTAGCGAGGGAAAGGCTTTCCTGTGCAGTAAGTCAACTGGTGAAACCCGGAGGATAGGATTTCAAGTTAAGAACCTTTATCAGTTGCAGGTAGATGGCTGCGCAGCAATGGTAGGCAATGCAAAAGGAGTGGTGAGCCGGGATGAGGGCGAGTTATGGCACAGGACATTGGGCCATCTTCACCATGGTGGTTTTAAAATTTTGCAGCAGATTTATACCGAGCTTCCCAAAGGTACACTTGCGTAGTCACATCAGTGCAAGGGATGTACTTTGGGAAAATTTGTGAAAGGCACCTTTCATGAGAAGGATAGTCGCGCCACGACGATCCTTGAGAGAATTGACACAGACGTGTGTGGACCTTTCTCAGTAGCTTTGAAAGAAAACCACAGGTATTATGTGATATTTGTTGATGATTTTTCTCGTAAGTGTTGGATCTTATTCATGTAGAAGAAGAGCGAGACATACTCAAAGTTCTGTGAGTTCAAGGCACTGGTTGAGAAAGAATCGGGGAAGCAGGTGAAGGCTCTTAGGAGCGATAATGGTGGTGAATTTATCTCTGGAAAATTCAAAGAGTTTTTTAGCCTAGAAGGAATTCGAAGAGAGCTCATAGCGCCTCATAACCCACAACAGAATGGGGTTGCTGAGCGGAAGAATAGAACGATCGTGGGTGCTGCAGGGGTGATGTTGCATGATCAGGGCCTTCCCATACACTTGTGGGATGAAGCATGCAATACTGCGGTTTATGTGCAAAACTGTTGTCCTCACAGAGTACTTCGCATGAGTACACTCGAAGAGGCATTTTCTAGTAAGAAGCCTGATATTTCTCATTTGAAGATATTTGGCTCACTTGTTTACATTCATGTGATGAAGGATGCTAGGAAGAAGCTGGAGCTGACCGCAGAGGTTGGGATATTTGTGGGGTACACCAATACACCCCACAACTATCATGTGTATTTGCCACACAATCGGAAGACTGTTGTGCGACGGGATATCAAATTTCATGAGGAGAAAGCCATGAACAGTTCGCTTGAGAGGGAGCCACACTTGCATGCAGATGAGGAGCTATTAGTTCCTAAGGATGAGCCTCAGGATGTGGATCAGCCACAAGAGGAGGTTCATGGAGTGGAAGAAACCACTCATGCAACGCCAACCATCAGAGGGCGGAAGCGCACTACAGAAGCTGAGCAACTGAATCTTGATGCAGAGAAGATTGTAGGAGCACCTACATCACAGCGCAGACAAAGATAGTCACCTGACCGATATACTGGATACATGGCTCTGATGAGAAAGTGTATCGTGACAGAACCATCCTCTTTCGAGGAAGTTGTGGAGGACCCTCCATGGGTAGATGCCATGGTGGAAGAGTATGATTCGATTGTCAGTGGTAGGTTCGAGATGGATCTATAAAGTGAAGCAAGCTGCTGACGGGAGCGTCGAGAAGTACAAGGAAAGATTTGTTGCCTAGGGCTTCTCACAGATTGAGGGGATCAACTATGAGGAAACCTTTGCACCTGTCGCAAGGTATTCTTCCATACGGAGCATCCTTTCTCTCTCAGTGCAGATGGGATGGCACATTCATCAGATGGATGTGAAGACTGCATTCCTTAACGGAGTCATTGAGGAGGAGGTGTACATAGAGAAACCTGAAGGTTTTGAGATCTTCAACAGCGAGTTGCATGTGTGTAGTCTCAAAGGATCGTTGTATGGGTTGAAACAAGCACCTCATGCTTGGTACACATAGATAGATAGTTATTTCACCGGTCTTGGATTCACTAAGAGTGAGGTGGATCCGAACCTATGCCAGATTGTGGTGGAGGGTAAGTTTCTAATCATTGTACTTTATGTAGATGATTTGATTTTGACAGGTGATGAACAGTTGATACTCTCATGCAAGGCTGATCTTGCAAAATAGTTTGAGATGAAGGACTTGGGCCTCCTTCATTATTTCTTGGGATTGGAAATTTGGCAGCGCAGTGATGGCTTGTTTTTTGTGTCTTAAGGCAAGTATGCCCGGGAGATACTGGAGAAGTTAAACATGCATGGCTGCAAGCCTATCGACACTCCTCTTCCTGGTGGTTGGAGGAAAGAGGATGCTACATCGGCAGAGGTAGTGGATGCCACAGTTTACCAACAGTTGGTGGGGTCGCTTATGTATCTATTCAATACACGACCTGACATATGCTACGTTGTTAACCAGCTTTCACAAGCTATGGTTAAGCCTACCAAGCTCTTTTGGAAGGCGAGGAAGCATGTATTGTAAACACTCGCAGGCAATGAAAGGCGTCCCATGCCACGTACAATGATGAGGTGTAGGCCGCATGTCACCATGCATTGCCAGGAGCCCAACAGACATAAAGAGCACATCAGGAGGGATTTTCAGTATCGTGTCTACGTGATTTTCTTTGGGTACAATGAAGCAAATATCCGTGGCACCCGCCCGGTCAAGGGCAGTACATGGCAGCGAGTTTGGTCGCATGCGAGGCTATATGGATGAGGAAGATCCTCGGTTAGTTTGCTCGGGGTTCACACTTAGATCCCACCGTGATATATTGTGATAATCGTAGTTGCATCAAACTCTCGGTTAATCTAGTATTTCATGATAGATCTAAACACATTGACATCCGGTATCATCATATCAGAGATTGTGTGCAGCGTAAGATCATGTTACTTTCTTACATTCCTACGGAGGATCAGGATGCTGATATCTTGATGAAGGCGCTCACCAGGAGCAAATTCGAATACCATAAAGGCAGGATCGGGGTGGCAGATAATCCCTATCTTGTTGAGAGGGAGTGTTGAGATTTCAACAAGATGATGAGCTTAGTGAAAAGAGTCGCCTTCACTAAGTGGGCCTGTAGGCTATTTTTGGCACAAGTCTATTTTTAGACTATGTCTATTTTTAGACATGTCGATCATATTCTATGAGTTGCAGGATGCTATTTGTGGATGGTTGGTCAAGTTGGAAAAATAGATGGACTTCTATTTTTAGACATACTGGACGAAAACTATTTTTAGATTTCCAGTCTAAAAATAGATATGTCGAATATTATTAGCTCTTAATAATATTTGGACTATAAACATTATCTTATTCTCTTAGAGCACTTCAGTTAAGTGCACAGATGTGGCATAGGAGCTGACAAAAGGAATTACGCTATTCGTGAGGGTTAAGTGGAACTATTGCATGGATACTTCAGTTAGAACTCATGTGACAGAGTTTGGTGGATTTATTGAGGTAGTTGGTGGAGTTGTGTTCAGTTTAACTCAGTTAGACACAACTAAGCTAGTTATATCTAGTCTAACTGATTGATAAACTAGTGAGAGTGGTGTGAATTAATTATTAATTAATTCACTAATTATTAACTCATTAATCAACTGAAGAATACATCAGTTAACTACAATGCATGGACATTTTAAGTGGAGACCAGTGGAGAGGTAGGTGAAAGAGCAGGTTGACTATGAGTTGTGACTATAGTGTTGCATGATTTGCAACACCCAGTGATTGGAGATGCCTATGAGGATTACGTGAGAAAGGCTGGACCAATTCGAGTTCATTCAGAGCCGATATTCAGTAGGTATTGCGCAGTAGAGGTAGGCTAGCAAGTGGCGATGAGCGGTGCACGATTTTTCTAGATCGGGCCTAATTAGTGTGTAGCGATTGTATTGTACTGAGAGCTTGACATGATCAGCTTTGTATGAGGATTTTTACATGATCTCTATGACATATATTATATACAGATATTTGGGGTTTTTAGCTTCAAGCTTTCCCATTAAACACTGTGTTCATATGTGTGAATTTTTATGGTTTCTATGTGTGCATGCAATTGATTTAATTTTCGCAAGTAATGATCAATAGTAGAAGAGATTCAATATTGTGCATGAAGTCAAATAGTGTGTGATCAGGAGAATTTTGGATGTATAACACATTAGTTATATAATTTCTACATGTAATTGGAGGAAAGGAGGGTATAAGAGTGAAGTTGTTAACCGTGCTTGGAAATTATCAATAGGATTCATTCTCTGGGGAGTTTGGAAAGAGAAAAATCATCGCATTTTCTGAGGAGAAGAAAAACAGGTACACTTGATATGAAACATTATAATTGAAAATATATGAGAAACCATATTGGTAGAACGCTGGTTGGATGATGATTGGAAAATAGAGGCTAGAGAGTCGAGGATTTTAGCTAAATTGAATTTAAACCCTCAAATGTTATCCCCATCACTATGGAAGTTCAAACCAAATCTGGAGAATATAACGAAAATTTTTCAGCCACCACCAACAAGCTTTCTGAAGCTTAATTTTGATGGTGCCTCTAAAGGAAACCCAAGACAAGCAGGGATAGGGGGTATATTTAGAAATTCGCAAGCATCTGCTATTAGAATTTATTCATTCCACATAGGATTTGCAACTAATAATGAAGATGAATTAATGGTGGTCAAACAGGGTCTCATTATTGCAACAAGGGAGAACTATCAAAGACTTATAGTAGAAGGAGACTCTGCAATGACAATCAGAATCCATCAAAAGCTTCAACAAGGAAGTAATTGGGAAAATTTCAGTAAAATTTGGAGAACAACTAGACTAATTGAAGAAATTGGCAATCTTATCCGTTAAATAGGATATGTCATTCCAACCCATGTCCTCAGAGAAGGTAATCAAGCAAATGATTACTTAGCTAATTGGGCCTGCAAAAATGAAGATCGGAGGTTGGATGCTAATCAGAATCACCAAGTTTGGAATGTGGAACTTCACCCTCTACAGATCATATTGGAAAAATATAAATCTGAACCCTGATCGGGGTGCTCGTTGTAAGGTCCTCCATGTACATGTGGTGGATGAAAGCACAAAATGAAATCATAATGCATGTTCCTGATCGAGTTGGTGGTCCTTCCCACCAAGCCTCATCAAAGAAAAATTATGGAATGGCAACTCCGGCGTACCCGATGTCAGACTTTCACATTTTAGGCAGAAAGAATGCGAATCTTTGTAAGAGGAAACATCTTACCACTTAGGAAGAACAAATTCCCATTGCAGAGCAAGGTAAACTCTGTAGCCCAGTGCATGAAAGAATTCAAGCAACAAACATAGGACTTTCTCTGTGGCTTTGGTGGTTATATCGAGTTTGTAAGTAGGTTTAAAGGCTCTTTGGACTCAAATACCAGCATGGCGAAAACCAAAAGAGGCCAAGACAAGCAACTAGAAAATCAAACCGCTGGACCGAGTAAGAGAGGCCAGAAAACCAATAAACAAATTCTGGAAGAAATGGAAAATGTTTATGAATCAGGGAATCTAGAACATATCCGCAATGTAGTTCAAGGTTGGGAGAGACAAACAAATAGCGAGGATGAAGATTTAAAGGAGCAGGTGGCGAAAATGGATTTCATTTTTTATTCGGGGAGTACACGAGGTTGACTATCCTTGTTCCAACAATCAGTTAAAACCTATTGGAAAATGAAATGTCTGTTAGCTAAGGCCATGGTAAATATGGAGGTGAACGATGAAAAGTCATCTTTGCTATTTGAGCTTCTCCAAATTAAACAAGATATTCACAACATGATGAAGGCTCAGTTTCAAGTCAATGATAGAATTGGAAAGATCAAGCGTCAGCTCCACAATCTTCAACACAAAAATTTGATAAGATGCAATGCAAAAGATCCAACTCTAATGGATTTGTCTGATGGATTTTTAGTCTAGTTTAGCTATGCTACATGTTTTTGTTGTTGTCGAATAGTAGATATAGTCTCTCTTTTAACTGTAAATGTTTTGGACACAGTAAAGCGGTAAAGGCAGCCACAAGAAGGAGAAAATAATTTAAATTTTGGATTTCTTTTAATTCCATGCGGTGGCCAACAGAGTTATTTTCCTTCGGGTAGGTTGAGGCTCTGCAATCAAGTTAGTATGTATAGCAACCTGCTTGTTTAAAATATGAAAATAGAAAGGCACTACCAAATTTACAAAAAAAAGAAGAAGATAGTATATATAGACCAAATATAGACCAAATAAACGTTTTAACCATCAAAAACTTATTTTTTTCATGATATATACCTAAATTTTTTTAAATGTATATAATATATACATAATCAACATTAAAATATTTTACATAACATGTATATAGGGACATTTTATCACTCAAATTAAAATGAGTTTTTCTCTTATTAATGTATTTTAAAGCAATATTAATTTGTATTACAATATTTTATTTTAACATTTTTTCCATATATATACATATATATGAAGTCGATATGGACATAAATTAGTTAACGTAGATCTTCAAATAGTTTATTTAAATTTTTGGTTAAAATATTTTTGAAAAGTCTAAGATTTAAACATCTCATTGGCACATTTTTTTACTTATAATTACTTTACAACATATGCATTTTTTTTATTACAGCTACATTATTTTTCTATTTAGAACATAATTTTTATTTTAAAAGGATGAAACAGACATACAAACTTACCCATCTAGTCATACTGGGTTCTAGAATGAGTAAGTTGTAGAATGGACCTTTCAGTGAATAAACGTATCTATTTTTTTAAAATAATTTAATAGATATTTATACACTTTAATAAAATTTAGGTTACAATATTTTAATATAAATATTTAAATATCAATATTATCAATATTTTTATTAAAAAATTAAATTTATTTTAAAATTTTAATTATTTATATAAATGTTGTTGTATTTATATTCCATATTCAAGGTGCTCAATATTATATTTTTGGATTTTTCTCAGGTCTGTCACTCAGTATACTTGATCCTTGTTGTTCCCGAAAGTTGAATACTCTTAGGACATTAGGCATAATTACTATAGGCATAGGCATTATGGTAAGACTAAACATCACATTTGTATGTGATGGTTAGATGTTTACTAAAATTTCTCAGTATTATTGTAGAATGTTTAGAAGCGGATCAAAAATATAAACAAAGATGATGGTTGGAAAATCAATACAAATTGGACCAAAACTCTAAAAGAATAATAGTTGGAAAATCAATAGAAATTGAATCCAATATCTTTCTAATAAGTTTATTTCTTCTTCATTTCCTTTTTCTCCTCTTTCACCTTGTTTTTTAAGTTTTATGTATTATTATTTTCTAAATATTATAAAAACCCTCACCTTTATTAATAAGAAATATCTAATTATTTCTACTTATTAATGGTTGCCCTTGTCAATAGTATTAATAAATTTTATAGTAATTGTACTATTCTTTCTCTTCAATTATTAATTTTATTTATTCTATTTACTTTATTATTAATTTATTCCTACTAAAGCTTATATTGACCCTAATACAATAATAATTTTAAATAAACAATAACCTTATTATATATAAAATCTTATATTAATATTTTTATTTAGACTCAATTCTATCCTTACATAGCTTTTATCCATTTTAATAATTATTATTTATTATCTAAATTTTCTATATTATCAATTGACATATTTTTATTGATTTTATAAAGGCTGTTTCGATTTCATTCTTTAGTACTTTAGTACTTATGGTTACCACCTCTTTATTCCTTAGATCAGATTGTTTCATTTGGATATGAATCACAGTAATTGATTCTAAATATCAACAATATAAATCTTTATATAATAGATCCAGAAAATACAATTCAAATCCACTCTAAGAAAAAAAGAACTTTAATAAATCGAATCCTATTTATTTATTCCCCTTTCAATGTTAGAAGACTTTTATATCTATCTATATATATTAACAAAATGATTCTATAATACAAGGAAGAGATTGAGTCAACAACATAAGAATATACAAATTTCATTTTGAAGTTTATATTATTATATTATAAAAACTGGTCTAAGCAAATACAGATCGGTTTAAAGAAATATATATATTCTTACCGTTTTGAGATCATTATTTTATTTGACACGCATTATATTATATTAATGTAATTTTCAAAAGAATATATATATACAGATTGATATCATTGAAAATGTTTCAAACTTAAAAAGATATGAGAAGACTGATTTCACATATCTAATGAAGAGATTGAGTTAAAAGGATAAGAATCTAAGAATATTGACATATATTTGAGAGGACTTCTCACAAGTACAGGAAGACAGGATTGATTCTAAAATATAGGGAAAAGGTACGAGAATAAACTGGAAGTAAAATATTTAATATAAAATGGGTGCGAAAGAGAAGAACAGACAATGAATGCTAAAAAATCAACTGAGATTCCATAGCCAGGCTACTATTCCATAGTCAGTGAGACCACGAACTGAATTGAAGGCACAGCATGGTCTGAAATGATGTTGGAAGGAATTCGGATAGATTATGGAATGTGTTGACGACAAACCGAAAAATATATTCTCAAATTAGAAGAAGTGCAATGAAAGTTAAAGGCGGACATAAGAAAAAAGTGGAAGTGTCCGAGAGCTGAAGATTTCAAACATTGAAAATGTCTGTATGACTTCTTCTACGATGAAGAAAAGAAAGAATCTCTGAGATAAAGTACTGGCATCGGATATGAGATAAAGTTCTGGCAGCGGATATACTTACCTTGGAAGTATGTCCAGGGAAAAGATAGAGGAGAAATTAGAAAAAAAACTGTGAAGCTCTCATTTTCTGTGAGTGGATAAGGTAAAATTCGTGCCATTTTTTTTTTTTTTCTCACATGTGGCTAGGGAAATAGGATAGGATAGGAAAATTCTCACAATTGCAACCAGGACAACGAATTCACTTAAAAAGCTATGTCCAATAACGAGTTGAAGAGTTTCTGTACTCTTTCTGAATACTAATATCATTCTGCTATGTCCAATAAAGAGTTGATGTCCCATTAAAGAATAAAGGTAGAAAGAAGAAATTAGATTACAGCTCTTTTTATTGTGCAGAAATTTTTACAGTACAGAAACCAGAGGTGGTCTATAACAAAACTCGGTATGAATTCCTCTTTTAACGTATTCCAAATTTTTTTATTTCATCACCAGTTTGCTGCATATAATGGGGTTAAATAGATTTATATTAATACTAAGTAAACTATGTTTTAAATGAATTTATATTAATATATAATATTAGTCCAAAGTTTATATTTTTTTTCAAAAATATGTATAAAAAATATTTTAAATTCAAATATTTTAAAAGCCATATAAAATCTACATTCTGTGAAATAACTTAAAAAACTTATTGTAAAATAACTTAAATTTAGTGGAAATCTTTTTAATATATTTCAAGCAAAAGTGTAGAAAACTAATTATATAAAATATAGTTGTAAACATAGAGATATTTCTGAATGTTAAACATAGAGATATTTCTAAATTGTAGATACTTTTTATTTATATGAAATATACTTTGTACCTTCTATTAACCCTTAAGTATAGAGATATTTTTGAATTTTATAAAATTTTTGTTTATGTTAACAATATTATGAATGTAATATCACAAGTATATTTACTTAAATATAACAAGTTATAAAAATTTAATATCTGGCAACCACCTAGAATAAACTCAACTGACAAAGAAATATCTTTCATTTTTTTTAAAGTTTCTTATACTTTCAATGAGAGAGTGTGAAGTGAAATAAATCTACGAACACAAATTCTCATATAAGTAGTTTTAGTCACCTTATAACTAACTAACTCTTATAAATTAGAATACATTGTCTCTTTTTCCTCTCAACCATGATTTAGGTTAACTGGAACTTGAAAAATTCTTAGTTATAATGGAATTCTTAAATAAGATTAAAATTTCATGTAAATAGATACTATTCAAACTTAATTGTAATAACATTAATTGTAATAACATCATTTTCTTTTATTTCGTAAAGATCCTAATAACACTATTCTAATAAGGTAAATTCTCTCAACAACCTTAACTAAAAATAATAATAAAAATATTTACATATTTATAATTTATTATTAAATTATTTAAAAAACACTTAAAAAAAATAAAAAAATATATAATTATTATATATATTCACTTACTAATACATTTTAAAATAAAAAACATAACATATAAAACTTGAAAATTACACAAAATAAAATCAAACTTTCATAAAATAAAATACTATAATATATAAAATATAATAAAAATTTGACATTGATAATAAAACATTATTAATTACTTGGGCATTTGATTCCCTAGACCTTGTGCCTTCCTTTTTCATAAAAGGATGATCTCTTTATTGCCTTTCTCCACACGAAAGATTTAATGTTATATTATTATTAATATATCATTCACATGTATATCATTGTTGGACGTTCCTATCTGAGGATCAAAAGTAAAGTATTATACTATAAAATAATATACAGTGAGTGAAAATATTTCATATATATAACCTACAGGAGGTTATTTTTGCCACCATCGATTCCTTACGTTACCATGTACTTTGCAATTAGCAATATCGTTATGCATTAAAAGAAAATTTGACCATATTCTATATGCGAAATTAAAATCCTTTCATATGGCCAACCAGATTCTATATATTGAACCACATTTACTTATTGATCCCACCTGGCTTTTCATCCAGATTGTAAGAAAACTGTATATGGATGTAGATGAATAATAAAACTGATCATTAAAGCATTTTTAATAAAACATTGTTTTTAAACCCCTATGGTAGAAGCACATTATCATACAATACATAATGAAGTCTCTCTGAAGCAGGTACAGGTACATTGATCAAGCTAGCGCAAAGTTTATTCGTAGTAATCAGTTGTTGCATACTTGCGCAAAGTTTACTGGTATTAATCAGTTGTTGCATACTTCCGCGTTCAGAACATCACCCCCATCCTGCATATACAATATTCAGATGTTAGGTTTAAAAGAAAAAAAGCAATTGAAGGCAGAAAAATTTGTTTATTCCCCTGTATAAAAGCTTTGATATTTAATGGACAACAATTATCTACAGGCTGGAAATACTGTCATTGGCAAGTTCCTTGGCTTGAATCTTGCAAAATTTTGCAAACCAGTTAATATTGTTTTGATTTTGTTGATTAAGTCAGTATTCATGGGCAACAATTGTCTACAGATCCGAAATCCTGTAAACGACAAGTTCCTTGCCTTGAAGCCTGCACATTTTCTTAATGTTTAGGGTAGGGAATCTGTCACTTCAAGTACATAACGTTAAGGTTCGGCTGATTGACGTTCATGGCAGTAGAATGACATGAACCGTTAGGATCTTGACATTTTATCCGCATAAGGGGATCTCAGAATTCCTTGATTTGTTTGTTTGTAGGCCTTTGACAAGACACGGCTTTTTTTTTCCCTCGCAATTGGCTTCGGCTACTGTATTTTGAAAAGAAAACTATACAATGTGAGAAATGCCAGTGTTGTCTAAACTGTAAAATTCGTTAGATGACATAATCGACTGAATCATCAGGGTAAAATTATTGGGAATTGGACCACACTGAAAGAGTTGAGTAGGCTGCATTACAATGGAAGTTATAACTGTGATGAGAATTACTTTAAGTGGTGTAGATTTAATCTTCTACTCATAAGACATTTTACTACAAAATTTTCATTTAAATTCTACCTTTATGAATTCTACAAATGGCTTACTGTTCCAACTTCCAATCATCTATGGAGCTATGCAAAGTTTGGCAAGTGGAAATGAATTTTGATGCCAGTGATACTGGGCTGCGCCTTACCATTCAATATAAGTTTAGACCTTAAGAGAATTCACGGTTAGAAATTCCTTTCAGTGGTTGGAATATTTATAAACAGGCTTCAAATCGTGTCATTAACAGTAGCAATGACAGCTTATTTTAATATTACTGGCCAGAACAGATGATGTTACCATTTCCTATGCCTCATATCAATGAATTGAAGCTGAAACCAAATACTTTGCCGATGAAAAACTATCAGATAGTTCGTGATATCAAACATCAATCTACAAAAATTGCAGGTAGTTATTCTAAGAATTGAAGCTTCTGTCATGTGGAAACTAGACAACTGAGGAGGCAGAAACATTAAAATATTTGGAATTTTAATTTTAAAATTTCATATTCGTTCGCTGATTAAACTAAGGTATTTTCAATTAAATACAATGAAAAAGGCATTCAATTGAAAATAGTCAAAGAGTAATTCTTAATGGAACACAAGGAGATATATGGTTATCGGTGTGTATGATAGGGTTTGCAGTAATGTAACCAATAGAAACGAAAATTGAATAATTTCTACTGAATATCAATGCCAAAGAATATGGCAACTAGCTCTGTAATATCCATCCGAGCATAAATAGCAATGAAAATGCAGGAAACTATTCATGGCTTTTGTGCAGATACTTCAAACTTTGGTATGGTTGCAATGATTCAATGAATTTCAAACCACACCAGGTCATACATGAGGCTAGAATAAATGTCAGAAAAACTAAATGGGCCGATTGTGTTTATAGCTAATTCAGTTAGTTTCGTGTAAACAGTTCATTGTCTAGGTCTTTATAAGTAAGGGTTATTTTTTAAAATTGATTGCAATATGGATAGATTCGACTCCACGGCCGACCATTTTTACAGTACTGGCCATCTGTGGAGAACCATGGTGGATTTTATTTCTTTCTTGATTAATCCTATAAAGAGGACTAATAAAAAGTTTACTCAGCACATTACCTCTGAGTTAGCTTGCCTGCGGTTGTCCATCATCATCCCAAAGTGAATATGAGGATAATGTGCCCACTGCCATAAAGATATGGAATAATGATTAAAAAGAGGAAAACAAATAGTCATTAGAGGAAAAGATTTCGATGTTGTATCATTATCTTACGTTCTTGGCAGCGGCGCTGAAAGCTTCCTTGTGAGTTATTTTTGGATTGTGCGCTTTGATCCTCTGGATTTCGTCTCTGTAAATCAGAAATAGATTTCTTAAGAAGCAAGGTTCACATCGAAATTTTATTTATTGATTCTTTCAAAAATAGAAAATCAATTAGGTTTAAAATTTTCTGATATTCATAAAAGAAAGAAAAGGAAAACAATTAATAGAAATTTCAAATTTTGTGTTTTTCCCCGGATATTCAGTAGGAATCGTTCTTACCTAATGAAACGAT
The DNA here is from genome assembly GCA_034641835.2 of Pinus albicaulis. Taxonomy (NCBI): domain Eukaryota; kingdom Viridiplantae; phylum Streptophyta; class Pinopsida; order Pinales; family Pinaceae; genus Pinus; species Pinus albicaulis. The sequence continues at coordinate 434,901,130 of CM076570.1, read as the reverse complement.
TATATGCAGATGGAACGCGTTGTTTCTTCTCGGGCTCTGCAGGAACATGTAAAGAAGCGGTATTCATGTCAGTAGATGCTTTTATCGTGCTTTCTTTTCTCCCATCGGCTACTATAATATGAATATTTCACGCTGGAAATTTGTATAAAACTTTTCATTCATCTTGTAACAGAAAATGTGGGGAAAACATTTTTCCCGCTATCTTGACAAAATGTTATTTTCTTAGAAAGTATGACGATGAAAGTCGAGACATACGTCTGTAAGATGACGTCTTTGCTTCTTCGTTTTCTGCATAAGATACATCCCTAATGGCAGCAGAAGAAGATGCCGAATCTCGATTGTAATCGTACGTACCAGTGTTCTGCCCTTGCTGTTAGCATTCATCACAATCACCGTCAGATAACAAAGAATCCTTCAAATGAAAATCATCCTATGATAAAGAATAAAGCAGTCATGTAAAAGAAATCTTCTAAAGACAATAAAAAATAGATATTCCAGATGTGAGTATAAAATTTGTTCACGCGGAGGCGTTATTTCCCACAGTTATTCAAAATCTACAGCGACTTTCATGCAGGTTTACCAGATTTAATTTAGTAATGTAAGCCAGTCTTGAAAGAAACCAAAGGTCAAAATCCCTATTTCCAGTGATGATCTTCAACATTTCCAAGCCAGTGATTCAAAGCTTCCTAGTACTTCTTGAAAGAAATCTTTTGTTAAAGCTATTAGTACATTTAGCTTCACATGTATGACAAGAGCACTAGCATTTCTTTTCAGAACTAAAACCTAAAGTAACCTTTATTTTTTTCTAAAGAGTTTTACAGGAATGTGGATTATCGCCTAAAAAATGCTATTCGCGGTGTCATGTGAATCTTTCAACAATGCTCGCGTATTTTCTTTCATATCTTCAATCTGTTTAAGTTTTACAGCCCTTAAATTAAACTCGTTACCTTAGGAAACCATAATCATCTGCAAATATTCAAACCATGTAAATTCTCATGTAAATTTATTCCAAAAATTTTAGGTGAAGGATCTGCTGCAACATTATGCGAAAATTTGCAAGTTTTACCGTCAGTACACCACAGCAGTCAGTAGCGCAATATAACTTTAAGGAGTACATGCCATACCTGCTGCGGGTCTTGTGGGAGCGACTGCAACAAGGGCGCCATGTTTACCGACAGAAGGTTATTGCAATGACCGCATCGGACTGTAACAATCCTGTATAAGCTGTTGCATGGAACGTTTACCTGCGGTAACGACGCCCGTTAGACTCCATTAATCATTCTTTCTCCAGCATCATTTTCAGTATTTATAAAAATTGACAACAGTTTCGATTTAATGAAATTGGGAAACTAGACACAAGTATATTCAAATGCATTCTCTCTACCGAAAAAATAACGAATCTTTAAAGAGGCTCCTCAAATCTTAACATCTGCGAAAACCTTTGACATCATTTATCGACTCTCAATCTTGAAATCTTTAGATTTCAAGTTTTCTATCGCTAATTCACACTATAAGCTCGAAAGCATGACCTATAGCTAAAGTTTCCAAAGACGACTTTGTGCAGTTAAATCCAAGAGATGTGCAAGAGTGCCTTGCACTGCGGATTCCCTAGATTTTAGACGCCTGCCACAAAAACTGGCATTGACGTCGATAACAATGTTTTCATTTGCACGTTTAAGCTACATTTACGGAAAAGTTTAAAAAACTCAGACTTTTCTGCAGGTTATTAGTACGAGCCGCTTCATTCGCACGTTTAAGCTGCATTTACAGACGTTCTGCAGAAAAAACTTTAAAGCCCCCATTTTCTGAGAGTCCATCAGTCATACAGGCGCCTTCCATCATTATACAAGATGAGAAAGTGAAAGATCCGACAAAAGACACACACATACAGACTGAGAGATACACAAAGGTTATTACACAAACCAAACCCTTGTCTTGCCATGGCATAGGGTAATTGACAGTACCGCGAGGATTGTGCTGCAAAAGTCGCAGTGAACGTAGCAGAGGTGATCCGACCCGACTTCGAATCCGCTGGTCGACATGTTTGAATCACGTTTCCAAGCAAATTTGCCTTGCCGTCTCGTGCTGCTATACCGGGGGATGCGGTCCCCTTTATATAGCCAGATCCCAAAGAAAAGATTCAATCCAACGCCAACGCCAACGCCAACGCCCGCCCTCGACGCTTTGAAAATGCGAGGCGAAAATTAAGAAAAAGCACGAAAGGGATTTATTAAGGGTAGTGGGAAAAGATAGACAGATAGATTCCTCGAGAGGCCGCGGCAGAAGCCCGACGGCGGCGGCAGTTCTCCGGGAAACGAGAAGGAATGCTTAGAGCTTCGCTTCAGCGCCGGTTCATTCCCGATTCCCAAGTCTCAACAGTCTTACAACCTAAACCCGCCGGGATAAGGCACGGTTTTTGCCCGGTCCTAAAGATCCGGATGGCGGTGATGAACGATGCCTTAAAAAGCGGTTTCCGGTGGCAATTTGATGCCCATGCCATGAAAATGATAATGATGATGGCGGTAATGATAAGGTAACAGTGCATGGATATGATAGAATGGATTCTGCTCTGGAATGACCGCCCTTCTTGCCTTCTAGCGAGCGGACGAGAAGGGCGAGGACTGGAGACACTACGGCCGGCCAAGCGAGTAATGCCGGAGACGTACGAGTGGGTGAGAAGCCCCCTTCTCTCACTCTGTGTCTGCAGTGCGGCTCTGTTCTCTAACCGGCCCTGGCCCCCTTCTCCCTCCCTAGAATCAAATCCCAAACTCCATAGCTGCTAATTAACCCTTATCCCGCTCATCGCCAACTAATCGAATATGCGTACTACTGCCCTAACATAATTGCGTGCCAGGCTGCCACCTCAAATTTTCGTCATTACCCAAAACTCCCAACAGCAACATTAAACCTCTGTAAAAGGCGGCGTCCGCCTTCTTTTTACTCGGCGCGTAAAAAGCGCCCCTGCTCTTTTTTTACTCTCTATAGCAAACCCAGAACCGTAGATTTGACTAGAGTTTACCTAATTGCGCTACTCGAGTCCCCTCCTCGACACGCCAGAGAATCGAATGTCCCCTAGAACTTAGAAGAATAAGAAGAAGCCGCTTCCTTGGCCCTCGCCCCCGGCCCCGGCCCCCTTCTGTCCTTTACTCCTTACACCGTCCTTACGCCGAAGGACACTTGTCCTTTTACTCTGATTAGACAGCAGCTACACACCACTCCCTCCACACATATTGCTCCTTTCGAAAAATACCTACCCTCGGAGCGTATGACATGTTCGACAGGTGGTGAAGGGCTGCTTTTTCCATAACTTGCCCTCCACGGAGCATGTTCTAGGGTCAGGGTCCCACATATGCGCATCTAAGGACACACCTCAACCACGAACCATATAACCCCAACACCTTGCCCTCCCCGCCCTCGAATGATGAATTTTTGACGGAACAGTTGGCCGTCAAAGGTTCCCTTCCTGCCCTCACCCTATTCTATTCTAATTCCCGTCCTCCTTTCGAATCTAAGACTCGAAATCGGGTGCGTCAAAGGTTCCGCAATCTCTCAATCCTACGTGAAACATCATCACTTTCACTTTATCACCGTCAAATTCCGTGAACTGTGTTCGCCGTCATCCGAAAGGAATTTCAGCGGTAAAAAAATTAAAGTGCCCCTTGCCACCCCCTAATATTCCGGTCAGATATGGCTAGATTAGAACGATTCTAGAATCATATATTCAGCGACCAAACATGGAACCCCAAATTATTCGCTTACTTCCCAAGCCAATCTCAACTTACAGATCGCAATCGCATGGGTATCGCATTCCTTGTAATTTTCTTTTAGAAGTGGCTCAAACGTAAGCCCGTACCTACGGAATACCCATCTCTCAGCCCTTTGGTGCACCAACGGATAAAGTGCCTTTCCTAAATTCATGAAATATTAAACAACCCTTGGACCAATAAAAGTAAAATAATCCTGCACACTTTCTCGTATTTTATTTTATTCAGCAGGCTTTCCCCAATTTACTTTTCATTATAGAATAAAATCTAACTTAGTCAAAAGAAATGATATGTCAAAGGGCCACAACACATTTTACATTTTTTTAATGTTTTGACTTCCGCTTAACTATATCTTTTTAGGTGATTTCAGTTATTGATTTACATTCATTATTCTTTTTATTTTCCGGTCGAATAAATATTCTATCCCGTTTTGGATAGAAATGGAACCTTGTTTGTGTGAGAGATCTTTCTCATGAGGTACTCATGTGTTAAGTCTGAAGTTAGCCACCTATCACGTAGATCAGGTTCCATGGATTTGCGAAAGGGTTAATGATACGGTAAATAGCTTTAGAAGATGTGATTCGTTAATTCAACAACGTGTATATATTATGATCATTTAATTTAGGAGAGGTATAAATTTTATAGATTTTAACTATATAATTTTAAAGGAATATATATATATATATATATATATATATATATATATATATATATATATATATATATATATATATATATATATATATATATATAGGAGTTGTTTATGGAGGCAGAGGAATTGTCTATACAGTTAAAAGTGACTAGAATGGAATCTGGGCAAAACATTTTTATGAAATCTTGAAATAGCACTATTTGAATCATTTTTCTTGTGGTGGAAATGGATTCAGCGCCATCAAAAACTTCTAGAGCACCCAATATATTGAAGTTTGATAGCTAGATTTACAAAAATCTCTACCAATTTTTCTTAAAATCTTATGGAAATTTGCATGATTTTCAAGGAAAAAAAACAATATATCAATATATATATATATATATATATATATATATATATATATATATATATATATATATATATAACATCATACTCAATATATTAGATAGGGAATTCTTCATTGAACCTTCTTTATATATATATATATATGTAAATAATATTAAAAAAAATTATTTAATATTGAAATTGGAATTCATGTTAAATACAAAATGATAGGGATTACAATTTTTTTTTACATTTTGTTTTTAGTAAATAATTTCAAGTTATAAATAGTATGTCAGTGTTGTCGAAGAAAAGAAGTAAAAGTGATTGTATATTTAAAATTGAAAATAAAAATTTCAAGGTGACATGTCTTTCTAGTGTGATTAGGTTTCATTTTTTAAAATTGTCAGGATTCAAACCGTATGTTTTTAGTAAATAATTTCAAGTTACAAATAATATGTCAATATTTTGTTAGGAAAAAAGTAAAAGTGATTGTATATTTAAAATTGAAAATGAAATTTCAAGGCGACAAGTCTTTCTAGTGTCATTAGGTTTCATTTTTTAAAATTGTCACAATTCAAAACCTATGTTTTTAGTAAATAATTTCAAGTTACAAATAATATGTCAAGATTTTGTCAGAAAAAAAGTAAAAGTGATTGTATATTTAAAATTGAAAATGGAATTTCAAGGTGACAAGTCTGTCTAGTGTCATTAGGTTTCATTTTTTAAGATTGTCAAGATTCAAAGCCTGTGTTTTCAGTAAATAATTTCAAGTTACAAATAATATGTCACCGTTGTTGTCAGGAAAAAAATAAAATAAAAGTGATTGAATATTGTAAATTGAAAATGGAATTTCAAAGTGACAAGTTGTAACATATGCCTTAATATTTCTATCAAAATTTACCATAAATAGTTTATTTTTTTTATCTTGTCCTAGTTAACTATACTAACATCACTTTTAAGATAATTACACTATAATTATCTTTTTATTAAAACACTTATTATATGGCCAATGCATTTTATATATATATATATATAACATCACTTGTTATATGGTCAAATAATTATATATATATGTTTTATAAACATATCAATTCTGGTCTACTAATTCCACTATCATACTTTATACATTTTAATTGTATCTTTGACCTTAGTTAAAGATTATCATTCCAATTAAAAGGTCTGGGTCACTTGTACAGCTCTGGTTAATGTACATTGTTTAAATTGACCGAATAATATATCTTATTTATATGTACACAAAGATTTTTTTGGTATATGCGAAGGGTGGATTCCCAATCACCCTACCCAGGGTTAGCATGCAAACATAATTTGAGGAGTTAATTATTAATGCCATTCATATTTTCCACTATCCGCATTAAATAAATTTTAGGGATAGAGTTATGACAACAACAGAGCTTGATTTACGTGGCACCTTGAGCCACTGTTCGATCTACCTGCCTTGTGATATGTGAGATCGAGTTTTCCAAGAACTTTCTAGGGTTCACAATTAATTTGTCACCCAAACCCTCGAACTGGTTTTCATTTGCACTTATTCTCCACGGAGGAGCTGAGCCCTACATCCCTTTCAAGCTTCACATGCCTTGGAGGCTACTCCAGAAGTCTGTTTAGTTGTTTCATCACAGAGATGATATTTGAATTCGAAAATTTGGTTTTCAAGTCTTCGGATTGGAATTCTTTCATTCGGCATGGTGATATGGTTTTATTCCGGTCCCGTTTCCTCCTGTTGGGCGAACCCAAAGGCCTACTCAGCGTGTTCACACCGCTTTCAAGCTGCCAGTTGAATTCAAGATATTGTTCTTATTACAAACCCAGATTTTCATTATAGTTTCCTTATATTTTCCCTGCAGTTAAATGTTGTTTCCGGAATTTACTTCCTCATAACCATGTTCAGAATTTGCTTTACACATAATTATTAGTTATTATCATTGTTTACTGTGCAAGGTAGGTTCTACCACCGCAAGCCCTACAATGGCTCGAATACCTATAGGTTTCACCTTGACGACTCTGCAAGGATTTTAGAATTCGTTTCGTCTTGCCATTTAACCGGTAAGTAATGTGGAGCTTTAATCAACCACATTCATGATTTGTTCAGTTTTATGATTGTCGTCCTTGCTTATCTGCAGGCGAGGTTTGTCCTTGCCATTACTCGACCAACAACTACTGCTACTAGTTTACACAGTCAATTTTTCATTATGAAACTATGCTTCTCAGTACTATTGTATAGGGTTTATATTTATAAGAAAAAGAATGAAATTCTTGACTTTCTTTCGGTTACAATGTTATATTATTTTTTTTTTGGATTAAGAACGAGGGCTTTATCCCTGCGTTCGAACTGTGCCCTCCACGACAATGTAATTAAATTTTACAGTCAAGTGTATATTGTTATTCCTTTGTTTAAGAACGAGGGTTTCATCCATGCATTCAATTAGTACCATTCCATGACAGTGAAATGTTAACAACAGATTTTCGGATATATGTATTATTAATTTTGTTTTAAATCAATATAGTTTATCATATATTTATGAAATTTACTCGAGTTTCATTAGAACTTAAATGTAGTTTTTCTATTGCACTTAAGCTGAGAATGAATATTAGAGAATGAATCCATTAATTAATATTTGTTTTTCTTCTCTCATACTGTTAGATTAATGGCAATGCCGATAGTTTATTGGAACTTCTCCAATGTTGTTTAACTTTAATATCTATGCCATAGTTCAGTCTTATTGTAGAAATATTTGTACAATAAACTGTTGTCTCCTTTATTTGTAATAATACTGGGGTTTATCTGTGTTTTCTATACTAAGTTTTTCCTTTGTGACAAAATGATATTTTCTGTAAATTTTTAACTCATTACTAAAGACTTTCTCTAGCATTGTTACATACAAATTGGTAACACTATTTAGCATTTTAATTCGGGTTATACATTTCTTTTCTATTTACTGTTTATTTCTTTCAGTTCGACTGTATTTCTGTATTCAAACAATTCACAGAAAATGTCTGGACCATACTGTCCGTGTAGTATCATAGTATTAGAGGACGATCTACCTAGAACCTTTGCCAAAAGGGTTGGGGTTTACAGTCCTCTACCTTTTGTACTTAACTATCTTACACTTGTTATATAGAATTTTCTATTAACTATAACAGCCATAAATAGATTTTACAGTAATATTTCAACTGAATATTCAAAATAAAAACCTTCAAATTCCAAATCTCAATTACAGCAACAAAATATACTTATCTGTTAGCTTCTATGTGATTGATATTTTATTGCCTCCCATCCGCAAGTGAGGCTATTATGTCCTCTAACTCTCCCTCATGCTCCGAGTCTAGGATTCGTGGTGAACAGGAAACCCGTAAGAGATCTCGGGACAATTCCGTCCAATCTCCAATTCCATTATCCACAGAAAAACTGACCATTCCACTAGTACCACTAGTGCAGAATTTTCTATCAGTACTTTCTTACTCTTTCCTTTCAAAAAAAGGGAACTCCTAAACCTCACTGGGATTCCATTTTTATCCTCAGAGGTTGGGTCCCATTTTTATCCTCAGAGGTTGGGTAACTGTTCCAACTGAATTGTGTTCAACCAATCCTCAGATCTTGAAATTCACCTTTTTTTTTTACTATCAGTCTTTCACTTATGGAACTAATTCCATAATCAGTTTTATTTTTATTATTCAAGAATTTAAATATCTGTCCACAAAATTTACTTTTCAATATAATAAAAATAATTGTTTGCAAAACTTCCAATAATCAGGTTAACAACTAGTTAACAAATAAACCAGTGGTTAGACAAGTCTTTCTAATGTCATTAGGTTTCATTTCTTAAGATTCTCAAAATTCAAAACCTGTGATAGTCAAAGATATAAAAAAGAATCATACATCACAAGTTGGATTGACCTGTTAACTTAAAAAAAACCCCAAAAAAAATTCAAAAGTTGAATTTAACACATGAAATGTAATACTTAAAATAAAAATCAACATTTCCATCAAAATATATGGAATGAATTATGAAACATATAAATTTTCTATGGAATAAATTCATAGATATACATACTTTATATGGAATGAATTAATTTTCTAGAATAGATTAATAAGTATGAAAACTTATCTAAAATAAATTAATAAACATACAAAATTTACAAATAATAAATTAATAAATATACAAATTTTTGACAAACTATCTAATTACTAAAAAATAATTCCCTATCACATTTGACAAACTATCTCATTGTTAAAAAAATTGTCCCTTCTCTTATCAATATAACCATCTATCATATTAATCACAATTTTGTCTTTAACATTTTGAAAACTTCTTTTGAATTATTTTAAAATGAAATATATATGTAATATAAAAATTATTAAAAAAAATCATTTATTTATTAATTAATTCTTAAAGACATAAAGTTGTGTATTAATTGGTGATTGTTAGGACAATCATTACTTAAAAGTTTGAAGAAAAAATGAACAAGAAAATTTTATAATGAACTAAACTTCATAGGTTAATCTTTCCCTCGTAAATCTAAAATAAATTTATGTATTTCAAGAAGCATATATAAAATAAGAAATAAATACTATTTTCTAACAATATAGAAACAAATTTCTTATGGATAAAAATAAACAAATCTAAAAAAAAATATGATATATTCATTGTAATAAAAATTATCTTCAATCCATATAATATTGTATTGCTAATAATTACATAGTGGAAAGAAATGTTGTTATTTTCTTCATCTAAATGTATTTTCTATAGATTATAGGTGGAATTTATCATAAATATTTATTATAGTGATTTGAAATTTTATTATTTAAACATATTAAAATATATATATTTCTTTTAAGATGTCAAAATTATAGTGATCTTGGGAGACTTTTCTCCAAACTTTTTGAGCATAAAAATAAAATCTTAAATCAAATTAAATAACTCTTTTCTTTAGGTCTGATAAACTAAAGATTAGTCTAAGTATACTTTAACCACCACCATCATCATCATCTCACACACATATATATGACATTATAATATTAAAAATATATATATTATAATTATATTTATAAGATAGTAATTATTTTTTGAAGAAATTCAATTGAAAATTTATTTCCAAATTTAATTATTTATGAATATTTTAATATTTTGTTAAAATAGTAAAATAAATATTAATGGGAATTAAATTGTCTGCAAGTTAATTTAGTTGAAAAAGGATTTTGGGTCGTTTAAAGAAATAAGGAACATAGTTAATTTAGTTGAGAAAGGATTTTGGATCGTTTAAAGATAGAAGGAACATAGTTAAAAAAATATAGTATGATAAGATTATGGTTTTTATTTAAATAGAGAAAGATTTTAAAAAAGATTTATTATTCAATATGGAAGATATTTAGTAAATTTTATGTAAGCTTAAGTAGTTAAGAATAAATTTGTAACAATGATGAAAGAATCTTTTTTCCAGGATAGCGTAGTGGAAGAAAGGATAGCGAATTAATTAAACATTATTGTAATTTATTTAGTTATACATGTATTATTAAAATTTTAAAAATAAAAAAAATAAATTAACTGTTTCGATTACCTGATAATTTTTATATATGTAAAGTCTTCGATCTTTTCATTTAGTTATATGTTTTTTTTCAATAAACGGTAAGAGAAAAACTTTCTTTGATCTCATGCAATTAGTTTTTGATTTGTTTACTATTGATATATTGTTTATTTATGGATTTTGGAAACACATCAATGTTACTTTTTGAGTAAATTTGTGAAAATCATATATGGTTATTTTTTATATGTATTTGTGTGTTTTTTATTTAATTTTTAATTTATTGTAATTTTGTACATAATATAGAAGTTAGTTTTTTTTTTTTAATATTTCTTATGAATAACTTTTTAAATTTGATTCAAGGATGTTTTAAGTTTTTATAAAGATATATATTCTCATTGTAAGATATTAGTTGACTAATTTTGTATTCATTTATTGCTTTATATTTATTTAGAGCATGAAAAGTAAATTCCTTATGATTATCAAGTTAGTTTGCATTTCATTAAGGTAAGGTGAGTTATTAATGTGTTTGGTTTGGCCTTTAAACTTCTTAAGTGCTTTCCTTTCCTTTTTCTCTCTTTCTTCTAATTTCTTAGTAGTATTGTCCAATATCTAATTTGTTATCTTGGTGATTACTCTTTTTATCCTTTTAAGTGCCTTAATTGCTATAGTATTGAGATTTATTATCAATATATTTTTACCTTCTTGTTTTTTTCTTTAAGTCAAAAAGGATTTGTATATTTTATCAATTTTGGCCTTGTTGTCTTTACCTTGAGTGGTGTGTGGGATAGTATGTCATTCCCAAGAAATAGTCTAATGCCTTTAATGAGTATACTTAGGTATCTTTGAATGCATATTTCATTGTTCTTCATCCTTGAATTATTAGGGTACCTTCAATTTCTTTACCTACTTCTATAGACAAATCAATTATTTCAATGTTAGGTTGATGCTTGACCAACTTGGTATGGTCATGCTAAATCAATTCTCACATGTTGTTTTCTTCAATAGTTTGTCTTGCTTGCTTCTCACACGATTAATCATTATGATTTTTGTTCTTCAATAGTTTGTCTTTCTTTCTTCTCACATGATTAATCATTATGATTTTTGAGTTTATTTATTGAACTTTCTAGAAGAGTTTCTTCTATTCTTTGTTTCCTTCAATAAAATTTTTCTCTCTTATATTTTTTTCTTTTCTTCCTTCTCCAAATCAATTCCCCTCTTTTCATTTTCTAATATTTTTTTGCCTTTTTTTTCCCACGTTTTTCTCATCCATGCTTTCTTTCTCTTCCTTCTATTTTTTACTTCCTTCATCTCTAATCCACAACAACTTTTTCTTTTTCTTTTTTCTTTTCTTTTTTGCTTCTCATAGATTCATCTCCTACTACCTTGTAAGATCTTCTTCCTATTTTTTATTGTGAGAAACCTTTGTTTTAATCATATTATTTGTGTGGATGGTGTAGATGAAAATTTCTATTTATTTTCCATTTTAGTTGAATAATCGTTTTTTACTCATGATTCAGAAATTAATTTTTGTTCTCAATTGGTCCCTTGTCTTTATACTAGATTTTTTTGATGAAATTTATGTTTCTCCTTTACCAATGATAAATCCCATGCAAATTCCTTTATAACCTTCTTGTATTTTGGGATCAGTGGAGTCGATATCTAATGGTATTTCAACTATGTACTTCAATTCCAACAAATTTTCCTCCTCATTTGATTATGCTCTCTTTATACATAACATTTTTCTTTCCAAATGGAATTTTTCCTTATAATTGTTTGATTTCAACTAAGGGATGGGAGTCTTTTTCGATTCAAAGGAAATAGTATACAATGCAATGTCTTCTTCCTCTTAATGTTATGTTGAATTTAATATCATAATGATGTTTTCAAGCTATATTATGGACTTTTCTAGAGCATAAAATATTATATTATACTGTCTAGAAATTTCTTAGGATTCTAGTCAACTTATAATTTTATAATTCTTCATAATCACCACCAACTCCAACTGTGAAACAAAATTTGGTATAGTGTAGGTTTAGCTTAATCTAAACATGCATAGGTAAGTATCTATTGATAAGATTATTTACTTTCCATTGGTTTCAAGTTCGTTTGAGTTGATTTACAAACTTGTTAAACAATTTTACATGGCTTGGGTTCATTGACTGTCGATGAAATTAAATAGCATGGAAACCTACTTTAACATCCTACGATTAATTTTTTGAGCTGTAATAGTCCTACAATTCATATCACTATATGGCTATCTAAATGGGGAGACAAGGGAATGCATTACTTTTCCCATTTTATTAACATTCTTAGCCATGCATTTTCAATTCTAGAGACTAAATTCCTTCATCATTTATACATTGTTTCATTGTATAATGTTCCTTTTTTTGTTGATAAAACACTTGGGAACATTAGAACCCTTGCTTGAAATAGAAAGGAATAGAGATACAATAATGTAGGAGCATTTAGCTTTTTCATAAGGGATTAAGCTTAAAACCAACCATTTGGAACTCTCCATTACTTCTATCCATATTAACATAACTAGCAGAATTTGTGTATCGTTTAACCTTGATATGTTTTGCCCACTATCAATTAGAATAGTGATTATGACATATAAAATATCATGAATATTCTAATAGATAAGTTGTTATAACAAATATTGCAACATTATGAAGTTTTTTGTGATTTGATTTATTTCCTTAGATCCAAGTTTTATTGTTACTCGCTTATTGCTCCGATTTACAAAAATTAATGAAATATGAAAATGAAGGAACAAGAAAATCAATACAACATCCACACAAAGGAAAACAAAATGTATCTTGGGAAACATAATATAGGAGAAAACATTTCTATAAGATGAGGCCTATGCCTTTCTCTATTTTATGTAATTATGAAAATGCAAATACCAAAAAAGGGACACTCATTACGGAGTTTCCTATGACACTATACCTTGAATGGTTGTTACATAACCTTCTTCCCCCTTTTTAATGCTCTTCATTCCAACTCCTAGAGGCTCTACTCAAGAATGAGACAAGTACAATCTTAACAAAATAGAACTATCTCACCTCATAGTGGCCTGATATTTAACATAGCTTTATAGTTATCTACAATTAGGGATTTTTCATTCCTCAACCCTCACTCAATGTTAAGTATTTTCTTAAAAGCCTACACATGGCTAGCCCCACATGGCTAGCCCCACAAGTATCTTCTTAAAATGCCACACATGGTTAGCCCCACATGACTGGCCCCACAAGTAATATGAGATGAAATGACATCTACTTAATACCATAATGGTCAATATAGTAAATCAAATTATAAGAGCCATCAATTTTTCCTAAAAACTCATATTGAAATAATATTCACCCCAATTAAAACACTTATATATTTAAAATAATTTTGAAAACCCAATAACTATTTTGATAAAAAAAAAATGTAATTCAATATTTTAAAATATTCATAAAAAATTTAAACCCCAAATCAAAAAATTGAAAACTACCCTTAAGTTACTTTCATAAACCATACATTTTAGAATACAATAACAAACCACTTTTACCTAATAATAATAATTCTATTTAATTTATAATTCAACAGAGTTTCTCTTATTTTAGTCCAAGTTAGCAAAGTGAAATGAAAACAAATTATATCGCTTCTTGCAACGTTTTGAGTTCTAAGTAAGTAAATATTTTCACTTATTGGAATACAACCATTTAGTTGAATTACCATCACATGCATTACACCCTTAATATTCTTAATATTCCGGTTGAATAATTATTCCTGTTGAATAATATTCCGGCACAAAAATAAAGTTTGTGTGAGAATTTTTTCATGAGCTACTATCTTCGTGACAAAATGAGGACACGTGTTAGGTAATTATCTACCTGACACGTAGACCAGCGTGTTGTTGATTTGGTAAGGGTTTATGATAGGTCAAATAGCTTACAATGATAATGAGAAATTACATTATTTACTGTGGTAAATATATCTCCTTTTGTATATGGGAGAAAGACATTTTCTAACTACGAGATTTATTCAAAATATGTCAAATACTTGAAATTTCTTTTCATTAAAATATGTGTATGTGTATATTAATAGTAATATGTATGTAAGTAAAATATTAAATAAATTTATTTGATACGATTCATTAAAAGAAATAGTAAAGTTATTACGGTCATTTAAGTTCGAAGTTAATTGAATTCAAATCAACATGTTAATATTTGTTTGTGTTGGATAGTGTTTCCTATATTTAAATATAAATGAAGGTATGAGTAAAAATCTTATAACTAATATCTTAATATCTTATTATATTATTGTGAAGAAAGTAAAATTATTTATTTATTTAATTTTTTTTAATAAAGTGCATTTAAAATAATAAATAACATTTTTCATTTTGATTTTTATATAAATTTTGTTTACTTGTTTATAAAATATCACAAATTTTTAAATAATTTTATTCTATATTTTCAAAAATTGAGATGAACTAAAGAGCAAAGTCCCATATTTGGGATAAACTTCAAGGCCCTTTGCCTCCTTAGATGATTGGGTGGAGTTGTTCTCTGAAATTTTCTTTCATCTTTCTTTAGTTGTGGTAAAAAAAATTTACTTAAGCTAACTAAAATAACCTTGGGATTTGACAAGATTTCCCTCTAGCGAGCTTGCAGTTCGTTCTCAAAATTTAAGAAATTTAAAAATGGAAATACATCACCTTTTTATTCACATTTTTCTTATTGTTATTCACAACTAGCTTCTTTATTAACTTGGCCTCCATCCTACCTATTAGATTTTGTAACAATTTCTTGGATTCTTTTTTTTTTAAGGAAGAAGTAGTAATAGCACTAATAGAACCTCAACAAGGAATCAATAAAATTTAAAAAAAGTTTGAATATTTCAAAACTACTTTGTTAGGAATTCCCAACCCACCAACAACACTATAAAACCAAGAAATATCTCACAAGGAGCAAGCCGGCCCCTAATATGATTTTGACGATGGAAAAAAGAAATTCGTTACTACCCAAAGCCAGGCTTTATTCCTACTTTGTTGTCCACCAAGGTGATTGAAAAACCTTGAATTTGAATCTCACACACTGAAATGAAACACAAAGATCCAAAACTGAGCTCAAGAACCGATGTAAGACACACCAATGTCTTCCATGGAATCCATTGAATGAGAGAATGCCCCACAAACAAATTTGTGGAGTTTCCTCAAGTTATTGTCCTCCATTGCAATATCATGTTTTCTTTGAAGTTGTTTTTTGGTGCATACTTTATAATGATTATTTCATTTGATGTGTGGGAGAGAAAACCATTAGCTAGGGTGTGAAATGTAAAATAATTTCCTCCTCCAATTTGATAACACATGAAATTTCTTCTATAAATTTTGAATTTATCTTGTATTAGTCAATTTAAATCTTATAGGTGAATTTCCCAAATGACTTCACCATTGATTATAAAAAACCCTTCTTTTCTTTGGGTGGTTTCATCTACTATCCAATTAACCTCAATATTATTTTTCCTTGATACAATATAAAAGTTCAATTTACTAAAAGGATTTGACTAATTACTTCAATGATAAGAAATACAATATAGATATGTATTGTGGTAGTGTCTTTCTCCTATTCCTTACTATTACTAATAGGTGGTAAAAGATATTCAATTAATTATCTTTCATTTTTTTGTGATGTTTAATAATTGATATAGATTATAGAAACTTTCTAGATTATTAGTTTGAATGAATAGTCTCCATTTGTATTCAATTTCAATATTTTCTACTCCATTTATACTTATCACTCCAATTTGAATGAATAGTCTCCCTTTGGACTATGGTTTTTCTCTTTTAATTTCATTATGAAATATAATAGATACAATTAGTTAATAAGTATACAAATTCAACATTTTTTTCATAGATTTTTTTCTTATTTAATAAGGGATTTTATTAATAAAAATATATTTATTAAACTTTGAATAAAAATTTAATTTATTCTAAAATAATCCAAATTATTAAAAATGAAAAATTTATGAAAAAAAATTCAAACTAAGAATTTGTATGTTTTTCTGATCCATAGTAATTTGGCAGAAATTATGTATGTGTCTAGTAAATTTGCATATATATATAAATAATTAATTAATTGAACATTCACTTTAACATATAAATATCATTATATAATAATAAGTAAAATTGTATGTTCAAATAATCTTGCTAATATAATATAAAATTATTCAATATATTTTAAATCATTTTAAAATTTAATAATTATTTTTAATATATTGATGGTATTTTGTAAAAATATTTAAATTTTTAATAATTATAAATTTTTAGCTATTTCTTTTTTAGTGAAGAAACATGTAAAATTAATTCATTTATATTTTCTTTTTAAATTTAAATAAATAAAAATAAATAAAAAGATGTAATTATATATTAAAGAAAATTTGAATAATATAACATAGTAGGTCATTATTACAACTGACTATCGAAGTATTTTAAGATAATAGTATTGCTTACGTAAATATTAAATTTCTAATCATAAGAATTAAAATTTCTCCATATATAACTATCGTAATGGTAATAGATTTTTTTTTTTTTTAATTAGTATAATGTTTTTTTTAATATCATTGAGAAATTTTATTAAAGGCAATTAAAATTAGAACTTTTGGTTTCTTATTTATTCATTGAAATATTAAATTTATAATCATAAAAAATAAAAGATCTCCATATATAATTATCATAAGTATAATATCATAAGTATAATAGATATTATTTGTTATTAATATAATGTTTTCATTTTTTTTAATATAATTTAGAAATTTTATTAAAGGTTCTTAAAATTAGAATTTTTGGCTTTTTATTTATTCATTATAAAATTGAAAATGTTAGAATGGTTTGTAGGTCTCACTTTTGGTCATTGTTTGTTGTGTATATTTAAGTTGTTTTTGCTTCTTTATTATTGTTATTGGTGTGTTTATGTAGTGATATTTTCACTATTTTAATCATTTTTTTTAATGTTGGAATAAAGGGTTAAATTCGACTCTCATTTATCTGTTTTTCCAATTTTTAAACAAACATGTCAAGGTTAACTTGCAAATAATTTTGAAAAATGTTAAAATGACGTTTTTACAAAAAAATGTGAAGTTTCAAAATTGACCTTGCAGAACGGAGTGCCTTAAGAGTGCACCCCATCACCGACTGCTCTACACCACGTGGGCATATAAAAATAAAATTAAGATTAAGATTAAAACTAAATAAAATAAGATTATAAACTGAAGTAAGATTAAAATAAAATAGTCAATTTACCATAGATAGTTTTTGTACTCTATATTTTGAATATAATTTTTGAAATGTAATATTTGTATTTTAAAAAATAATACAATATTATTTAATATAATAATATATATTTTTTAATAAAATTACTTATTTTTGAACTGAGTGAAAATAAAATGAAATTAAAAATATCTCTATGTGAAAAAAAAATTATTTGATGTTCATGTGGAATATAGCATATTTAAAGGGAGGAATTAAAACAACTTATATCCATCTTAACTCTGAATCTACGGGATCAAATCTCCTTTCACTCTAAAGTGGTTTGCATCTCAAGAGATTTGATCCAGACCCTTGATAGCTTCGGATTTAAGATGGATCTAGGTTGGTTGTAATGTACTGTAATGTGTTGTTTATCTCTAAAAGTAAAAATCACACTATGTGAAATTTTTTTTACTTAATCAAAATACAATAAAATTAATAATAAAATAACATTAAAATAAAAATAATTTCATGGTATTCACTAGACACACGGTATGAGAACCCATGGTATTCATGTGGAACATAACATATCTAAAGGGTAAAATTAAACCAACCTATATCCATCTTAACTCAAGATCTACCAAGCACAGAAAGTGATATCAAATAGCTTGTGAGGAAAATGGATTTACGCTCGTCACATTTTGTAACCCTAGATGATGCTTCAGAAGTGGGTATTTTTTTTATGTTATACATTCCTAGATTAGGCTTTAGAAGTGGGTATGTTTTTTATGTTATAAATTTATTTTGAAATATTGTTTGGAGTGGTAAATAATTCATTTCTCCATTAAGATAGAGATTTAAATATAATAGGGAAACTGACATTATGGATTGTGTGAGTTTCAAGATGATGTTTATATAAATAGTTGTTTTATTTATGTGAGTAAGTTATAGCTTAGTGAGAGTCTTTATATTCCAATTTCTATTTCAATTATATCAATATGTATTTGGTGAGTGAACATGCAGATGCCTAATTTAATAAATTCTTGATTAATAGATATATATATATTTTGTAAGCTTAGGTGGTACCTTCGATTTTCTATTAATAAAAGGCAGGCAAAAGATACAAAACTAGACCTCAACTTGCTCGTAGGAAACCAGGTATTTTGGCCATCTGAGTTCAAATTAGTTCAACTAGAACATAAAAAGTCTTAATAACAAGAGCCATATCTGCCTATACTGAAGATTATACAAAAACCAAAGGATGTTTAGAACCATAACAAATAGTAAAGGAAAGCTACATAAGGACTGATAGCAACAGTTCCAACAAAACTAAGGGCAGTAAAGAAAATCAGTCTTCATTAGATTCAACTGGGGTGGGCGCTGTAGTAGTAGCACCAGGAAGTTCAACAGGGACCTGAGCGAGAGCTTTAACCTCCTTCTCCAATATGGCAGGACGCGTATGCTGATGCAATTGTCTTAAGTTAATCTCTTGAATATTCCTGTTAATATCTTCCAGGGTTGCCTCTAGCTTAGAGTCCAGCTTAGGCTCTATAATGGACACAATTTCTTTAGCAAGAAGACACTTAATTATCCAATATGTTCGGACAGTCTGCTGATAAAGAGATGTGTGACCCCGGGTATGGCTAGGGTCCGGGGCGACTCACTGCATATCTTTAGAGGCCGTATCATCCTGTGAGTTCGGATTATCCAAAATTTCAGATTCCAAACCATAAACCCGATCACGAACAGAGGATGGAATATCATGCAGAAAATTATTAACTAGAGGTTCAAGATGCTGTTCAATTGTCTTATGACCCCGCTTCCTAGGTGGTGCAGTAGAGGCCTGTTTACACTTCCCCCCAATTGTCTTACATCCTCATCTTGCCATTTCAAGAGAAACTAAACAATCTGTTAAAACTTCCACCCATAAAAGAAGTGAAGTCAACGAGAAGGAGACGATTGAAAAAACAACAGAATGATTGACACCAGCATCTCCCAAGTCCAGCATCGACATAATGCATGGAGCTAATGGTGTCATATGAAAAGAAGAATAAAATAGCAGAGACAAACCATGCTGGAAACTAGTTCGTAGGAGAAAATTACCAACATGACAACAGAGGATGCATCTGAGAATGAGAAACCAGAGTATATACCCCACAACAGAGGTAGACCCAAGACCAGTGCGGGGACTGCCCAAACCAAAGTGAAAACCTGTAAGGTAACATAGTCGATTGTGTTGTGAAATAGCCGAATGCAAAACCAAGGCACGGTTGGCCTGACCAGGAGCAGAACCAATTCGATAACCCAACAAATAAATGAAATTCATGCAGTAGAAAAGGAAACCTTGACATTCAACCAGGCGCAGAAGTGCAGAACCATACCAAATGCAAAATTTTCCTTCGACAGGAGAACGAGAAAGAAAAGAAGCAGGAAAGTAGAGCAGCCAACCCACCCAATGCAAAAAAGTATATCGTAGAAGGAAATAAGTGCCCAACAGGAACAAACTAGGACCAGCAAACTGGAAAAGGTGAACAGCTACGAAAAGAAGAAACTATTTGTAGCGGCAAAAGACAAAATCCTACTGCAGAAACTCCAACCAAAATCAACCAAACCTCCATTCCCATAAAGCGTGTAAAAACACCATATCAAAAATCCGCAGGCGAAAGGAGAGGATATTCATGAACAGAAGGGGTAGAAAATGAGATACATACCACACCGGAGAAAGTTTCGTCACCCTGAAACCCTGGCAGTCGACACCGTTGTTGCATGCACGAGCACCCACAAGAGCGAAAAGCCAAATGAAACGAATGAAAATGAGGAGGAAAACAGCAGGGAAAAACTTAACCCCGCACCCTCGGCACAATTCCCAAAAAACTACTGACAATTGAGCTGGACAATCCAGCTAGAGGCGCCAGGAAGAAAAAATCATTTAAGAGAAGGGTTGGTGGATGTCTTGTCAGTGAGCTGCTCATAGCTGCTACATGTGCCCACCACGTGGTAGGTGTGTCGTTTCCATAGACCTGCCACCACGTCGGCGTACCACAGCCACGTTAAAAAAATCATCCAAAGCGCTTGTGTGAGATCGTGTTCTCTGTAATCTGCCCTCGATTTGAGGTACTTCATCTCCAGAACACAGAGTACCTGAATCTGGAGAGGCATTACGGAGGTCCTTTGTTAAAATTGCATGAAGATCCGGCATAGTCTGCAACAACTCCCGACGCCATAGCTGATCCACAGAACCATCAACATGACAACACGCCCAGTTTGCAAAATAATCGGCCGCTTGATTACCTTCTCGACGGACATGCAGAGGTATGATATACTCGACGTTTCTCTATTATCACTATTTGGTTAAATATTTTATTAATGCTTCCAATAAAAAATCACTTGGACCATTGTTCCAACCCTATAACATATGAGTCATGATTCATGAGTACTAGAATTTCTTCAAGCTGAGACTTCACCTAAACTCAGGTAAGTTCGAGTAGATTTTAATGTATTTGAATAATTTATACAAGAAAATTATGATATCTAGAGCGTAGACATTTTTTTAATAAAAAATTCTTGTAATTTGCTCAGAATGTTCGATTTCATGGAATATTTCCCTCTTACATGGAATTCCTGCAAGACGAGGCTCCTCCTTTAATTGAGCCTCATGAGTAGTAGACTCTTCTCTAGGAAATTATTCATATTAACTTCAGTAAGTTCAACTAGCCTTTACTTTCATCTGAAGACCTTTATTAACAATATCTAATATCCACAGGCTAAACATCATTTTAG
This sequence comes from Pinus albicaulis, assembly GCA_034641835.2. Classification (NCBI taxonomy): domain Eukaryota; kingdom Viridiplantae; phylum Streptophyta; class Pinopsida; order Pinales; family Pinaceae; genus Pinus; species Pinus albicaulis. The sequence goes on along the minus strand of CM076570.1, from coordinate 434,879,835 downwards.
AAAAATATTATTGAAATTTAAACTAAAATGTTATATTTTCTGAAAATAAAATCTAATTAAAAATGAAAATTTGGAAATTTATTTTTAGCTTCAAATTTGAAGTGCATTCGCTTAAATATTTGCAGGTATACATTGTGTTTTTTTTTCTTTTAACTTAGATGAAAATGATAGAAGAATTTTTTATTTTTTTTTTGGGTAAATTTCGTAGTACCTTTCTATTTAAAAATAGAAGAAAATATTAAAAGTGATATGAAGGGTTGTTTAAAAATGAGATCATCATAAAAAAAATTCTTTGATGGGTAACGGGACCCACCAAATTTAACCCCTGGCTGGAATTAGAGGAACATCTACTCGACTTACTAATGAACAAGAGTTAGGAAAGTCCTTTGGTGCAAGCCCCAAATCATATGAAAGTGGATCCTCAACTTTTGGATTAGATTATTTTGTTTCCATGTCCTTGAGATGTTCAAATTTATCATTCAAGTCATTTGAAAGAGGATACAAAATAAAGAATACCTCCTCGGATGAGGTATCATTAGCTATCAATGATACCTCTCAGGGCCCATCTATTGGAAAGGTTAGTTTAGGAGAAACTTCCTTTCAATAACTTGATATTCAGGCCTGAGATAACCCACCAAGTTGATTTAGACCTAGGTTTGCTACCCTTTCTTTTATTATTTGGGTATTAGACAGCAATATGATATGTATCATAACAATATTTTCATCATTTGTTTAGTCCAATTTTTGCGTATATGACTAATAATCATTCTATGTTCTATCGGAAATCCTTCATTGAAATCCATTTCTACACAAATTAGTGCATAGATACAAATACTACAATCCTCTATCTCATGATTTCTATAATGAAAGTTTCCTAGAACATTTTCAATAACATGAAGAAAAGTAAACCTCATAAATGTAAAAGCAAATTGAAACATTGGCCGAACAAAAAATGATGAGAGAAAAGAAAAAGGTTTATATCATTAAATAACATAAATGATCGAGTTAAGAAGAAAATGTTTTTTTTTTATATTAGGTTTATCTTAGTCCAAGGGTAACCCCTATATAAGATAGAAGAAAAATAATTAGCCCACAATGGATATATGTTCATCACGAGGATTGTGTGAATGTTAGACACGCATAGATGATCCTTAAGATAGTTTTAACTCCCAAAATGACATCCATCCTCAACCCATCTCCATAAAATTTAATCCTAAAAACTAACAAAAACTAAACACTATACAAACCAACTAATATACATGTCATAAATATATTATTTAATAAACACTCTATATATTTATTTCAAAGTCAAAAATATCATTTAAATAAATTGTAACTAATATTTTATTTTTTCTAAAAGATAAGTGAAGAGATCATGATAATTGACGAATTAAAAATTATTATTATAATTTATTAGATTTATACTTGTTATGTACTCTATTTTTATAATTATTTGTCCCATCACTTATACCATGGGAACATGGGAACATGCATCCATGCTGTCTGTTACTAACTTGTTTATATATATGTCCTTTACTTTATGCATCATGTTTTCTTGCTTGCAAATGGTCGAGTGTGCTTATTTCTATCATTTTTGGACTTATGTAATTAGTTTCTAATTTATTTATTTAGTTTTTGCATATATGTAGTTAGCATTTAGTTTTCCTCTCGTTGATAACCGATGTTTCATATGGCAACTATTTTCCTTCCCACACAAACCATGCATTGTTTGCTTTTCATTGAATAACTAGATTTCTACTATATTCCTTTGTTATTCATATAGAGTACATTCAATTGTTTGCTCTATATAGTTCAAATTATTTTATTTTTAAATTCATTTACAGTTGTATATATATGTGTGTTTTTTTTTTTTATGTTTTTAAAATATTTTTTTATTTCATCAATAACTTTGTCTATTTTAAGTTTTCTAGATATATAAATACATATGTTTTCATTATAAAATATAAATTAACAAGTTTCTCTCTTATGTCAATATCTTATTTTTATTAATAATGTGAAAATTAAATTATTTATGATTGTTGAGTTGATCTAAATTTTATTAAGAGAAGGTAGGTATGGAATGCAAATTTTTTTTGGTTCTATCTTTAAATTTTGTAAGGCTTTCTCTTTCTTTTTATTTTCCTTTTTCCAATTTTTTCATAGGTCACTGTATCATTTTATTAATAATATGAAAAATAAATTATTTATGATTGTTGATTTGGTTTAAATTTTATTAAAAAAAAGTAGGTATGGAATGTATTTTTTTTTTAATTTTACCTTAAAATTTTGCAAGACCTTCTCTTTCCTTTTGTTTTCCATCTTCTAATTTTTTTTAATAGTGATTGGTTTCCTTTCTAACTTCCTTCTTTAGGTATTTAATTTGTTTGATTGATACTTTCATGGGATTAAATGTTTATATTATTTCACCTCCTTTATTTTTTTTAATAGTAATTGGTTTCCGTGTTAACTTCCTTCTTCAGGTATTTAATTTGTTTAATTGATACTTTCATGGCATTAAATTTTTATATTATTTGACCTCCTTGATTTTTTTGTTGTGAAAATGATTGATAAAAGATAATATTAAGTTTCAATTTTGTATCTTTATCTTGAGTACTTTACTATTCTCAAGTACAAGTTTAACAATTTTAATTTGTTAAATTAGGATTCTTTGATTACTTTTTTTTAAAGTTTTCCATTCCTTGAATTCTTGAGGTTCTCTTATGGTATTTATTTACTTCTATATACACATTAATTATATAAATACTAGGTTGAGGCTTATCTAACAGAATGTGTTCATGCTAAATTGGTTGTTGTACCACTACATCATAAGGGGGGTTTTGTTAATTTTAAGACGATTTAATTTGAGACACCCACTTAAAGACAATATTTAAGACAATTTTTGGGTAAACTGTCTTAATTTGAGACAAAAGAAAACTTGTGTATTGTCTTAAATATTGTCTTTAAGTGGGTGTCTCAAATTAAATTGTCTTAAAATTAACTTGTCTTAAAATATTGTCTCTATAAAGACAATAAATAACAAAAACATTTTTGTCTCTCCAAAAATGGCTTCATTTATTATCTCTCCAAAGAAAATAGTTGGAATTAAAGACATATTGTCTTTATGAAGACAATGTTTTTAATCCTATCTATTGTCTAAAAAAATGAATCCAAAAAAATATCTCACTATTAAAATAAATCAATATGAAATATTTAATTAAAAAAATATACAATATCATTGAATAATTTATGTTAGGGTACAGTGGAATCGAACCACTAACCTCCTGCATAGTAGGTGCTCTTCCATTGAGCTAGCACCTTTTAAAGAATCATGTGAGGAGTTATGACAGTCCTTGAAATTGTATAATAGGCATTGATTTTTAAAAAATATTTAACACATAATGGCATAATAATTGTAAAATATATAATCATGCAAGCCCCTATTTTTAGCATAATAAAAAAATAACTCAATGGAGTTAGCTCACTGTGACACCTTTGTAGCTTGACTTGCACAAAAAGCTAATAATAAACAATAATCTACAAACAAATTAATCTAGCCATACAAAGAAAATTAACTATATTCAGCACAAGAAATACAACCACCACCCAAAGAGCCACTAGCTTGCTAGTAGGCACTGATCAACATGTATGATCTACAACCAGCTTAAAATTTCAGACCTTCATAGTCTTGAGTCTATCCAACCACCTGCATGAATTAAGACAACATAGCCAGAAACAAATAATACTAATTAATACCGTAAGTAAAACTTTCAACAAATAATAGTAAGTAATAGCTTCACTATTTCTTGACAACTAACTTATAATAGGTATTGTAATATTTTAGAAAAAGTTGAAGTGGAAAATGTATAAAATATTGTTACCTGCTGCTCATGAAAAAAAGGTTTTTATGCTCTTTTGATAGGAAGCTTAAGTTGATCCATACAATATCTGGTCGATATGACTGAGACTTAGGCATCAGTATCTCCACTGCAACATTTTCAATAAACCAAAAATATATCATATAATCAAATTTTTACTTGTAACAAAGAAAAAAAATCAAGGTGTTGGAGCATGTCAGCTAAGTTTAGTATGGCAATTCTTGCATACCTATATACCCATATGTGAAGGCCTCCTATGAGTTTTTGATATATGGAGAGAACAGAGTCTGGGGCATCCTTCCAGGAGTAAAAGAGGGTGTAACTGCAAAATTTGAAGTATGTCATTAATTATTTGTGCCCCAAAAGGTGCAAAGAGAGGCCGATAGGGTATTTAAATTTAAAAAGTCGTATTTTGATTTAGATATGATTGTAATCCCAGTAAACTTGTTAATAAATAAAACAAACTCAAACATAATATGCGCAGATATGATTGTAAGCAATATGCTAAGGAAAAAATTCTCCAAAGGGTTTGTTGTCAGAGATAATTGCTCATAACTGAAAGTAAACATGATATCGATTAGCCATAGGATTAAAAAAATAGTTACCAACAATGGCTTTAGTAACATACTAAAAAGGGCTGTGAAATGTTTAACTTTAGCAAGAGGAAAAAAATGTTGTATTTGATGAAATTGTTTGTCTAATATAAAGAGAGTTCAGTAAAAATGTTGTGGTAAACACAAGTTTGGGTTTAAATTATAAATTTAGCTAATTCAAAATCAAAGAAGCTTTTGAATAATTAAAAAGTAGCTATTGGATGGCTAGATGACCCTCCCTAAAATGGCCATTACCTTAGCTAAGTAAACCTTGCTGAAGAAAGGTCCTTTCCTTCTCTATAGTTTAGGGCTCTTCCTTTCACCAAGGAAAATGGATTTCCTTCTCCTAGCTATTGTATCATAGTGGTTTGGAGTTTTGATACCATAAAGGTGTACCCAACAAAAAAATGATTTTTTTAGAGAAGTGGAAGATCATTACAAAATGTTTATAACATAATCCTTGTGAATGAGGACTTGTGGAAATCTTGTGATGGATGGAATATCTATAAAAAAGTTCATTCTAGAGATATCTTTCCAACAGAGAGTTTTTGGCATCAACTCTACTTGATTTCATATTACCTAGGACTTGAATTCCACAGAAATCCAAGAAGAAATCTTTAGTGAGATATAAAGGATTATAAAGGAACGTATGAAAAGTATTAACCACCATAAAAAATAAATTGAATTATGTGCTCTGCTGCATATACAAACAAGATGCTGAAGGGAGGATAATTGCACTACAAGAAGTGCAGAGGGTGGGTGCTCTCAGTCAACTCTTTGACTATCGTTGTCGTTGTAACACATGAGGGTGTGAATTCTATCAACTCTGTATATGTATGTCATTGTGAATTATATGTTATGTTATATATACAGAAAGGATGCCCGAGGATAATTTCACTGCAAAAAGTGCTGAGGGTGGGTAATGTATCAACTCTTTGTATATGTGTCTATCATTGTGAATTATGTGCTCTATTATACATACAAACAAGATGCCTAAGGGAGGATAATTGCAATGGGTATTTATCATCTTTGTATATTGATTCCATTGTAATACATCAGGGTGAGAATTCTATCAATTATTTGTATAAGTGTGTGCCATTGTGAATTATGTGCTCTGTTACATACATACAAACAAGAATTTATCATCGTTGTATATTGATGCCATTGTAATACGTCATCATGAGAATTCTATCAGCTCTTGTATATGTGTGTCATTGTGAATTATGAGCTCTACTATATACATACAAACAAGATGCCCAAGGGATGATAACTGCACTGCAAGAAGTGCAGAAGGTGGGTATTTATCAACTTTGTGTGTCATCATAATTCTGTACTATATAGAGGGTGTATTTATCAACTCTTTGTGTGTGTATTGTGTAATTCTAATGATGTACTAAATTTAGATGGTTAGCTGGGACTTGTTGAGTATAAATGTTAACAAAAACCCATTTAAATCACCATATGGATCTGAAATATTGAAACCTGGGATATGCAACTTCTAGGTACATATGGTACTAAGGTCAGATAGATAGGTTTAGTTGTGTAGTAGTGTTGAATGGGAGGTTTTCTTGTCCTTAATGATTTAATGGTTAAGAACATGTGTTTTCTTCTAAAAGGCCACAAGTTCAAATTAAAAGGAGGGTAAGAACACGTGTTTCCTTCTAAAAGGTTACAGAAGTTCAAATGAAAAGGAGGGTAAACATTATTTACTCCTCCCTTGATTTTAATAGTAACTTAATTAAAAATTAAAAAATGATTCTGCGAATATTTTCTAATCATGTTTCCGTAATGGATTTTTAGTGTTTAAAGTAAAAACAACTGTTGTATTATTGATAAATTCCTTGTTTTATATCCAAGTATCCTATGCTGAGAACTGGTAGACTATTAAAATCGAGTTTTCAAAAAAAGAATTAATGGCATGGAAAAGAGAATTTGACATGTATAATGGAAAAGAGATTTTGACAATCATACTTGGATCTTTGGAAGTAAGAGTTCCAGTCTAAGCAAAATCACAGTTCAAACTTTTCCGGCTTGCAGATTGATAGTATGCATTCATGGCATAAGAAGCATGAGATGCCATTGTATTTGGAAAATAGCAAGGACCCCCTTGTTGAATAGGCCTACAATCAATGCCCTGCCCACAAGCATAGTCCAAATTTCCTTTTAAATAATTTTCATCAACACCGGGCTTGGAAATGCACCAAGATTTCCCTATAGGAGGAGCTACAATAGGACCACTAGCGCATGAAGCAACAGGAGATTGACCTGCACTCTGCCACATTCACAGGTTCAATTAGAAATAACAACTATAGTCTTCATGAAATTAATAACTATGTCAGAGTGTCAAACCTTCAAAACAAACCACAATCAGGACCAACACAATAAGGCCTTTTTGTACAAAATTTGTGAAGGGCTGAACTTTCAGTGAATACCAACTGCACATATTATGAAAACAAAGAAGCAGAAAAAGTAGCAATTTCTTTACATGAGATCGTAGCAAGCCCACATCATAAGCCATTATCAAATCAGTTTTAAAGAGCCCAAAATTGCGCTCCGAGTTTGGTTCGGGCTTCAGGTCCTCATTGAAGAGACAAAAAATATAAATATCAATGGACTGATTAGGCATCATGGGGGTCCCTGTCATGGAGGTCACATGCTTGATCAAATTACCATTGTAAGCAATTGCATTCTGCAAGCTAGCACCTGTCTCTAAAGGATCCCCTGCATATGGCCATCCCATTTCTGCCACCACTATATCAATATCCATGTAACCCAGATATTTCATGGCCGAGTACACTGCATCAAGCTGAGCATCAAACATGTTCGTATATTTTAGGACAGTGCTTGTGTCATAAGACCCTTGGTTGGGCTCAAAGAGTGCATAAGCCAAGTTTCAATCTGTGGGGTCAATCTTATAAGAAAAGTAATGATATGGGTTAATCATGAAAGGGGCTCCTATCTTCTGCAAGAAGTCAAGCAGGGCTTTCATGTCAAAACTCTCACTGAAAAGTCCAGCAGATGGGGGTTCAGATGTAGAAAGTATGGCCATAGAATGAGGTGTAGATACCTTAAATTTGCTGATTGAGTGAAACATCAACAAGGGCAGCGTGTAGGTTCTGCAAAGTAGGAAGGAGATGAGAAATCAAAACCCTATCTCCACTGCACAGAACCTCATTCCCTACTGAGATCCCAATTATATCAGTAGCAGGGAAAAAAGGAATAATGTTGTACTTAACCCAATTCTGTGCTACAGCCAGTTGGTTCAGAGATGGGATTTGGTCATTACTAATACCTACAAGTAACCCAATTCCTGTGTTAGCAAAGGCTTGAAGAATTGGAGGATCTGCTCCATATATTCTCAGCTTTGAAATGTTTGTACTCTGAACCAGCTTTGCTACTGCAGATGGGGGAGGAATATTGTCTGCCATCTATCCATATTTGACACCTAGAGATGGTGAATGCTCCACCAACGTCCCACTTCTTCCTATTCTTTCTACAACAATTCACATAAACACAAAATAAAGTGAAAAAAAGAGATGAAAATAACAGAACCATGTGAATACCCGTATTAAAAACCAATAACCATGAGAATTCCATTATTAAAATTTGCATGTAACAACATGACCAGACCTAGCAATCCCAAACATACAAAAATATAATGACACCAAAATTACATCACAACAAACATCCAAAAAAATTCCATGCTATTATTTGAGCCACCACTGTAGGAAAATAATATTAACATAACCATACCAGTAACCAGTATTAGAAATCCTATAAACAACACAACAGTATGAATACCTACTCATACAAATTTACAGACCCACAACAGAATTTGTAAATCTTGTCCACAACACAATCATGTGAATAACAACATTTACAATCACATCAATATCCTTCAAATCTATATAAACACTAATAATCATACCAACAAAGAGCATGCACCAGACAATGGCTGAAGAAGGGTTACAAGTTACAACTGCTGAATTACAGACAAATAAATATTGAAGGCCATTCAATATCCATCAGCATTCGTATGTTGTAAATACCAAGTGACCTCTACCATTCTATGTTTGTAAATAAAAAGGAGGATTACCTCTACATGGGATGCAATATATGAAGAGTGGAAGCAACATTGTAATTGCACATACTCTTACTATGGCCTCCATGCTATGAAATGTAAGTAATTCAACTCCTCTGCTCATCTATCCAATTCTGATCAACTCCTCCCCCTTCCAATAAACGACCTTATTGATAGCACAACATAATTAATGCCTCTTCTTTTCAACGTTCCCTTGCACCTCCTGGTGCAATTGCTAGTTAACGTTGATAGCAGACAACATATAAGACAACATGTGATGGAGGGGGAAAGAAAGACGCTTGATCCCGTGACTAGGTCCACATGTCACATTTTCTATTTCAATGTCTGAGCAACCAAAAAGAATCAATACAAAATCATCTTCTTTTCGACGTTCCCTTGCACCTCCTAGTGCAATTTCTAGTTAACGTTGATAGCAGACAACATATAAGACAACATGCGATGGAGGGGGAAAGAAAGACGCTTGATCCCGTGACTAGGTCCACATGTCACATTTTCTATTTCAATGTCTAAGAAACCAAAAAAAATCGATACAAAATCATCTCCTGCGATATCATAACAAAAATCCTCCATGAAATCTTTATTATACACATACTACTCTTAAAATAACTCTACAATACCATGTGTTAGAGAATAATTTCTTATGTTTATTGAAGTTATTCAATTAAACATGTGTAAGGATCAAGTTACAAAGATCGTCATTTCTCAATACCAAGATATTCAATTTTTATTGTAGGTTGGAGTCTATAGGAATTAGACATCAATACAATTTTTCTTGTCCATTCCAATTTATAGAAATTACTCTTCACAATTTTAAACATGTTCAAACTTTCACCACAAATGTTAACATATCTCTAGAGAATAAAAACCAAATAAAAAAGAATTAAAGCTTATGTGCTGCATATAAATTTGATTTCATGGACTACTCTGATTAATGGGTATGCTCAAGAAGGAAGAGTCGATAATGCATGAGAACTGTTTGACAAGATGCCCAGGAGAGATGTCATCTCTTGGAATGGATTCAACTATGATAGGGTTTGGATGACACAAAAATAAGACTGTAATAGAACTTAGGTGTAACAGAGCGGATTAATATCCTCGCTGCCTCAGCTACCTTCAATCCTTGAGAAGGGAAACCCTCACTAGTGGATATAGGAAGTAGATCGAGCACTTATGCTTAAAACAATCTGGTCACTGTCACATAATTTGCATCAGAGCACCATGTTTTTCCTCTGCGTATGGTCTGCTCACCCTACCTTGGTTGAAACGAAGGGTTTCATAGAAATAATGAAGTCTAAATACTCAGGAATGACATTTCAGCACTATGGACAACTTCTGCGGTGGAGACATTTGAAAATTTGCGATTTGGTTATGAAATCTATAACACAGAGATGTATAATTTAATGTAAAGGAAAAAGGTGTGGAAAAGAAGGTATGGGTTGCAAGAGGTTGGTGGAGTAGCGGAAAGAAGAGAATCTTCTACTGTAAAGCTAAGAAATCAATGGCATCCCTGTAAAAACAAATTCAAAAGAAATGGTTATTCAAAAGCAATGGAATGCCAACGATAGAAAAAATTTACTTTTTCCTAGAGGATTCCTCATACTGAAGTTCTGAGTATTATGATGTGACTGCTTACAGTGGATGCTCTCTGGTGTTCAAACCGCTTGAGAGCAAGAGGATACCATAACATATTGGAGTTTTAGCTTCTGTCGGTCTAAGAAAAACTGAAAAACACTCATACAGGTGTGACTGGGTTGCTCATCTTCGCAGGCCTATGGGAAACTTGATGGCAGAGGTAATTTTTTATTGTTTGAAGAGAAGCTGCAAAAATTTGCAGATGTACATGTATTAGGATGTTGTAGAATATTTCCTTTTTACTTCCAACAGAGCTCTCTGGAGCGTTATCAATCTCAGCTCTGACATGTACAAAATCTAACTGGACTCTTGAAAATGAGTAACAGAGTAACATTCTCTGCCTTTTTAGAAAATAAGAAAAAATTGAACACTTGTTTCTGTAACGACATATTCATATTCGGAAATTTGGTGATCATTGTGAGTATTCAAAAAGACATTGTGAAGCCTAATTTTTTCATACCTAAGATTTAGAGAGTAGAACAGGGGAATCCAACAAGGTAGTAGGGCTGATACCAGGGGGATGGTCAAATAAGGAGATCTCACCCCACCAGGTGAAGAAATAGATGGAAAGCACTTAAATCGAGTTGTATTCAATATGGGTGCATTGAATCCCCATCGGGTAGCCAATCTGTCTGCAAAATTTCCGCCACCAATCCTCGTAGGTGGTTTATGGCCTGCCCAAAAACTCTTGTCGACACCAATCTAGCTGAAAACCACCTGAAATACTAAAAGGATCATTATCGTTACCGCTCATGCTACTGTTGTTGCTGCCATTAAAGCCCGCGGGTGATGAGGGCTTCAGGTTTTGTTCTTGGCTCTGAGGGGTTTTGATCTGCGGTCCTATGAGAAGCTGAGAGAAGGACTGGGAACTGAAGTCCTCTGCCATCATAGAGGCAATAAGATTTTTTGGCCTAGTCAAGGGACCCAAATCTAGAAACCCCATATGTTATTTTCTTCATTCCTGCCATAGATTTCGCAGCAGTTTCGCATACCGATCACCCTTTTGAGAATCAGAACCTGGAAGAAAGTTTGGACTAAGTCAATATGTATCAAGGGACTAAGTCACTATGTATCAAGAAATTTATATTAAGTTAATATTTTAAAACACTAATATAAAAATGAATCATGAGAATGAAGTGGTAATATAAAGATCATGTGGTTAGTCAAAGGTCAATTATTAAAATAACTCATCTTTTTGAAGTATATAGATTTTCTTTCCACTAATAAAGATGGTAAGAATTTGGTAGAAAAGGTAGATATAAGTAGAGTCTACTATAATTTATGGCTTATTCGTGGTGAAAAAATATCTTTTAAAAGTTTTGTTTGGTTCATGATCTACTTAAATAGTAAAAAAAAACAAGTAAAGTTGTAAATCAATAAGAATTTTAGCTCTTTTTATCATCATATATCAAAAATTAGAAAGAAGTTTAATATAAGATTAGGTAGTTCTTTAAAATTCATCTATTGTCACGAAATAAGCTAATCGTTTGGTAATGATTTGGTAGAAATTTTAGGCATGGGTAGAGTTCTACTATGATCCAAAGCTCATTCATAGTGGAACAATGATTTTACAAGTTTTTCCAAGTTCTAGGTAAATCTGTATTATCAAAATTTCATTGTGGTTTTGGATGAATGAGAATCATGACTATCTGTGTCGTCAAATTTTCCTCACTATAGGGAAGTTTACTGGTGTATTAAATGGCTCTATGATATCACCCCTAACCTCCATATTCACAAAGTGAACATGGGTGTTTAATAAACATGTAGTTATGATTGAGATCTTTATTATGCACCTAAGTGTTTACTTAATCAGGCATTGTGCATGGCATGGCATGTCGATACATACTCCAATGCAATTGCATTAGTTTTATATCACCATGCAATCATTTTTGCACTAGCGATGAAGTTCCAACACCTACAACAAAAACGGATAATCCTACACCAATGTCGAGTTCCCTACGTGGTCATCTCGTCTGTGGTTTAATAAACCCATGGTACTATAATGATCACCAATCAAGTATGACTAGGGGAATTACAGGTCCATGCCAATGTCAATGGTCAACTTGGACTAAGTTAATTCCTATGAAAGTGGTGATCAAGTTTTTACATTGTGCTTAAGATAAGGTGCTTATAGTCACTAAGTGATGGTTGTAGTTACAAGGATAAGGTTTTGGTGTTATAATGCAAGGATTATAAGGAGCAAGGGTTGTGAAGGCTAAGCATTGTTGGAAATATGGATGATAAGGTTAGGGGTTTTAATGCAAGGATTATAAGAACTAAGTTTGTAAATATTAGGGATTATTTGAAATATGGGTTATAAGGTTATATTAGGGGTTTTAGGGTTTAAAAAGAGATAGGGATTAAAGGTTATAAAATTTAGGGTTTATGATGGTAAAATGTAAAGAGATATAATGGTTATAGTATTATGGTTATGGTTTATATGTGTTAAGGAGTATAGTGGTCAGGTGTCAATGATTATATGTATTACATGTTAGAGAGGTAAATTCTTTTAGAGGATAAGGGTTGTAATATTTAGGTATTAAGTGTGGCAAGGGTTATAAGGATTGGGTCTTATAAGTTTTAGAGGAATTAGGGCTTAGGATTAAAGTTCATATGAATTAACAATAATATAGGTTATATGTTAGAGGGATTAAGGACTATAGGGTTGTTGACAGGGAACAAATTCCACCTTGCCAACAAGGGGGAATTAACTTGATCGTAGCTCCCAACTAGAACAGCTTTCGTTTGGAATGGCTAATCCCAACGAGTTTTAAGGATTGTTATAAGGGTTAGGGAAAAATGAGCTAGTGGTTAAGGGATTAGGGATTAGGGGCTTAGGGGTTAGAGGAATAGGGGATTAGGGGTTAGAGGTTTAGGGTTTAGGGGTTAGGGGAATAATGAGTTAGTGGTTAAGGGGATAGGGATTGGGGGCTTAGGGGTTAGGGGATTTAAGCGCATTTAAGGTTTAGGGGAATAATGAGTTAGATGTTAAGGGATTAGGGATTGGTGTTAGGGGAATTAGGTGCATTTAGGGGTTAGAGGAATAATGAGATAATGGTTAAGGGATAGGGATTGGGGGCTTAGGGGTTGGGGGATTTAGGCACTGTTAGGGGTTAGGTGAATAATGAGTTAGTGGTTAAGGGATTAGGGATTAGGGGCTTATAGGTTAGGGGATTTAAAAATTAAGGATTTTAGGGGTTAATGGGTTATATATTAAGCGTTAACGATTTAGGGGTTAAGGGGTTAGTGGTTTAGGTGTTAGTGATTTAGGGGTTTAAGGGTTTAGGGGGTTAAATGGGTTAGGGGTTGGGAATTAGGGTTTAAGGGGTTAGGGGTTAAGGGTGTAGAGGTTTAGGGTTTAGGGGGTTAAATGGGTTAGGGTTCAGGGGTATATGTGGTTAAATGGATTAGAGGTTGGGAATTAGGGTTTAAGGGGTTATGGGTTAAGGGTTAGGGGTTAGGGGGTTAAATGGGTTAGGGTCGGTTTAGAGGTTTAGAGGGTTAGGGGATTTAACATTTAAGGATTAGGGTTAGGGGTTAATGGGGTTAGGTTTTATGGGGTTAAATGGGTTAGGGTTTTAGGGGTTTAGGGGGTTAAATTGGTTAAGGGTTGGGAATTAGGGTTTAAGGGGTAAGGGGTTAAGGGTTTAGAGGTTTAGGGTTTAGGGTGTTAAATGGGTTAGGGTTTTAGAGGTATATGGGGTTAGGGGATTTAGCAATTAAGGATTTTAGGGGTTAGGGGTTAATGGGGTTAGGGTTTAGGGGGTTAAATGGGTTAGGGGTTTAGGGGTGTAAATGGGTTAGGGGTTGGGAATTATGGTTTAAGGGGTTAGGGGTTAGAGGTTTAGGGTTTATGGGGTTAAATGTGTTAGGGGTTTATAGGTTTCCCTCTCATATCCATATTTGTTTAATTTCATGATTAATTAGGCATTTTTGATGTGTCATTACTCGATTAATTAGGATTAAGTTATGATGAAACTGAAGGATTAACTAAAGATCTATTTGCCTCCATCCCCGCCCCAAAACCTGTCCTTGCACCCCTCCCTTAGCCAAGGTAACCCTTCCTTATATTCAAGGTGTTACTAATCACTTTTCCAGAATTATATCTAAAATGAACATCAAAACCTTATTTAAACCCCATCGACTCGTAAATAATGAAGCTCGTAATCTCAAGATCTGTGGCCTTAGGCTCTCGGGAAATTACCTCCCTCTTACACACCAGAAATTTGTTGACGACATTATGCTCTTTTGTCATGTATCGCTGAAGGAAGAAAAAAACATTAAAGATATACTCCATGTGTTTATGGAAGCCTGTGGCACCCTTATTAATAATGAAAAATTATGCATCTTCTTCTTTAATAAGGCTAGAAATATCAAAACCTTTATGGCGAGAGTGTTGGGGTTTGGTATCAGATATCTTCCGACTAAATACTTGGGCATGCCCCTTGCTGAAAGCTCTCTGAATATTGCTTGCTGGAGTCATCTTATCCAGAAAATTCAAAGCAAGCTCAACAATTGGACTTTTAGAGGCCTCGATATGGCTCCCCGCACCATCCTTTTTAAATTCGTCCTACAATCCATCCCCATTTACCAACTGTCTAGAATGGCGACACCCAAAACAATCTACAACAAAATGGAGGAAATATTCAAGAAATTCCTTTAGGGAGGGGTCCAACAGTTGAAGAAATGGTCCTTGGTATCATGGTCGAACCTCATCAAACCTAAGATGGAAGGGGGACTAGGCCTTAGAGACCCATTTATTCTCAACCAGGTATTGGGGGCGAAATTATGGTGGATATGGGCACAGGGAGGAACGGGACTGTGGAAGCATATATGGACGAGGAAATATGGCATGCCGAATCGTACATAGGATATTTTAAGATACCGGGACTCCCATAAAGGATCGACCATCTGGAATCTAGCAGCCCAAAACAGAGATCTTATTTTGTAACATTTATTCTGGGAAATAATAATGGAAAAACAACTCTCTTTTGGAATGAATCCTAGCAACAGAGGGGCAAATTATTCCCTAGACAGGAGTTGAGTGAATGGTTCAATTATGCTATGAACACTAATTATAAAACGGTAAACCAATACTGGAGGGAAGAGACCATTAATGGTGGATGGAGAAGATGGAAAACATGACAGATTGGCCAAATGCGACGAATTCAGATCAATGGATACATTTGAAGGAGCTAGAATTGAGAAGTATCACCTTCGAGGAAGGGTCAGACATATTGTTATGGGGCTATGCTACGGAAATATTATTTACAGTAAAGGAAGCTTACATGATAAAAGAAAGATGGGGATAGGAGAATCAACATCAAAACTAGAGGAAAATTTGGGGAGGGAAGTGGTGGTCAAAGGTGACCTACGAGTGAAATCCCGAAGTTGGGAAACACTTTTGGCGGATGGCTAGAATTTGGGTGAAATTTTTAATTTCTTGTCTGAGAAAATAGTCAACTCAATTTCTCGACTGAGAGCTTTTAAAACTCTCATC
The DNA here is from genome assembly GCA_034641835.2 of Pinus albicaulis. Lineage (NCBI taxonomy): Eukaryota > Viridiplantae > Streptophyta > Pinopsida > Pinales > Pinaceae > Pinus > Pinus albicaulis. Next base: position 434,864,133 of record CM076570.1, on the reverse strand, counting down.
CGAGATGTTTTTAATTTTTTGCCCAAGAGTTTGATTAGGCTTGACCGGAGTTAAAATACTCTCGGATGAGAGTTAAGTATTTTCTCGTTCGATAGTTTTATTGACATAAAATCTCGGGTAAAATCTCTTCGTAGAGTTTATAAAACTCTCGTCCTAGAGTTTATAAAACTCTCGTCCTAGAGTTTATAAAACTCTCATCCTAGAGTTATAAAAATATTGTCCTAGAGTTTATACAACTCTTGTGCTAGAGATGTTGTTAGATGGACAACAACATGGTGGGAATGGACAAGGATATGGGCCGATTAAGGAATCCACAGAGGCAGTAGTGAAACCCTAGCCACAAATCTCTTACATTAATATAGCTCATGGTGGTTAAACCCCAACCAATTTAGTAATTGGCATGGATCCCAAGGCTTTTGGAGATGCCAGACAAGCAATAGAAGATGGCCGAGCATATAAATACTACCAAGAAATTTTCAAGGTTTTTTGGAGATGCCAGACAAGCAATAGAATATGTCCAAACCTTGACCCCATTGTCTTTCCCCAACGTAGGTTTTTGGAGATGCTAGAAAAGTAATAGAATCTGGACAAACCCTAACCCCATTGTCCTGCCCCAACAACATATGTTGAAGCAGTTAAACATTGAACCCGTTGTCCTACCCCAACAACATATGTTGAAGCGAAAGCTGAATTGAATAAATGAAAACACTGTAATCAATGACACAACACTCAATCAAACTAATACATACTAGATTCCTAAGTTCAAAACCCTCACCCTTCAATTTCGAAGTCCCCTGCTCGTCCTTGAGCTTGGCAGCCATGACCCATATTTTCCCTTCAGAAGCTGAGACGCCACGATCTTCGGCGAAAATCCGTGTACCAATTCCACAAGCCCAAGTTTTGTCAAACCCTCAAAGCCTTTGGAAGCCCTCACCTCGATACCTGCACAGCTAAAACCCAAACTTGAACTTCGATTTGAAGTGGAGCTCTGTCGCACTAGTCCGACCCTTAGAACCAAGTGGGATCCAACGTGATTGGGCATTGCGGGATCAAAGAGTGTCCTATGATAGAGGGGAACATTAGTAAATCATAGTCTTCCTAAGGGTCCTCTACACAAAACCACATCTTCCATCTAGCATGAAAAGAGTAACCACTTTCTCAGATGCGAACATACTCATCCATCCCAAAACAAGCCAAGTTGAAATCATATGTTAAAACAATCTTCCATTACCAAAATTCAAGCTCAAGGTGCCCATAAAATGAGAGGAAACATATTATATTTTGATGCTAGCACCAAATCCCAAGGATCATGAAAACATAAACATAAACCGCCAACAAAATACCAAGTAAGAATAATATTGACAACAACAATGGGAATCCTCCACTTCCAGAGCATGTACAGTGAGACCAAATGAAGATCCATTCTAGATACTCTCTCCACCATCAACAAGACCATAAATATTCATACAATCTCATACAGGTGACAATAAAACATAATTTTCACACTTAAGGAAATAATAATAAGAGTTTGTACATGATCAATTGGAGGATCAGTAAGGTCCCTAGAGGCAGAGTCACTAACCAGAAAACCTTCAATAAGAGCCAATTAGGAGTCCCCCCTCTCGAAACAGTACCATAGGTTGCAAAGCATTATTTTTACATCTTCAAGGGAAAAAAATAGATTATAGGTCTCAACTTGTTTATCTTGAAGTACTAGCGAAACGAATTAACTAGCTGTTGGTGTAAGGCCAATGAATTGTGATAGAAAAGTTGTTTCTTTCGAGGTTTTCCAGGGTCTTGTATCCGTTTCAAATACTCACCCATCACCTCAAAATATGAGTGATAAGGGAGACCCTCAACCTCTTTACTTTCCAACAATAAAATCTCTTTTCGAACTTCCAAAGGAACGACATCGAAGAAGATGGCCATTAAGTCAAGAACAAGCCAGAAGAGAAATAGAGATCGACACTGGTTAGAAGTGATTCCATTGAATGATAACTACAAACCCCTATCCATTGAATCAACATGTATAATATAGTGGTGGCTAAGGGGTAATTTCATCTATATATCTCTATAAATGTATTACGACATAATTCTTGTTGTGGATCAAAGTATTCAGCATTGATTATTCAAGGAGGGTTGGGTTGCCGAAAAAAAACGAAATATTAGAGACCTCGAGGATGTATAATTCCCTAATATAAAACATTATTTTAAGATCAATGCTTCAAAGCATGAGACTTTAACTAAGGATTGATGGGGATTTTAATAGCCAATAGAAATGTTTCAAACATAATAGGTAGAGGATATAATCTTGTAGGGTTAAGGGTCAAGTTTTAAGAGGATATGGGATTAGGGTTTATTGGTTTCAAGGATTCCATGTTAGGGGTTAGGGGTTAAAGGGTTAGTGGCTTGGAGTTTAAGGGATTAAGGGGTTAATTTTTTATGAGTTACGAGTGTAGGGGTTAAGGGATTGTGGCTTTGGGGTTAAAGGGATACAGACTTTAGTGTTTATGGGTTAAGTTTTTATGGGTTGTGATAATGTGTCCCCTAATCCCCTTATCACAACTATTGGAGGTTCGCTTATAAATTTCTCTCATTACCTTACTTATAGGTCCCCTCGCCCTTGTGGCATAAGGCCCTAAGGCTCCTTCCCATTCTCTAATGTTAGTATTATAGATCTCAATATACCATGCACTAACCTCTCACTTCTACCCATCCATGATACCCTTATGTCCCCTTGCCCTGTTCAATACACCAAAAGATCCCCCTCTCCCAAAATTCATGAGAATTGAACATTTGGAGGCTATCATTTAAGAAAAGCTTCTAAAAGTTTTATTCTAATGAATTTTTTTGGGGGGGCGGGGGTTGTCCATCAATGCCTTCAAAAGTTACATTGTCATGACCTTTCAGGGTGATTCAGGGATTCTAAGTTGAGAACAACAAATACCATGAACAGACAAATAATCCAATGAGTTGAAGAGCTAAAAAACATACCACCCATAATGAACATTTTCATCCAAATATTATTCCATGTTGGGCCACAACAAAACCTTTCGATAGAAATTGCATGTAGCCTACTACTACAAAGGAAATTCAAAACACAAATTTTTATTCCACTTCTACTTTTACCCAAAATTACCTCATATTTAAAGGTATCACCATATGTTATACCAAAAAAAATTCAAAAAATAGATATCCTTTAGAGAGGATCATAAAAAAAATGAACCATACATAATAATGAACCGTATTTTATATATTAATATTAGGATGAACCTATTTTGTTATTGGAAAGAGAGAAAATTTCATACATACTAATGAATCCTTATGCATTGCCTGCATTCTAATGAGTTAACCGAAACGGCACTAGGAAAGTGATGATATTGTGTTTTTGGCAAAGATATTTTATCTCTTCCTCCAACACCAAGATTATTCTTGTATGTTGCTGAAAAAATGGAAATCCCCAATGGATATCGTTACCTTCACAACTACTCCATTATATTGGTGTCTTGGGCATAAAATCAAAATCTTTTAGGCTATATCTATTAGATGTCATTTCATTGATCTATAGTGATAGGTGAGAGCTATGCATAAATCACTAAAGGTGTATCAATAGGCTATTAGTGCATTGCATATAGAATTGGACTCGTTTTATTTGTAACTTAGCGAAATGGAAAATATGTGGAAATGGAAATGTAACTTAGAGCATTCTCTTTTTTACCTGTGTCTCGAGGCCTTGCTCGCTTCTTATCCCATTTACCTTTATTCGTTGCATTACCTTTCCAGTTTGGTTAGTCTCATATCTATGCTTTGATTTCTCATAACAATGCTTTAGCTTCCGGATGGCCTCCTCCAATGATCTAGGCTCATCAAACTCAATCCTGTCTTTGAATGTTATCGACAACCCATTGATGAATCGTTGAATCTTTGCCTTCTCCTCCTTGAGGTAAGTCACATATCTCAACAACTCCAAAAATCTGCTAGTTTACTCCTCATCGATAATAGAATCCATATTTAGCTCATAAAACTATTTTTCCTTGTCATCATAGTACATCTTTGATAGATACTGCTTCCTGAATAGTCTCTCGAATTCACTCCAAGTCAACTCCTCATAAATATCTCTAATGTTCTTTACATATTCACACCAAATATCTGCTTTACCTTTAAAAATGAATGTAGATATCCCGGCCTTCATGATCTCTAAGTAATCGTGCAATCTGAAGAATTTATTCATTCCAATCAACCATGCTTTTGCATCATGTGATTTATTCATTTCCCCATCGAATGTAGGTGGCTTTTCTTTCTTGAACTCATTCGAAAAATATCCCCTATCACTCCTCCTTTAAGGATTATAACGATGATGACCACGATACCTTTCAGAACCAGAACGAGAATGGTACCCGTGTCCATCACCCCTCCTATCCGGAGTATCCAAGAACCTGACATCCCTGATCGTGTCATCTCTATCTGATCTGTGCCCACTATGGGGTCTACTTATACATGCCTCATTAGTCATATCCTCCTATCCATAGTTGATCCGAAGTGGTCCCTGTCTCTACAATTTTGACAAACTTTGAAGAATTATTGCATTGAATTCTGTTTATTTCTCCTATGCCTGCATGATTTTGTCATTATCTTCTTTGCAAATCCTTATTTCCTCCTTCAAACTCCTCAATGTCTCTGTTAAGTCAGAAGTGTTCCCAACACCATGGTACTCATCTGATTCATAGGGAGAATATTTGTAGTATACCATCTTGTTATTCATCTTTGATCTCTTCTTCCTGCAAGGTATATTATGTCAGTTAAACCAAATCATAAGCAAACTAGTGTACCTTAGTATATATTTAAGAGGATATCTCATCTGTAAGACCGACCATATTAGCGCAATACACACACACACACACACATAAACATAATCATATCAACATATAAACATATTTTCAGCCATTATCCATTTATCAATGCATGACTATGCTGACCACATACCATGACTTCATGCAGAACGACCATCATCTAGTCAAATTATGCATAACAACATATAAACACTAATACACATAATCGATGCATGACTGACATAAACACAACAAATACATTCAACAATGACACCATCAACTTTCACATGACGACACCACTACAATCATGACCAATAGCATGCATAAGAAGCAAGCACATAGATCACAAGTACAAGGACCTATATGCAACCAACATGTAGATACAAAAACACATTCATCCAAGTGGAACGGAAACCAGACATCACCCAAGGAGAACGGATCCATGCTACGATACTACTCTATAACACCCTCCGCCCACATCTACCCAAGTTACCAGCCAATTGGGGAAAACATGTGACGAAAAGTTACTATGATATGATTCAACTCCCTATATATCAGTTAAGGAAGTGGAACCAACGTAACAAAACCCCGAGGAGCCATCCAACCGATCTAGGTGACCGGAGCCATCCAACCCATCCAAGTGACTAACCCTTGAGACAAAATGAAATTTTTCTGCAGCAAAGCCTTAATCTCTCCTTTGACATGGGAATGCATGCGACTTAGAACCTGTAATCACTCCCACAACGAGGAATGCCTGCGACTAGGGACATTTCCAGGTAGTTCTGTGCCAACGACTCCAAATTAGCAGAAAGTTTTTTTACAATAAAAAAAATTAAATACTAAAATTTTATCTAAAAAATAATTAAATTATTGTTATTTGTCTCTTTGATATATTTGTTCAATAGTGAAAAGAAAACTGAGATGTGACTATAAGACATATGCAAGAATCAAAATTTTTATTTTTCATTTTGAAAGAAAAAAAATGAAGGTTTAAAATGCATATATGGAAAACAATTGAGAATATATATCTATATCGTTATATTGTATTTAATTTCTTTCAAATTTATATCAAAGTTTTAGTTGAAGTAATTTAAAAATGTTAACATTTTTAAAAAATAAACAATTTTAGTTCATGGAATGTAACTCATTTGAAAATCACCTTGTTATGAAGTATTATGTAAAAACATGAGATTCAAACTTAAATCCCTTTGAGTGGCCAACCAAAAAATAATATTTTTTCAATCTATTTATTTATTATATTTTTAGAATGTGGTTTAATGGAAAAGGAAAAATCTAATATAAAAGAAATAAAATTGACATGATTACATTTCATGTGGTTTATATATATATATATATATATATATATATATATATATATATATATATATATATTCAAGAATAAAAATATAATTATCCACTATCTACTCATAGAATTTCAGTGCAAACTTCCACAATACTAATGGTTTTGTCTTAATTGCTAATTGTCTTAAATGGGTTTTGTCTTAATTGCCATTGTCTTCAATATAAGCTTTATATTAAAATATTTTATCTCAAAGTGCTTTTGTCTTAAATATAAAGTTTTGTATTAAAATATTTTTGTCTCAAACTCCTTTTGTCTTAAACTATTTTTGTCTGAAACTGTTTTTGTCTAAAACTTCTAGAGAAGAGTTAACTATTTTTTGTTTCCTTTAATAAATTTTTGTTATTCATTAAAAAAAAATTGTTTCCTTCTTTATTTCTCACTCATTTTCTAATATTTCTTTGCCATATTTTTTTATTTTTTCCCTATCTCTTTTTCTATAACTTCTTTCGATTTCTTTTCATTTCCCTAATCTTCAATCAACTTCAATTTGTTCTTCTCATTTTCTTTTCCATTTTGTTTCTTATAGATTTAATATCATGATAGATATGGTCCATATTTATTTGTTGCTAGTTTAATTTACCTTTTAATTATGGTTTTAATCTCAATGGTCTAGATGATAATTTCCTTTGCACTTAATTCTTGTATGTTCAGGTTTTTCCCGTTCCGTTGAATGCTCCTTAAATAAATTATCATTTGCAATTCTATTTTGGTCATTCCTCACTTGATTGATAATCATCGGTTAACTATTGGAAGTTAATGCAATTGTGAACGTTTGTTTGTATCTAAGGTCGTGACTTAGCGGCACTTATTACATTCATTATTTTCTGATTTTGACACGACCGTTTATTAAGTTAATTTAACTTAATAAATGACTTTGTAGCATTAATGACTTTTCTTTTAAGTGGATGAGAGGTAATATTGTCATGTATTAGTATTTAATAATGAGGATCCTTGTGTCACATTAGATTTTAGAGATTTTCGATGACAATGATTGATATATAGTAATTATTTAGAAAATGTATGAAATTATATCCAAAATTTATCCATTATTATATCATTAGGTTTTCTAATGCATGGTATTTTATAATTGCATTAATGTAGCTCACTCTTTTCACCCACTATGTGTATGGATTGTCTGCAGGTTATTTGCTTTCTTTATTTCGATTTAAGATACCATTGTTTGTTTTCTTTATTTTGATTTAAGATATAAGATAGATCGATATTGAATATGTTTTCCATTATGTATTATATATATTTAAATTAGCTTATTTTTATCATATATGTGATTTTAATAATTTGTAGTAGCTAAAATGTTAAACTACGTTTTTTTTAATGAATGAGTGGCAATAGTTGTATGGAGAAGATATCTTCACATGAACTTGTTGTAAAGAAACTTTCTACTTTTATTTGGTTATCAAAATTGTTGGGTGGTTGATTAGGTTTTTCATTTCAAAGATTAGATCGATTGTTCTAAGTGGAAGGAATTTAAGGAATCAATGAATATCTTTAAGATCTAGAGGTTTTGTGTATTTTCGTGCCAGTATCATGCTTAAGAAGTGTGGTTGTGATTTCTTGGGGCATTATCATTCTAGTTGATTGTATATTGATTGTCCATTCACATATTGAATGATGTAACAAAGAAGGAGATTGTATGTTAAATGTTTTTCATTGCTTCCCTAGACTTAAATGACGATATTCATATCAGTTGAGGCTTATTCCTTAAATGGAATGCACATGAGACATTAATACTTTTAAAAGATTTATATATGTGTGCAATTGTGTTTGCAATGGAGAAAATCTATGTGCTATGCATCGGATGATTTGATAAGGTTGTTATAAGTGAACTAACATTAAAATTTGGTGGCGTATTTGGTGTGGATATGGATGATATAGGGTGTGATTGGTTCTGTAGTATTGTATTGAATATTTTTCAACTATTCATTGATCTCATTTAATATTAGAAAAATAGTGGTTGGTGTTGTTTTCATTATATACAATAAATTTATTATATATAGTATGCATACACTTATTGCTGACCTATGAATTATTAGATTTTATTCCTAGTTTTTATTCAAATGGGATACACCACATGTATATTGATTTTTCCAAATTCAAGGATGCCTCCACATAAATGAAGAAAGGTTGTGCCATTTCTCCACATATTATCTAGAGAGTTTTGGTTATTACGCTTTGAAACTAGGGTTGTGTATTGCATCAAATACTCCCTAAGAAATGTAACAACCCTACCCTAACATAAGTTCGTTTGGATGGTGTTACCCACTAGGATATTTTTTTTCTCTTATAATCGATCAAACAACTCAAGAATTTTTATGCATTCAAGTAATCCAATAGTTGAATAAGCTATTAGTATTGGAAATATAACACATGTAGGTGTAATCCTTTAACATGTTGATGACCAATGCCTAGTCCAATCTATTACTCCAAATTTGTTTTTTTAATCAGGGGAAATATCCTTTTGTAATCTCTCTCGAGATAACACCTTTGTTCCGAGAATGTTTCTTGGCCTTCCTATTTTCCCTTCTTTATTACACTTGGGGAAAAAATAGCCTTAGGAGTATAATTACAAGTGTCATGAAATGGGTAAAAGGTGAGATAACAGCGATTCCTAATAGTATTTTTTACCCCATAGACTAGTTAGGCAGTATAATTCAAGTCAAATTTTCCTTCCTTTCCTTACTAGTCACTAGGACTATGCAAGCTATCATCATTGAGATTAAGTACCATCCTTAGGGCATGATTTCCATAAGTTAATTAATATACATGTAAATTTCTCTCATAATCTTAGTATGATAAATGTGGGTCGTAGAAACATAGCTCCCAAAATGGTAAATCATCACCATACTATATGCGAACACATGAACCATAATGCATATTTAAGATAAAGATATTCGTGCATTATTAAAGGGAATAATTATATCCATCATTAAGTACATAATCATCAATAGTCATCAATGAAATAATGATTCCAAAACATTTGATCCAAACCAAGAATCATATTATTTTTCATGAAAAATAGGTAGCAACAATAAGGTTCGAAATTGAATATCAACAAAACAACATAGTGCACAAGGTGTGTTAAAGTAATACCACTCTCAAAAGGTTTATGACCCTAGAAAAATGTTAGGAAAATAGGGATAAACATTTCTCATATTTAATTCTCATTCCCATTTGTCATATTCTTTTCAGTAATGATACTAATGGACTAAGGCCCAATCAATGACTTTGTTTCATTGATTGGGCTATTTAGTACCATGAATCGCTAGATATATTGAGGAGATCTCAAGTGCCTTTTACCTATATAAATTAAAATATAAAGCGTGATTGGGATCAATGACAATAACATATTTATTACATATTGGCATGTAGTAATAAGGCCAATTAGTAAGAAATAACACCTTTTTGCGGAAAAATCACAAATTGTTAACAATATATAGGTATTTAATTCTTCCATATAAGAATATACAAGAGCTTGTTTTTTATTCAACTCTAAGAAGCACTTTCTCTCCAAGAATTAATATACATTCAATATTCTATTATCTATGTAACTTATTTTTCTACTTTTTCAATTCTTCAAAATCTACAACACATGTTTCATTATATTTTCTATTTCTTCCATGACATCATTTCCTTGAGTCAATTATGCTTTGAAATTGTCCCACATGAATAGATAATTACACTTCAATACATATAAAGGTTTGAATGTGATTTTATTAAGGGAATGATAATTACTATAATAAATTCTAAATGGGAAGATAATGTTACCTAATCATTGGTTGACTGATAACATACATTCATAGGATGTCCTATAGACATTGGTTGACTCACTTTAGATTTCCACCAATATATAGATGTTAAGTTGTATTGAAACTTAAATTTTAATGTAGCTAATGGAACAAAGTCCAACAATTTTTTTAAGAAAATTTTGAGGCATTATATGACATAATCACTTCATATAAATACTCTCACCACTTCTTAGATAGATATCAAAGAAATAAAAAAGGACACTAAGTAGTCTTGACTAGAATAAAATGTGTTATCTATGTTAGGTGGTCAACTACTACAAAGATAAAATTATTTCCCTTGAATGTTCTAGCTACTCGAAAAATTAATTTTATTGATATTTATTCCCACTTCTAAGACATAATTCCTAGGGAATGAAATTTTTCAATTGGGTGCTTATGGTATACCTTTATCTACTAGCATTCAAGGCATATAACCATGTAAGTTGTGGTAACTAATTTTAATCTCAAACAATAATACATCTTCTTCATAATTTGTTACATATTTTAATATCATATGTTTCTTTCATATCTAACATCATGGGTTTCATGGAGCACCAATATTCTCATCTCGCCCCTCATCTGGTATGTAGATTAAATTTATCTATAACAACATCCCATCTTTAGATAAATGATAATCCTTACATGTTTTCATTTCCACCCACCCACACACACACACACACACATATGGAATTAGGTGAAATATGTTATGAGTCGATGATGGCATAAAGGTGAAATTTCCCAAGCCTAGTCAAATTTTATTTTAGTGATTGAGATACAGTATAAGGATGATAAATTATACCAAAAAGTGTGTCAAGATCTATTTAGAAAGGATAATTGGATATATATAATATCTATTTAGAAATGAAAATTAGATATATCCAGTTTTTATTTCTAAGTATATATATATATATATATATATATATATATATATATATATATATATATATATATATATATATATATATATATATATATCCAATTTTCCTTTCTAAATAGATCTTGACACATTTTTTGGTATCATTTATCATCCTTATATTGTATCTCAATCACTATAATAAAATTTGACCAGGTTTGGGAAATTGCACCTTTATGCTACCTTCAACTCATAACACATTTCACTTAATTCTATGTCCCTTTTAAGTGCTTAAAATCATAGTCATATATTCCTAAAAGCTAGTCCCAAAGTCTCTACTTGACGTTCAAATAGGGTTTGGTGTGAAATTACCTCAACCTCTCATCATCTAATTATAGTAATGATTCCATGCCTTATGGAAATTAATGATTGCTAAGTGCTAGAGGTAATGAATAGGGTTTCTCTACTCATGAGCATTCAAATTTCTAGATCCATAGCTTAATACTTTTCCCTCCATTAACCTTCATGTAATACCTTCTCCACTAACATATACACACACTAGAAAATCTTTTCCAAGATTAGGAGATATCAATACAACTTAAATGAGAATTTTATTAAGATATTTAAATATATATTTATGTAAGGTTGTTAATAGAAACTTTATGGGTTTCCATTTCAACATTGAAAAGGGCCTTGAAATCTTTGAGAAGCCTTCAAATATCCAATGGTATATATATAATCCCAAGTAACTTGTTACTTCAATTACATTATTTAGGTATATCCAACCAGATATGGATTTTATTTTATCATGATATACCTTTATCCCTTTTTTATATATAATGTATGCAATAAATGTAATATCCTTCTTAATGAAATCACATTTGCATATCTTAGCATATAACTAGTATTCCCACATATTTTACAACACCAAATTGAGATTCTCTTAATGCACCTCCTCATTATAGGAGTATATAAGTATGTCATCAATAAATATGAACATTAAGTAGTAAAAATAATTTTAAAATTCACACTTCATTAATCTCATGAAAATTGTTGGAGGAATTCGTTAATCCAAAAGGAAAATTTATGAACTTATAATTCCCATATGAGGCCTCGAGAGCAATCTTGTGGTATTTCGATATTTTCTATTGTTATTTGATGATACATAGAACCTAATTCCAATGTTGACAACACCTTTTCCATTTTATCTAATAAAAAATATTATCAATCCTATGTAATGGGTACGTGTTCTTGGTTGTTACTATATTCAACATTCTATAATAATTGCAAAATCAAAGGGTTCTATCCTTTTTCGTGACAAATAATATGAAATATCCCCATGGTGATGTATTTGAATCTACTAATCCCTTGTATAATAATTCTTCCAACTTCGTCTTGATGGCATTAAGCACATTAGTTGTAAATTTGTAAGATTTGATTCATATTTGGGTGGTTCCTAACATTATATCTATCTTGTAATACACCTACTAAGTCAGTGGTTATCATGGTAAATATTTTGGAAATATCTAAAACAATTACATTATAATTTAAAATGGATAATTATATAAATTCTAATCAACCTTGGTCATTATTTGGAAAAGAAGGTGGAGGAATTTTCTTGCATGGCCCACTTCACTGGTGGGTTCAAATTAGGATATTTGGGGTTTGGAACCTTCCAGTCATAATTTGAGACAACAAACAACAATTTTTAGGCTCAAAGTTTGCTATCATATTTTGTAACTCATCGTCCCATTCTACACACTTAGACCTTTTCAAGAATGTTAGAAGCCCCTCAATCAATGTTCACATGTAGAATGTGTCTCTCACAAGTTCGTCTACCATGTCGATCGATGTGGTAATAATTCAAAGTCACGTCAATGCCCATTACTCATGTGTGTAATTTCAAGAATATTTTAGAAGGTGCAACACTATAACACTGTTTAAGAGTAGGTATATATAAATCTTAGCCATATATGACTGTGAACCTATGTTAAATATTGGGTCACTTTTATTAACCTTTCACCTTAAAATTGATAAGTAACCAATAATTACATTCCACTTTGAGGTGGAAGCCTCCTTTTACAATGAATACAATATATAAAACAATATTCGATGATCCTAAGACTAGGTCTCCTTGTTATGCTCCTTTTTCCTTAAAAATTATAAGAAACCAATAATTATATTCCACTTCAAGGGGGAACTTCCTTTTAGAAATAATACAATGAACAAGACAATATTTATTGTTCCTATTACTAGGTCTCCTTAATATATATATATATATATATATATATATATATATATATATATATATATATAGGTGATAAAGGATACAATTATAATAAAATGGGACCATTAGGGGTTCTACCGTACATAACAATATAACAATAGAAATGTGATCACTCAATATCTAGGGTTTAATAAGGGGTTTTTGGGTTAACATGGGGCCTATATAGGGCTTAACATGCCCCTCTCCTTCAAATAAGTATTTTCCTCAACACTTTACTATCTAGGAAACCTCATTTTACAAATAACATAATGAGCAAGACAATATTTTATGATCCTAAGACTAGGTCTCCTTATTATATATATTTGGTGTTTATGAATCAACAACTCATCTTCACATGTGACCTCTTCTATTAATAGGTTCTTCCATTTGATGAGGTACTTAGTAAGTACTCAATTTCTTGTCTACTTAATCCTTGTTTCCATGATTGTTTATTATTCTAGTATGATTTCCCCTTCTTCATTAATTTATAGTAAATAGTTTAGACCAGGATATTGTCACAATTACCTTGTTCAAGCAAAAAAATGGAAGACTGGATGTACACATAAATATGGAGGAACTCCACTTTGTAATCCATACTCCTAATACTCTTTTACACGTTATAGGGTCCATTATACCTCGATGATAATTTTTTGTCCTTATTTTGTTTCATGAGGGAAATATGTTTATATGGTTGCATTCTCACATATACCTAATTCACCACTTTAAATTCCATTCCATTGCTATGTTGAAATCTTGGTTTTTCATCAAAATTTGTGTTATAACAAAGTTTTCCTTCAATATTTTATGAACTTATTGTTGGTTCCCTATCTGGTACTCCATTGCTTGAGCCTTTGATGTCCCTTTCATGGGTGATGTGATGGGTACAAGATGATATCAATATAATTCCATAAATGGGGGAATTTTTAATGAAATATGGAAGGATGTGTTATAACACCATTTCGATAAGGGAAACCACTTAACCCGTTGTGTGTGTTTATCAAATGCAAGTTAACATAGATATCCTTGTAAAATATATTCACAATCATAGCCTTTCCATTAGATTGAGGATGGTAATATTAGCTATAATAAAATTGAGTAGTGAAAGAAAATAGTTTGATCCAAAATTTTATGGTGGAAAAATGATTTTTCTCATTTACAATAATATTTATTATTCCATGTAGCATTTAGATTGTTTTTGTGAATTTTTTTGGCACTGTACTTTCTTTAAAAGAATGAAAAATATAGAAAAATAGGAGTACTTTGGGATTTTATATACCATTACCCTAATGATGTTCTTTACTTCAATTTTAGGGAAACTTGTAATAAAATTCATTGAAGCTTCATACTTCCAACAATGGGTTTGATGTGGATAATGGTTGTAGGAGCCCTAGGGTCTTGATTTTCTGTCCCTTATTCTGTTTAAATACCACCAATTCAAGCATGAAAAAATTCACATCTTCGTTATGAATTTTGCACAAAAAATATTTCTTGATCCCTTGGTAGATTTTAAATAACTCTAAATGTCCTCTTGTAGGAGAAGTGTGTAATTTCAAACAGATATTATGCTTGAGCTAAGAATTGTTAAATAATTATAAGCAACCTTGATACCACATAAACCCATTTTTCCACGTGAATTTTTATACTACATTGGGGTCCCCTCATAATTTTTGTATGATATTGCATACCTTCTCATCTTGCTTCAATTCTATCCATGCTTCTGCGACCTATTCAAATTGTAAAATGGAAATAGCTCATAGTGAACCCTCTATTTCTTCCAGTTCCCTTGAGAGTGCATCTACCACAATATTTATTTTTCCATTTTTGTAGATAATTTCAAAGCCACAACATAGCTTATTGTAACCCATTTTTGTTTCTGTTTTGAAGGTATTGTTCCAATAATTAATTCAAACTATAATGATCTTTTTTTTAAATTGAAGTGTCTTCCTATTAGGTATGGATTCCATTTTTAACTGCATGTATTATGGCCAAAATTTATTTT
The DNA here is from genome assembly GCA_034641835.2 of Pinus albicaulis. Classification (NCBI taxonomy): domain Eukaryota; kingdom Viridiplantae; phylum Streptophyta; class Pinopsida; order Pinales; family Pinaceae; genus Pinus; species Pinus albicaulis. The sequence goes on along the minus strand of CM076570.1, from coordinate 434,849,020 downwards.
CCATCGATGGGTCTAAGTAAGTTATTTTATCTAAGTTCACTAATTTCAAATTAAATGGTCCCTTGATCTTGCATGTAAACTGAACTAATCGCATGGCCTAATGCATCATAGTCCATACTGAAGGTTTTTTTGAAGTCAGTTGTGTCTAGTGTGAGAGTGTACAAATAATATATTAAAGTTTTTCAAAATATTTTGTTGCTTCTTTAGCGGACAAGAAAATTTCTTTTTCTTCAATAATTTTGTTATAGGTGCTTCTATTTCACCATAATTCTCAAAATACTTATGGTAATATCTTATCAAACCTAGGAATGTTTTGATTTTCTTCAAGGTCTTGTGAATTGGCCATTCCCTAGTAACTTTTATTTTTTTAGAGTATAATTTGACATATTCATGGGATATAATATGATGCAATTATTCCACTTCTTGAACCTGAAAGAAACACTTGGAGGTATTTACATATAATTATTTCTCTTTCAATAGTACTAGGATACTATTAACATGTTGTGCATTCTCTTCCCAAGATTTGTTATACTTTAATATGTCACCAAAATATACTAACAAAAATTTCTAGGGAAGGGTTTGAAAATGGAATTCTTCAAGCTTTGAAATATTGAAGGGGAATTAGTAATTCCAAATGTCATAACCAAAAACTCATAATAATATTTTTGTTATCTGAAAGTTGTTTTGGGAATATCCTCATGCCTCATTTGAATTAGATGATATCTAGAAAAAAATCCAACTTAATAAAGAAATTTTCTCCATGTGATTCATATAATAATTCATCAATGAAAATAATAGAAAAGTTATATTTTATTATAATTTCATTAAGTTGTTTTTAATCCAAACATATACAACATGAACCATCCTTTATTGTGGTGAAGATAAAGAATTTTGGATACGTTAAGTGATTCCAAACACTAATATTTATTGAACTATGTACACTCAATCCTATTATTCCACTCATATGTATACATGTAGGACCTAATGTTAGGTGGTAAACATCTAGTTACAAATTAATAGTGTAGTCATATCTCAAGTATGTGGAAGGATTGTTGGCATCTCTCCAAATACCTTGGGATTTTTTTTATAGCCTTTTGGAGATCCATTGGAGTAGAGGATGTAGATGTTTGAACATATAAAACACAGTCGAGAAATTACACCATGGTTTCCATTTTTTATCAATTTTTTCATGCTATTAGACCTAATCATGTTATAGTGTTTCCATTGGATTCCTCCTAAATTAACTTCATTTCTTTATGAGGAAAATCTCATGAAGGGATCTTGAACATTAAGGAACATTGTTTCCAATGATTGTAGTCATTGGAGACTACCACCCATTTTGATCATAGTCATGGGACTATCCAATTATATGATACTCCCCATATTCATCTTAATACTAGAGCACTTCCATGAACAATTTATTATACCTCAAATTTCAATCATTACTTAAAATTATGGTGTTGGATCTATAAATAAGTTAATAAATTTTCCCAATTCGTAATTGATGATGTTAATGGAACTATCAGAATTAGTTAACATCTTTACCTTTCTCCTTTTTTTTTTTTTTAATATCCTTCTATGTTGATGGTTTTTGGAATACTAATTTCAACCAATGCATGATGATATATTATTTGAATAATCTCTTATAGATATAAATATTTTGATAATTCCAATGCTTAATTTTCTTCACTTACACGGTACATGTAGAATAATTTATCCTCACTACATGTATGCCCCATATTGTACTTATTATCATAGTTGAAACTGATCCAGGGTAAAATCTTGATACCCTTAGCCAAGACCTTTTACTTCGGCTGATAATTAGAATTGCATTTAATTAAGACGTTAAAGAACTTAAATGAACAACTGTAGCTGTAAATAAGAGGAACATAAATGAACAAGATCAGCAATCATAAGAACACGTCGTTTGATGACGGAGTTCATCCATGAGGGACTACATCTCCGGGCCTCGGTGTCAAGATGGTGTAGGCCGCTGCATTATGTGTTGTAAGAAGAGATGTACATGGATGTGTTTTCCTATGACATACAAGGAAAAATTGCCCTCACGCAAGAGCGGCTTGACTTATTTAAGAGATGTTCCACTGTAAAAATCTCATACATGAAGAAAGACTCCTATCAGTATGACCATATCTGACATGTAGCAAATAAGAGTATCCCGCTAATCCTGGAAAACAAAGGATCTCAAAAATACACATATGAAAATGAGCATCCTGCCAATCTGGCATAAAAGGTACTCATACATGAAAAAAATCCATAGCTGAAAGTACATCAATAACAACACAAAGCAAGATCCCACAACTCATGTATCAACCGAGATCTGCAAGACATAATGCATCTCAAAGAGAAATAAATGAAGAAGTACATGGAATCCACATCATATACCTCATGCTGCCATTTGCTGAAGGCTGATTTATTTTGCGGCTGAATCTGAAAACACCATCAATCTTGTGGCGTCGAAAAATGTGAGAACGACTGCTCACATGTGTAAATTTGACACCGGCATAACCCACTTCCAAAAGTGGCTGAAAAATCAAAAACTCAGATGCAGAAACCAAGCATGCCATCAAAATCGTGGCATCGAGTAGTGCTGAAATGACATAAAATTTGTCCCATTTGGACAAAGTCAAAATTTCACCCTCCTGAAAATTGGCCTCAATCAAGGTTCCGCCTGCCTCTTTTCTGGCTCATGGTTCCACTGCACCTACATTAAAAAAATATATATATATGGAAATCTGTGCACGCTCCTCGGATTCCGTGCCCATGCTTCGCTGCAAAATAGCATTAAAACTTAGAAAATTCGTGCCCCATCTTCGTCCTCCTTGGCCTTGGGCGCACTGTGCAAATTTTGGTTTTAAATAAGAACTCGTGGGCGGAATTAACAAAGAAGCCATTGGGCGCGTCAGTAAAATTTCTTAATTTGTTAAGAAGAGGCTGGGGGATCAAATCCCGCCCCTCCAAAAATATGCATGCGTTTTTGTTGAAAAAAAATATAACATTGTTTTTGGGGGGCCAGACCCACATTGGGTAGCCCGCCCCCAACCATCTCCGCGGAAATATACGTTATAACATGTGTTTGATTTGTTGGTTGGGCCGCCCGTGGATCGGGCCGGCCCACGTGGCCGGGCGGGTTCAATTCCCGCCAGCCCATTTATATGGTGCCATATAATATGTGGAGGGTTTGACCACCCGTCGCCCCTTTTTTTAAATCATTTTTGTTTAATATAAAACAAATTGGCCATTTTTGAAAATTCGGTTTTGGATCGTAGGGATCATTTTAATCAGGCGACAATTTCGCCCGGAATTTGGCCTTAGTGTGCCGGAATTTGATGGCTGGGTTTGGTCCAAATTGCATCCTCTTTAAGGCTGCCCAGTCACCAAGTCAACCCAAAACTTTGACCGCTCCTAACTCCTTCATACGGACTCATAATTGAGTGTCGTCTGTGTCGTTGGAATAAAAAAGATGAGATATACAACATGAACTTAGTTCGATAACAATCCGAACACTTTGATTTTTGAGCCTTTTACTCAGGCCACTTGTACCTATACCTGATTAATCCACTTGGATCAGAAACATAGTCTCTTTTCTATTTTTTAATCCATTTTCTATGGTTTAAACCTTGATTTTTTAGGATATGGAGAATGATGTTATCTAATTTTTTTAGTGATCAATTTTCTAGTAGCCATATTTTTACTTTTAGAATTCATTTCTAGACTGAAAGTATGCTCTAGGGATTTATGTTCAAAGAGAGAAACCCCATTTTGGATGCTTCCTTTAAAATTCACGTAAAGAAGGTCTAAAAAAATTATCCTACGAAATTTTCTTTACCCTAGGAATCAAATTTTGAAATTGTTGACTGTGTTATATAATTGGAAGTTTTTATTGAAGATTTACCAATTGAATGAAAAATGTATTTCTTTCAATATCCCCATAATCTGCTATCAATTCCTCCATAAAAATATACCAGTATATAATAAAATCATTGATATTGTACAAATTGATCTTGTTAGAAATACATTGACGCAATATTTTAATTTTGTGAGGTTATAACTTGGTGTAGATCAAAGTATTTATCCATATGGAACATCCAAGTTATAATATTGTTACCATCAAAATTTCCCATATTTATCTTCAAAATTTAGTACTTTTGTGTTGACTTGAATCCTTGATAATTTGGAAACTGAACGGAAAAATCATGACTATGTATTTATGATTCACTATTTGTATTTTCCAATTGTGATTAATTATTACCTATAAGTGATTGAGTTCCAACACAACTATTATATTTAATTTAAATATCTCTCTGGATATTAATATCCCTTTTTGGAAGCCTCTCCAACAGAAGCTTTTCGATGGAATTTATGGATTTTTTTATTTCTTTGTTGACAAAATTTTGTATTTATTCCTGATTTTCAATAACAAAATTTTGTATTTCTAGTTTTCCTTCATCCTTTGTTCCATATGTGATAATCAGCCTTCCAACTTGGATTCCCACTACTAGAAATGTTCTATTTCTTTGTGAGACATGGATGAGATTTCTAAAGGTTTATGTGGTAAATTAACTTTCGAATAACTCTTAGGAGCGATGTGAGTAAATAATAATGGTCCTATTTTTTCTCTTGATCACAAATTTTGAACACCTAAAATATAACTTCTAATGATAAATTATACCAATTTAAAGCTACATACCTTTCAAAACCCTAATTTTTATAGAATATATATATTATTAACCTTTGTCCTAATATATATCTGAAATTTTTGTTCTTCATATTATCAAAATTTTACCCATAGTTCTATGATAAGTCTTCTCTGCATTTCCATAGGTTTGACCAAAATTTCTTGTGCCAAGTGAAAGCTATGGTAACTTTCCCAAAGCATGCCAATTTCAAGCCTCTTCCCAAGAGAAAACATATATAGAATACCACATGCTAAATTCTACAAATATGATTATGAAAAATTTACTTTAGATACTTCGGTATGTCTCCTAAAATATCTAAGAAATTGAAAATTTGAAGTGTCCTATAAAAATTAAATGATCATTAATTTGGAATTGATTTAGGAGCATTCCCAAACCCTAAATTCCATAGGGTATTTCTCTAAAATTAGAGAATCAAAATATAAATTTCTTCCTACATGTACCTTGAGATGCTTTCGCAATATTCTCAAAATTTCAAGGTTAAAATTCCAATAAAGAAATTATAGAAAAAATTCCAACATTAATAATTTGAAATTGATTTTAGGACCATTCACAAAAAATAACTTTCATAGGGTATATCTTCAAAAGTATAGTTAAATAGAATCTAAAATTAGACCAGATGTGGTTTGAAAATGTCTTCTTAATATTCTCAAAATTTCATGGTTTGAAACATCCACCCAAAAAAGATTATAGCGAAAATTCTGAGTTGAATCATTTGAAGCATCAATACCCTAGGATCATATCTCTAAAATGAAATTTTGTGAACCTTATGCCCTAAAAATAATAGGAAACCAATAATTATAGTCAATTTCAATGGATATGCCTACTTAGTGTGTGAATAAGAGACAAAGTGTAATTTATTATAAAGAAATGGTGCAATCAAAGGTTCTAGCTTACACAACACTATAAAAATATAAATGTAGTGACACAATAACTTGGGCTTAATTATGGATTTTAATGTTAACATGGGGCTTATATAGGGCTTAATAATGATTAGAGAGAGAGGGGCTTCCATTCTTTTAGTATTTCACTTGTCCCATAATTGTCAAAGTAATTTAGGAGCGAGATTTGAAAGCATAATAGAGGAGGAATATGAATTCATAGTATGCATGTAAGAAATAATGTCTTAGGAAATTGCATAGTGAGTGCCCCTTTCTTTGTATTTGTAGTTTCATCACTAAAGAAAGGAGAGAAAGGGTTTGACCTTGCCTTCTATCTCGGTTTTGTCCCATACTAATTTTCCCAAGATATATTTTATGCTCTTATGTGTGGATGATTCATTCATTTGATTCATTTTTCACTTTCATATTTTAGCTACCTAATAAAAGTTGAGAAATAGTGACAACAGATCTGCAATCTAAGGAAATAAATGTTAATATTTTTATTTATCATAATACAAGATTTGTTGTGAAATTTTTCTTGATTGGAATATCCATGGTAGTTTATCAATCATATTGGTATTAAGGTAGTTTTCTTTTGGGTATACATGGGAAGTTGCACGGTCTAATAATGATTTTTGGAAGGTAGTAGTATAACTCTAACCAAGAAAGATAAGTGTATTCATAAAAATAGTTGGAATGTAGTAGAGGCGATACATGAAAGGCTGGAAGATAATTTCTCTGATATGTCTCACAACATGGCCTTCCTGATGTAAACTATGGTAAAAAAGTGTATGCCTTCAAAGGAGTTTGGTGGCTCTAAATCAAAAGTTGTATTAGACGAGAAACTAGGAGATTTTGAAGACCTATAAAGTGATTCAAAACAAGATATTAAGGATAAACTAAGTTATAGTGTCAGGACTCCTTCACAAACTATATTTAAAATGGAAGGAAAAGTGGATATTGGGCAATACTAAGGTGAATTTGGTTTTCTTATGTTGAACCATTTCCTAGAATAGTTTCAGGTGTATTTTAGTGTCAAAAATATAGATGAAGAGCGTATAATTTCATTTTCCTAACTAGAGCTAAAGGGTCATGCACTAACAACGTTTTCAGAGAGCCACATGGAGACACTTAGGATTGAGGGTGATCCATGAAAAGGTGAGCGTGTGTTGTTAAATCTCAAGTCCCAATTCTACTATATTAGGTAGGGACTACTGGATCCATTGTCATCACTCTAGGTAGAGGAAAATATATATTGTATACATTTATACCATTGAGTTAAATAAAATGACCATTATTCTGGGTATATCTCCTAGGAACCTAGATGTACTCCTCAAATACCTAGGGTGGTCTACAAATCCATTAGATAAAGAAAGTGACGATATCCAAACACAAGGCTATTGATCAAGCTTGTGTTAGTGTGTCTTACTTGGAAAACATATGGAATAATAAAGGAAAACCAAGTGGTTATATATATAAATACCACCAAGATGATTCTGAAGGAAATCAAGGTGGGAAGAAAAAGACAAGGAAATGACAACCATTGCATATTATTTCAAGGGTCTAAACAACCACTACAACCATCATAATATTGGTGGTCATTCTAAAGATAAGTGTTAGAATATAAATTTAGATATGAATTCAAAGAATTGTAAGACTGGTTTTTAGTGGTAATTTCTTTCATGTGGCTATTATTGGAGCCACAATAGAGTGATGGAAAGAAAGTTGAATCCATAACCCAAAAAATCAAGGAAACTTGAGAAATTATTTTCTAAGAGTTGATGAGAATGCAAGATAAATTATGGTTGGTATATATGTATTTTTTTTTCTCCATATTTTTATCCTAACCTCTAACCATGCATTCGCACATCGCACATAGGATGAAAATCAATATACTTAAATAAATCCTCATTGCATAAAGTTAGGTAAATATTTAACTCAATGTAAAATCATAAACTATATTTATAAACATTGAAATGCAGAGACAAGAAATTATTTTCTTATTATATAATGAATATAAATAAAATATGAAAAATAGATATGTAACTCACTATAGATACAACATAGAACTATCCTTTTGGTCCCTCTTCCCTTGGCCACTAAAGGTATCATCTAATAGTCTTCCACTTCCAAACTCAAAGAGAGAGAGAGATAAAGGCTCATGTCGAGGTAAAATAGATAATGAGAATATAAAGAAATTATAGTTACCTAGATAGGGAAATGATTCAAAGAATAGAGAATGTGCATTAATATCAAACACGGAATTTCACTAGCATAAGATCGTTAGATTTAGATTTGAATTTTTTTCTCCTCTACCCTTGGCATCATTTTATACTCTCAAAAATTTATTAAGGATGTGGGGAAATGAGATATATAAGGCAAATTTCAGTCAATACCATAAAAATATCTTAAAATGCACTATTATACACACAATTAATTATTTTTAGTTCGTTTTGAAGGAATACACTAGTTTATTTTGGGAGACTAGCATATATACACATTTTCCTAATGACATAATCACATGTATATGCGAAATTCCAGAGTGATTATTATATATGAAAAATCTAAACTTTTATTCTAAATATTTATTTTGGGAAAATAATTTTACAATGGGGAGAAGCATATTATGACAAGGCCAATAGATGAATTTCCCTGCAAGTGTTAGAAAATATGTTATACAAGGATGCCATGAGGAAGAACTTATCACACATAAATTCAATCAAATTGGTAGATTATAGCTCATATATGGATTAGAATACTATATACACCTTAGCACAAAAGGAGGTGAATTTAGTATCTTTCATTTCAAAGAAGAGAAGGAGATGACAAAACCCTTCCATAATAATGTCTATGTAAAAATGAAGAAAGTATAATCTCTATTTGCTTCTAGTCCATAGAAAAACCTTATAAAAGAAAAAATAATTAGCATGATTGTGTTGGAATGGTCAAGCTTCACTACGAACTTAATTACGAGTGAGAGAATGAGTAAAAAGGAAGAATCAAGCTCGAACAAGACAAGGTATATGTAAAGAAATGAATTATTTTATGGGTGAAACATACCAAACGAATTGGGGCTTTACACGGATAGTTCCTCCCCATGGGTGGTAAAAAAAATTGAGAGAAAGGAACTATGTTCATGATCATTGTATCCCATATGCCATAGTATGAGTAAATAAAAATGTAGAGTTAAAGGTCATGAAGTAGTCTAAGATCAAGTTTTCTATAATTGTATATTTTACTAAAGAAGTGGAGTTAGATGGAAGATCACTTGACATGCATAGTGTAGCATTTGGAAGACACCTCATTTATATGAGGGATGCAATCTTCTTGTGTAGAGAAAACTAGTACCACTGTATCAAGAATGAGAAATATTACATCATCAACAGACATAGGTGAGTCAAGGAATCACTTTAGTAATTTTCGAGCAAGATGAAAATTTGATCAGTTCTAATAAGAAATATATATTACTTTTCATGAGAGATAATTATCTACGTGATGAATCTATAAGAATAAAATCACTCCTAGTGGGATGCACTCAAGAGGAAGACCATTAATTGGAGTGTTTTTTGTAGGAATAGAGATAAAGGTTTTTGGATCCTAAAGGGTTTCTAGTAAGATGGAATTGGAACAAGAGATACAATTGTTTACGAACACCCCATTACTAAATATTTGATTGTATATATAGTATATTCTAGAACCAAATGAAGAGAAGAAATTGTTGTAGTAGCTACTAGAGTAGGGAGTAATTTGTTAGGTTCATACCTTAAGAAACTTACTTAGATATATTATCATTTTATGTGGCCTAATAAATATATAGGTAATAGTGACCCATTGTGAAAATAGAAATTTTTAATGACAAGGACCAAATTAGTTAGTAGGCTCTCATTATATGTGGGCCCATAGTTATTTATATTTTGTATAGATAGATAAATATTGAGTATAATATTATGTAAAGTTTTTCTCAGGAATTGTTATTTTATTTACAGTAACTCTTGGAGTTTTCCCACTTAATGAGGCATGTGAACATAAATCTCTATTATATTTTATCAAATATATCTTTCTTTGGGTTTATATCTCCTTTTTGTTGTTATTTACAAAGAACCTCACCTTCTGGGTCAATTATGATCATAGTCCTAAAAAATATTATACTCAATAATGAGTACCAACTACCTAATTTTTCATGGTTTTTGATACAAGTTACAATATGCCAAATAATTTAGCAAGTTGGATCTGAAATCAAGATACCACCAAGCATGCATTCAGAAAGAAAAAACTTGGAATACTTTCTTCAAGAAAAGGAAAGGCCCATATCAAAAATTGGTAACAAATTTTGGTTTATGCAATACACAAGCCACATTTAGATAATTGAGGAATGATGCATTGCACCCTTATAATAGTGTATTTTGATGATATATTGGTGATATATTTATATCGAAAGATGTTATGAAACCAACTCCAAAAATAGAAGAAAAGAGAGATCAACGCCTTAGAAATAAGCTACTTTGAGGGGGAAACCTCCTTTACATTACATAAATGAAAAATTCTTGGATGATACATATGAAAAAACCTCATTTCTATATATAGGAGTCCATAGGGCCACAATATAATCCTATACGACCTAATAATAATACTGTAAGGGCACAACAATAATAATAGTGGATTTTATGGGGCACAATAATAACAATATGGGGGCTACAGGGGTACAAAAATAACAATAAGGAGGCTACACTAACCACAATAAGGGGATACACTAGTATTATAGGGACCTAACAGAAGAGCACATATTACATCTCATGTAGGTGTTAGAGAATCTAAAAGCATAAACCACTAGATAACTATAAGGAATGTAAGTTTAATTAGAAATAATTGGTGCTTTTGGGTATATGATTAGTGGAGGGGAACTAAAGAAATATCAAAATAATACTGAGCCCATCCCTAAGTGACTACTTCCTATTAGTGCCACTAATGTTAGGATCCTTTTAGGAAAGAGAAGTAACTACTAAAGTCCATTGCATTCCTTTCAATGGTAATCATGTCGGTCCATGTTGTAATAGAAAGTGATAAGAGTCTCCAATGGGAATTATGCAACAATTTGTAACCCTATTCCTCAAAGGGGACATATTGATGTCATCATGCTAAAATTTACCATTTCTATTGTAGAATCCTATATTTTTTAACATGGTGACTCCTTGTCCTCTTGCAAGGAGTGATTTGTCACATTCTCTTAGTTTTTAAAAATAAATAGATTTCTTGTCACTCTTTTTTTCTTCTTCCACATTTTAATGAAACAATAAACTTGTAATTTCTTGTAAACTAACAAGTTGTTAGTGGTTTCTACTGGTAAGAGGACAAGGAACAATCTTGTTAAAAATTATAGGAAATTGTGCCAAAAAGGTGTGAGTTTAGCATGATGACATTAGTAGTTCCCCTATAATTCCCAGTGTGACAAACAATAGTATTATAGTGGTGAAGTAAACAATATAATGATTTTGATTAATTAAGATGGAAGTTTATTCAAACATCAATACTTGCATTTTTTGACTTATAGAAGCCCTTTTTATTAAAGATGAATGTAAGTGGATATCCTATATGAGTATTATTAATGTAAGGAGGTGAAATAGTATGCTACATTTCTAGGATGTTTCATGGGGGAGCCTTGAGGTACCATACATATTATAGAGAATTATATGCCCTAATTTAAGTTGTTATGAAGTGGAGGTACTATTTGATGGGAAACAGAACCGTTTTCCACATTGGTCACTATCATTTGTAGTATTTACAAGCCAAGAGTAAGATTCAAAGAAACAACACTACAAGTGAATATGGATTTGCAACAATTTCATCTAGTCATAAAATATAAGAAGGGAGAAACTCATAGGTTAAAAAACACTCTTTCATGTACATTTGCAAATAATATTGTAGATTAGGTAAATCTTTTTCATATTCATTTTCTTTTCCATGATGTATAAAAAAATTCATACACAAAAGATGAGTACTTTAAAGAGTGTTTTCAACAACTATCTGACCAAACTTGTGTAGAAGAAAGTGACAATGAGGCTTATTTTCATCTCCACAAAGGGTTTCTCTATAAGACAGACAAGCTATATCTCCATTAAAGTGAAATGTTGTATTTCATGAGATAGGCTCAAATCACCAAGTTTGTAGGACATTTTAGTAATGGGAAGACAATTTCCAACTTACAAAGGTATGTCTAATAGCCAAAATTTATATAATATTTTGTTTCATATGTAAGAGGAAACATAATTTGTTGTACCAACAAGTTTAGAAATAGACATCAGGGTTTATACCTTCCCTTAACTATTCCCATTTGATCCTAGGAAAGAATTTCCATGGATTTTGTGAGTGGTTTGTCAATGACCAAGAAGGGACATGGAATTTTTTTTGGTAGTTCATAGGTATAGCATGATGTATATTCTTCTTCATTATTAAAATACCATCAAAAGACATGTAGAAAACATATTCTTTTAATAATTCTAGGTGAATTTTGGGATACAAAGGAGCAAAATCATAGATAGGGATATTGGATTTCTCAGTTCCTTTTGGACTAGATTTTTGAAAAATATGGAAATTGAGTTAAATAGACATTTTGAAATCCATTTTTAAGGGCCATGTTCCATTGTCCCTAGTTTAGGGTACATAGGAGTTAGTTGACTATTGTAAGTGGCATCCTCTCTGAGTAATGCCTATTGGATAGTACTGGATTGTTATTTAATGTTAAAGGGTCCATTTAATGAGGCCCAAAGGATAGTAATGGATAGTTTTTCAATGTAAAAGAATTCCCTTTTTTTAATTTTCAACAAGTAGTTTGAGCTCATTAGTGATAGGAACATAAATAGTTAATGGTTTTAATAAGATACAATTATTTAACGAGTCATGAGACAATATAATATTTATCTTATGTTCTGTACTTTTAAATGTTGTCTATGTAATGTCGCCCCACTTTAACAAGAAAATAGACATTGCATTCATATTTCAATTATCAATATATAAATTTATATTTATAAATTTTATATTGGTGTCTCCTTTCTAGTTAGCTCTCAATTATATTCTTTTTATACCTAGTTTTTTTATCAATTTTCAAGGGTCAAGGAATAATATAAGTAGTATAAAATATTTTTTCTAAGTCAACATACCTTTCAAGTCTACAATTTTCAACTCCATATTGAGTACACAAGGAATTAGAAATTATTAAAATGGTCTTTTATATAAATTAAAAAATTATAAAACATGTTGAATGAATATACCAATGTATTATCAACTATATCTATTATATTTTTTCTAATCAAATTCAAAATAAGAATAAATCTATACATTAAAATGTGAAATATGTACATAACATAAATAGTATTATTAATAAGTTGCAGATAAATTTTACCTTTAGATATGCCAAGTGGTAAGAGGAATCAATCATCTCAAGATGCAAACATTTCCTTGAGTTTTTAGTCAAAAATAAATTTTATTTTAAAAAATTTGGTCTATCTAAAGTTAAAATGAATATATATATATATATATATATATATATATATATATATATATATATATATATATATATATATATATATATATATATATATATATATATATGTATATATATATATATATATATATATATTCTTAATAATACTATTTGTATCATATAATATAATAGATCCATCTTAAGTACGGATCTAACATGAGCCGAAAAAGATCAAATTTCTTTAGGTGTAAAATTTTTAGATGCAAAATACAATGTGTTATTTTTCATTGTTTAGATTGTATTTGTGAATGCTAAATAGAATATATATGAGACCAAATAAATGTTTTAAACATAAAAACTTAATTTTTAAGTTACATATACATACTTTTTTTTAAATGATAAGGAATTGATATTAAAATATTTTACCTAACATATAAATGGAGACATTTTATCACAAAAATTGAAATGGTTTTTAATGATCAATATATTTTGAAGTATATGTGGATATTAATTCATATTAAAATAGTTTTGAAAATTATAAGATTTAAACATTTTACATATTTTTTTTTTACTTCTAATTACTTTATAACATATTCATTGTTTTTTATTATAGGCAACATTATTTTTCTATTTAGAAGATAATTTATATTTTTTTATTTTTATTTTAAAGAGGAATGAAAGCATGGACAAATTTACACATCCCCTAAGTCTAAGATGTAGTCAATAAATTTTACTTTTTATTTTTCTATATAATAATATTCTTATTTTTTAGTCTATTAAAATCCTAATAATACATATAATTACCATTTTTATTTAACATGTTTTATAATTTTTTATATTATTTTTTAATTTATATGTTTAATAATTAAATTAAATATAAATTTCTAAAATATCATAGGTATCCATAGAAATCATTCTTAATTTAATTTATAGAGTAAAATGAATCTTAATTGATAGCTATTGTTTATATTTTATATATATTTAACATTTTTACCCAAAAAATAATTTTATTAATTAAATTTAAACATGAAATTATAAAATATCATGGTTATGAATACAAATAATTATCATTATTTTTTAATTTGTATATTAAATTTTTCTTTCAAAAAATTGTTTGTAATTTTATTAATAAAAATAAAATTGTAATACAACAAATTAAATTGAATCCAATTATAATTTATATGATTGTTTTATTTTATTGTTATATTTTTTAATTTATTCGACTGTAGGTTATTATAATTTATATGGTTATTTTATTTTATCGTTAGATTTTTTAATTTAGTTTAATGTAGGTTTCATTATTATTATTTGATTAAATACTTTACTATAATATTTTATCTAAAACTTTAGAACAGCATCATAGAATGATTATTTATAAAGCTTATTTATTTAAGGCGGATATTATCGTTCATATTTTTTAGAGAATTATTAATTGATTCTTTATATAAAATTGAGATAATTTTTTAAATAAATATTGAAATATTTAGTTATAGTGAATTTTGAATTATATATATTTTAAAATGTTACGTGTAACATTTATTATATATCTCCTTGCATTTTAGTGGGAAAATTACCTTCAACATAATCAGATATTTAAAATTTATTTTAATGAAAAATAGCTATACTAATAATATTAAATAAATTTATTTAATATTATGGTTTAGGAAAAACAATTGTTCGATTATTACTAGAATATGTTTAAATGCTAACTAAATTCAATACCTGTCAATTATTTTTGTTGTTTTCTTATTTCTTCATTTAAAATGTGTTTTGCATATGTAAATACTATAATAACGATATGTTCATATTGTTAGAATAAGTGGGATTTATAATAAAAATTTAACAAAATTGAGAGAAATATATGTAACAGTTAAAAATGGAATTTTGAAATTTATAAATTAAATTGTATTGCTATTATGAAAATTTGAGTAAAGTATATTTAAGAAATAATAATAATAATAATAATATGGCAAAAATAAAATATTTTTTATTATAATTAAATTAAAAAAAAATCTAATATATATATATATATATATTCATTTTTTTTATTAATTAATATTATTTTTAAATATCACAAATAATCTAATATCTCTTCATTTTTTTTCATCAATTATTATTATTCTTAAATATCACAAATAATCTAATGGATAGAGATATTGTTTTTTTTTTAAATTGACAAGCCATCTCTTTAATAAGAAATTTGTTCATTGTACTTCATATTTAATAAATAAAAAATTTATTCATAAAAATTTAAATTAATTTAAAATAACTCAATTCATTATATGAGATATCATTTTTGGGATTCAACTGCGTTAATTTAGTCATTCATCTATGACCATTTCCATGAGAGGTAGTTGTAACTGACTAATTTCTCATAATTTTTTAATAGTCAACTTAACACTCATTGCATTGGATGATGCTCACAAAGGTCAATTCATTATATTTAAAAAAGACATTAAAAACAACTTAAAATAAAAATAGAAATATAAACTATAAGATGATAGCAACATTAACTAGAAAATAAAAATATAGTATGATACCAAACACTATCATCATAAGAAAAAGTGAAATCATACCAACATAACATTATCATTTTAAAAATATAATATGGTACCAACTCTAATATTAAAAATAAACTAAATTATTTTCAATTGTTTTTTATTTATTTGTTAAGTTGTGTGGGTTCTGAGACTATTATAAGTCTCTACGGATAGTGACCCAGGGACATCTATCTAAATCATTAAAATCACTCAGGGACAAAAGTCTTCTTAGACCGTAGTAAGTCTTAACATGCATGGATTCTTTGTCACTAAATTTTGAGACATTAACATTAACATCACTAAATGCCTCAACAATATACCCATTACTATTTATTCTACACTCCTCCATGAGATAAATGATTTAAATCTCTTAAATAAAATTAAAATTTCATTTCTTAATTTATATTAATATTATATACAAAACCATATATTCATTGAAATCCAAATAATATAACATAACAACACATAAACCTTAATATATTTCTACGTATTTTTAATCCATCTTATAATTTATACATAAACCTTAATATATTTCTACGTATTTTTAATCCATCTTATAATTTATATAAATATAGAAATCTTAATTGTATATTAAATAATATTGAATAATATAACAAGTAAATACTAAATAAAATAAGTAAAATAGATAAATTTCTTTATTATTAATCACATAATTAGGATTTCGTCAACTTTTCCAACATCTAATGTGGTTCATGACAAGGTGAAGAAGGAAATCGATCTTATTGAATAAATAGTAAAGATGTGTTATTTCCGGATGATAACTGTTAAAAGTAGCGGTTAAAAAATAACGTTTATTTGACTTGGTTAGTTAATTAGTTATAATATTAAGAGTTTTTTAAGTTTTAAGAAATATTAAAAAAATGGTTAATGAATAATATATAATAGTATAGAATAATAATTATAAAATCGTTAATGAATAATACACAGAATAATAATTATAAAATAGTTAATAAATAATATATAATAATATAGAAACATAAAAAACTTTTAATATTATAACTAATTAACTAACCAAGTCAAATAACGGCTAGTTTTTAATGGATACTTTTAACAACTATAAGTGGGAAATGACGCATTCTTACTATTTATTCATTCAATAAGATTGATTTCCTTCTTTTCCTTGTCCGAGGATGAACGACATTAACAAATATCAATGAGCAATGAAACATCCTTACTAATTATTCATTCAATAAAATTGATTTCCTTCTTCCCCTTATCCTAAGGATGAACCACATTAGATGGTTAGAAATATATTTAATCAATTCAGGTTATATTTAATGGCGAATTGGAGTGAAGTGATTAATATATTTCTTATCAAGTTTAAATATTTATTAATGACATGAGTTATAATGTTTTGATAAATATTATTATAATATTTATATTTCTATGCATATATTATTGTAATAATTTCTAGCCTTGTAAAATATTAAATAAATATGTCTAAAATTGTCCTTATTTTAATATTTCTTTCTCCACATACATATAAACACACATATATAAAATACCCAAAATAACTTATTATATTTAAATATATAAAACACTCAAAATAACTTATTATATTTAAATATAATTTATTCAAGAAAATCTAAATAATATAACATAAAATATTATTATTATTAAATAAATTTAAAATATTTTGAAATTATTTTACAATTTCTATAAATCTAAAAATTTTCATCAATAAAAATAAAACTCCATTGAATATAAAGTGTCAATTAAGTTCAAGTGTAACTAAAATAGCCCACATATATATATAACAAGGTCACACCCACTCCATTTCAACTCCCCTAAAACAAGTGTACCAACAATTATGTTAATATAATTTCTATATTAATATAATATTTTCCCTTTTGATTCCAATATATTTGGTATTAAAATATATTAAAATTTATGTTATGTTAATATAATTCTAGTATATTAGATAATATAAGAAGTCGTTTTGTATTATAATCAAGTCTATAGAGTAAGAATGGGTATTCTCGTGATAGGTTTGTTTTTAGAAATTAAGTGGTTAATTTTAAAAGTATTTCTACGTTTTCTCGTGATTTCTTTTCATCTTTTAAATCATTGTTTTACATTTTAGTTTATATTAGTTTATTATTTGGGAAATTAAATTAGGTATGTAATTTCAATTTTATCGAGAGTTAAACAAAAAAGTTAGTGGAAAATAAAAGCGTTGATACTAAGTATTCAAAAGGCAAATGAGAATAAATTGTTTAAAGTTTTTTTAGAATTTGAGCTCCAATAATGATTGATTCTGGTGACCTTTGGGAGAAAAACCTAGATAAGGGGCAAGTTGAGGTGGCCTTTGATTTTCTTAAGTTTGTTTTCCATGAAGCAAACTAGCATCATCTAATCATTGAATTGGAGGTGAATATGTTCTTTAGAATTGTTCACATCCACTCGCACATAACCCAACAATAGATTTAGATGCCACTAAAGATTTATTGTGTGCATGTAATGATTGTGGTGACCTAGGGAATGGCCCATGTCTAGAACCAAACCAATAACCTCTAATAGAACTTTGGAGTCTGTTATGTAGTGCCACTCATCAACTAAATCAGGCTCTACTTGGAAAATTTCTTCCTGAACGCTTTTTAAAGGGATTTCCCTATACTAAGGAGTCAAGTTTGTTGCTTAGCATTGGGCTAACCTATAGGTTCATTGTAATATGTTATGACCTGACATACTGAAGCTCTCTTCTTGGCATGATGGACACTAGTGAGGGAAATTTTTCATAATTAAGGTGAAATGGAAATCAAGAATTGGCTACCAACGTACCACCAAATAAGGGTGAATGGGAAGATAATAATTTAAGTAGATGAGGTGGACTACACCTAAATGTGAGTTGGTGCACTAGGGGGAAGAGAAGGTGCAAGATAAAGTAAAGCCAATGAGGTAGGACCTTACGAAAAATCATAGAATGATGAGGTGATGGGTAAGGTAAGGGACTCATTAGACCCTAGAGATTGACTAAAAACAAGGATGTCTACTGCTAACATTAAAGAGGATAAGTTGTGACAAAGAGAAAATATTTCATAAACAAAAAAAAAAAATCCCTTTCCCTATCAACTTACTTGTAGCTAGGTTGGTGATGTTGACCAAGATACCAATGACATAAAGCAAGCTATATAATAAACAATTCAATACAAACTTTGATCCACTTTCCTTTTGTGTAAAGAGATGGATCTAAATTCCATAATAATTATCCACCTATATAAATAACCAATGTGCATTTTAAGAGTTGGCTCAATTACTGTGCCAGGTGTCCAAGTACAGAAAGAGTTAACAAAATGATATCACTGCAAACACCGGGAGATATCCTCCATTAAAACATACAAAAGAGACATGACCAATGGGTGAGTGGTAGAGTTAATGTCTAGTAAAATTTAAGTTTGATGGGATTTGTGATGTTAATTCATGGGAGGGGGGCGGGTGGTCATGGAGATTCCACATCTCCCTCCTCTTGTAGTTGGTTGGATTTCAACATTGTGACCCATCATTTTTTCGATGTCGATCAACCTGTATAGAGAGGGAGAATCCTTTACAGCCAATTCCAAATAGAGTTTCTTCATAGGTGATTATGAATCCAGTGCAATGAGAAAGAGAATGAGGTGGCTTTCACTTTGTGACCCGTTCTAGCCAAGTGATATATTATTATTTTACCGATGTGACAAACATGTGAAGGAATTCTAGGTTAAATTTATTTAAGGATAGTGGTGACATTGTCCAAGATGGTTTCTAATCACCAAGTATGGCACATTTTTCTTAGTGAATATCCATTTAGGATTTTGGTGAACATGTTGACAACCATATGGGAATGACCTTTCGCCACTAGTTTTCAATAGCCTAAGGAATATGCTATATGCATGCCCTCTTCTAATATTCTTAGAGGAACCAAGAAGATGTAAAGGAGGAACCCCTAATTTGCACAAAAGACTCTTCGATATCCTATAGGGCCTATACATCATTTGGATGCACCACCAAAATTTATCTTAAGGAAATTTGGTGCAGGTGGTTACTAGAAGGTGGCTTTGGGGAGAGAATTGGCAGAGGAGGGGGATGAAGGACATGGATTTAAATGGAGAAAATTGTCAGAAACTTTTGAGAACTAATGAGAGCGGGGGGGTGAATCACTAGTGTGAGTTATTGACAATTTACTTTTACTGAATCAAAAAATGTTTAACAACTTCACATAAATCATAAGCAAGTAAATTATGAACATGTAAACATGTAAGAAACATGAACTAAAATAAAACTGTCAAAGCACAACAATAAAAGTCATCATCACACATGTGACACCAGATTATTGGTGTAAACCCTTATGGGAGAAAAACTATCATTGTTGCTGCTACTCTTCTCTGAATCTCTATTATGTAAATCACTTTATATTTTACATAGTTAGTTGACTCTGTTATCCTAAAGACTCGACCTCATATACAACACGCCAACACCAATAAACTAGGAGACTTGGTTCTACTAATCGACTAGGAAGGTTTTTCTCTCTCGCGGATCTATGGACTACGATCCACTAAAAGCCACCATGATCAGTGATCATCATCTGCCTTCGATTGGACTATCCAACTATGATTGGATGGATAAACTATGCCTTTCAATGAAGCTCTGAAATCACTGCTTCAAAACCATGAAGTAAATTATTCTCTACACTATGAAAACCTCATTTAATATATTTTGTTACTCGATCCCAAGAATTTCTGCTTAACTCGATTCATCTTTGCAATACAATCTCCAACAGTAAGAAACCCTCAATAAAACAAGCAAAAATACCACCACAAACATGCTCTCAACAAAATAAAAATAGTGGCTCATATTCATGGATCAAAATTGTAATATTATGGCCATCCAAGAACATAATCTATGCTCCAATCCAAGACAAAAATGGGCTAGAACAAACTCAAAACTGATCTATTTTGAAGCATGCTACATATTTTCTCACTATGTAACAATTTTCAATCATACACTGAAGGTTCTACACTCTCAACTGATTCCGAAGAATTCCTTCACTATGCAGCCTTCATTCATTTAATATCACACTCAACCAACCATCAACCAGTTCCAAAAATTTAGAATATAAAACATGCATGGCTAATTGCACTTTTGGACTAGGATCAAAGCTGAAAAAAGTTGAAAAAATCAAGCCGTCTTCATCACTAATTGTGCACTTAAGGTGTTCACACCCAGTAGAGGACTCTTTCAACCCATTTTGACCTTTTTCAAATAGTATAGAACCTTCTAGGAATTTCCACATCGAATTAATTTGGAAGTGCATGAGGAATGTAGAGAAAATTAAATTTTAATCCTCAACCACAAGCACAACACTAGATGATCTGGACTGGACGCAAGCATAGGCTTTCTTCCCTGTAACCAAAGGCCTTTCAGTCACATGCACAATCTTATCTTCATGTGACTAGGGCAGAGGATAAGGAAAAAAATGAAAACCTCTAATTGAAACCCATGCCACCTATTTTTTCATCTTCTCTAGCATTTGTACATTCCTCCAAACTACTTCCAAGCCTTATTCCGCTTCTCCCAAGTGCCACAACCAAATGGACATAGAAACCAACAAACAGGGGTTGGCAAGACTGCCAATAAGTCCTCCACTCTCCTCAAACACCTGCATAAGTTGAAACACCTCTGAACATCATTGTAAATCACCCCTACATCATCATCATCATCATGAGGCCAAACCATCATTTCCACAAGTCACTGCTCCATGGGCATAAGCATGAAGGCATATAATTCCAACTCAACTAGTGTTCTAACTCAACAACATGAATGAAACCTAAGCCATCATCTCCATCCAATGTATATCTACATCATCAACCTATCGTATCATCTCCAATGCAACCAATCAATGCATAACAAGTAAACACAAGGAAACACAAGGCAACACAAGGCAACACCTCCATGATTAACATCCTACCATCAATCTACATCATCAAAATCTAAAATCAATGGTTAAAATCAATGCTAACATAACCAACTCATTTCTAGCTCAACTAGCTCCAACCATGATACAATGAAGGAATCCACACATCTACTAGGATACATAGGGTTGACATCAATTCCAACATGAGCTAGTTGTCATCATGAACCAATGACAAAATCAGCTAGTTGAAAACATGCACACCATAATGCCAACAATCTCCCCCTTTGGAATTCATGGGAACCACACGCAAAATTAAGAACAATCATCCTCTATCACTCCCCCTTTGACATCAATTGAAAAGGGTCAAATTCATATGATAAGGAAACAAAAAGCGAAGAGTAAAAACTGGATAAATGTTTCTCTACATCCATGCCTAAAGAATGATACATATCCAAAATCTCTCACATTAGCAACAAGCAACATATGAACCAAGAAAAATTTAGAGAAGCATACCAACCAACAACCTCTACTAGCAACAATAATATGCACTAGAGGAAACCACACAAGCATCATATACAACATCATCATAATAGAAACTATGAGCAACATCAAGTATATGCATCAATATTCACATGAAGCACAAACCAACACTCAGACCTCCACATAACAACCACATAGCAGCAAAATCAATGGCTATCATCAACCTCTATGTTCATAACATGAGGCCAAAACCAAAAAATCATGATCATAGCATGATGCAAGCCATGAAAAACTCCAAGAAGACCATAGTGTCAACAAAAAATGGCTGAATTAATAAGAATAAATAGATGCTTCCCATGAACACATGTCATCTCCAAAGCAATTCCAACCTGCAATGAATCTCTTCCGCTGCAAACATTTCTTCCTTTGAAAGAAAGAAGTATCGTATGAACCACAATTCCACATGACCATGACTCAATGGCATATAATATTGTACATACATGTTTTTAGCAACAACATAATACCTCATACATGACCATTAAATAACATCATGACTCATGACTAGATGACACAAACGTAATATAATATAGGTACATAGCGTCATGAGAATTTTTACATGGATATTAAATTAATTACATTGGTTCTATCATCATATCCTATGGACCAATGACTCAAATATGTAATATTACCAATTAGCTTTTAGCTAGTTGGAATATTATGTGTTGCTTCTATTCATAGTCTAGATGAATAAGTGGGGTAGGGAGACCCTTAAATCTCTTTAGTAGGAATAAATCACTTCCAATGTGGATGTGTATTAGTTTAGATAGTCAAAGTAAAGCCACCTTGGGTGTGAAAGGGGGAAATTCATGTATAATGGGTCAAGGTTGGCCAAATCAATAGCGTTGCCAAAGAAGAGACTGGAGCTAGTGGGGACAATGCAGTTTTGGAGGAGTCTTTGCATGGAAGTAACCTCATAAATTAGTGGGGCCAAGTGTGAGGAAGCTCATCAAGTATATAATGGAAGGGATGGCAGCCATATGAGTCATTCAAAATATTTTATTATGTTTAAGCCTTACGACTTGTTGCATACTTCAGTTTTTTGCAGAGTTTGCTGTATTGTTTAGGACAAGGGTATTTCTAGGTGAAAATTGCACACCCTACCTTGGAGGACTTCAGAAGGCCATCTAGGAGGGTTATTCTGAGCTTCATTTCCACCATACGGCATTGGGACAAGTAGTCACCTTCAGATATAGTGTAGTCTCCTTGAGGAACTACGTTATTTTGCAGGGTGTTGTAGTGGGGGGTTGAGAAACCCTGTTTATGAGCTAGTTTCCTAGTGAGAGGAGCAGCTTTTCACCCGAAAATATAGGGAGGAGAAGTTACAGCCATATTTTTTTCATTTCAGCCATTTTCCATTAGAGCTTCATTGATACAGCATGATTCAGCCACATAGTTGCATTCTGCACTTTTTGTATCTTATTCTTTTCAAGAAACCCTTGCTGAGTTATCTTGGGATTGTGTTTGGTAGACTAGTTCTCCACTTTCAGCTCCTTTTGAGTAATATATCAGTAGATCCATTTGTTTCCATATTCTTGTAGTAGTAACCCTTACTGGGATTGCACTGTCATGTGTTCCAGCATTTCTTCATTGTAGCATCCTTTGGGATTCTAGTGTTTCTAGGCTTTGGAGGTTTGTTTGCCTAGTTTGAGTGATTTTTTCCTCAACACATTGTATATTTCATTTTTGTACTACATAATCTAATGGATAAATTATTTTCTCATGTATTTTTCATTATTATTTGTTTTATATTTCACTTTGGTGTTCAATATTGCTGTCTTTCCTAATTTGGAATATTACAGTGGTATCAGAGCTCTAATCTTGGCTTAGCTTGTGGGGCAATACATCTAAAAAAATGGAGGAGAAAGAAATTCCAAAACTTCTTCTTCAGACCATGTAGAACATTGTAAATGCTATCAAGGATATGAGATTATAAAGGCATAAGGAATCCTATAGAGGGTTTCACCATGGAGAAAGCTCCGACACTTCACATTTATGTTGGGAGCAATCATAGTCTTCTTCACAACACTCCACCATGCCCACATTCCTATCATTGGAAGGTGAGGAAGGAGGGCCATTGATGGAAGAAACCCTAGGTGACTATTTTGTGGAATATGAATCTCAATCTCAGAGGTTCAAGGAAAATTTAAACTTTCAGGAGTTCCGTCAGATCAAAGATGGTAGAAGATCCTCCAAACACCATCTACAACATAGTTTGGGCATATTCTTTTTGCCCTCTTATGATGGATCACCTAAGTGCACAGCTAAGGCTTGGGTAGAGAAGTTGGATACTTACTTCCAACTCAACAGAGTTTTAGAAATGGAGGCTATTAAAATAGCAGCGCTGCACCTAGAAGGTGAAGCACATGAGTGGTGGTTTCATGACCTATCGACACTTGGGCATGCTAGTGTCACTTCTTATTCAAACTTCACCTGAAGGTTGGTGGAGATATTTTATCCCAAGAATCTAGAAGAAAATTTTGTGAGTTTAACCAAGCTCAAGCAAGTAGGGGATCTAGAGACTTATATCTCTCAGTTTTAAAGCTTTCAGTCATGGTATCTGACCTCACTATGACCCAGAGAGTTGCATGTTCATTGGTGGGATGATTGAACCATTACATGGTTTGGTGAAATCCTCTAGACCAAATACACTCCAAGAAGCTATGGAGACGGATAGAGACCTACAACATGCATTACCCAAGGCAAAAGCCCCTTTTCAGAAAAAATTCTCCTCTCAAACAAAGGAGGATCAAGAGAATAAATCTCTTGATAATAGTTCTCAGAGAGATCTAAGGAAGAAGAAACTTTGTTTCTCTTATCGAGTGCCATGGGTACCAAACCACCAATGTGTTGCAGGGAAGGCACATTGTATTGAGATATTTTTTGATGAGGATAAGGAGACCAATGTTGTAGTAGTAGGAGGAGGTGCATCACCCACAGGATATGTAGTAGGAGCATTTTCTCCAATGGGAGGGACCCTTGCAGCTTTGCGGGGAGTTCCCAAGTATCTAACATTGAGGGTTAGAGGCACTATTCTGTGACAAAGAATATCAGTATTGGTAGACAGTGGAGCTACCCATAACTTTACTGATACTTAGTTGGTGGAGAGGAGGGGAATTCACATAGAATATTTTGAGGGTTTCTCAGTTTTGGTTGTTGGAGCTAGAACCATGTAGTGTGCCAAATATGTTCTGGCATTAACCATCACTATGGGAACCTACACATTGAAAAAACACTTCTTTATGGTTGATATTCTAGATACCAATGTGATAATGGGTGTTCAGTGGTTAATCACCTTAGGGAAGGTTACCACAGACTAGGAAACATTAGAGATGGAATGGACAGAAAAGGGGAGTGGTAAACATCATAAAATAAAATACATACACACCTATCCACCCCAGATTGTCTCAGCACACAGGATGGAGGCTGATTTGCACAAAGGGGAAATAGAGTGGGTAGTAGAACTACGTATGTCAGAAGCAGGGGGCAAGGATTCACCTGTACATCTAGATGTACAATTTATTTTAGACCGATATTCCACAATATTTGGAGATATCCCACCTGGGAGACTTCCTGACCAAGGATTTGAGCACACTATTGAGTTGGAGCATGGGATCCAAGTAGTTATTACCACGTCCTATAGGCATTCCAAAGCTTATAGGGATGAAATTGAAAAATCCATTCAAGAGCTTTTGGCCTTAGGGCACATTGGGCATAGCACTATGCCTCTTCAGTGGTTTTGATAAAGAAGAAGTATGGCACATTGAGGATGTGCATTGATTATAGGGACTTGAATAAAAATACCATGAAGAACAGATACCCAATTCCCGAGATCGGTGAATTGATGGATGAGCTAAGAGGGTCCAAGTATTTTTCCAAGATTGATTTGAGATTGGGGTATCATCAAATCAAATTGAGGGATCAAGACATCCCCAAGACAACATTCCGATGTCACTATGGACATTTTGAGTTCTTGGTGATGGCTTTTGGGCTAACCAATGCTCCGGAAACATCCCAGTCTTGCATGAAACACATTTTCCATGGTCACCTAAGGAAATTTGTATTGGTCTTATTTGATGACATTCTTATTTACAGCTGCACATGGGAGAAGCATCTACAACATATTGAGGCAACATTACACATTCTTGAAGAGCAAAAATTCTATGCTAAGCTCTTCAAGTGTGAGTTTGGACTCATGGAGATGCTTTACTTAGGCCACATCATTGGACTAGATGGGGTGAGAGTTCGTGAAGAGAATATATGTGCTATCAGAGGTTGGACCGAGCCAAATAATGTCACAGAACTTTGGGGGTTTGTAGGCACCTGTACCTATTATCAGAAGTTTTTAAAGGGTTTTCTCAACTAGAAGCACCGCTTATAAATCTAACTAAGAAGTGGGCTTTCAGTTGGATAGCCACAGC
Organism: Pinus albicaulis; assembly: GCA_034641835.2. Classification (NCBI taxonomy): domain Eukaryota; kingdom Viridiplantae; phylum Streptophyta; class Pinopsida; order Pinales; family Pinaceae; genus Pinus; species Pinus albicaulis. The sequence goes on along the minus strand of CM076570.1, from coordinate 434,822,538 downwards.
ACAGAAATATTTTGATAAGCTCAAGGAGGTGATGAGTAGCTACCTGGTATTAGTTCTACCTGGTTTTAGCCAACACTTTGTGTTGGAATGTGATGCTTCAGAAGAACTCATTGGAGAAGTATTCATGCAAGGGGGACATCCCATAGCTTTTGAAAGTTAGAATTTTCTACCACATGAGAAATTGTATCCTATATATGATAAGGAGATGTTGGCTATTATGCATGCCTTAGCCAAGTTCTCACAATATTTTGTGGGTAACAAGTTCCGAGTGAAAACTGATCACAATAGTCTTCGGTTCTTCCTTGAGTAGAAGCAGCTTTAGGAGAGGTAGAAAAAATGGGTAAGTAAGATCTAAGCATATGAATTTGACATAGAATATGTCAAGGGGAAGAGAAATGTAGTGGTAGATTCTCTATCTCAGAGGCCAGCAACATTGTCCTTGATGATCATGGATACAAATTGGAAGGCTCAGTGGCTAGTGGAATATTCCAAAGACCACTTTGCATGTGAGATCCTACATGGACAGGTGACTGATGAGAGGTATAGAGTGATGGATGAGGTCATCTATTGCCAAGATCAGGTCTTCTTGGCTAGGTATTATAATCTCAAGAAGAAGATTTTGCAGGCATCACATGATTCACCAATTGCAAGGCATCAAGGATTCACCAAGATATATTGGGCTATTCGAGAGAGGTTCTCATGGAAGGGTCTCAAGGAGGATGTGTTCCAACACATCAAGGAATGCATGGTTTTCTAGTAGAACAAAGGAGAGCACAACTATCCCACAGGATTATTGCAGCCACTTCCTATTTTGGATGGAAAATGGGAAAGTATTTCCATGGACTTCATCATCGGCCTACCTATAGTTGAGGGTAAGGGTTGTATCTTTGTAATTTTTGATCGAATAACAAAGTATTCACATTTATTTACTATTTATACATGATATACTGCTTCACAGGTAGCCTAGCTCTTCTTTAGAGATGTGTTTAGACTCCATGGTCTCCCAAAGACCATAGTTAGTGATCGGGATAGCCCCTTTATGGGTGGCTTTTGGCAGGAGATTTTTTGGTTAGTGGGTACTGAGTTAACATCAAGTACGAGCTATCACCCACAAACTAATGAACAAACATAAATAGTAAAAAATTGTTTGGAAGGCTACTTTCGAAACTATGTTTCGGGGCAGTAAAGAGCATGGCTGCAATGGTTCCATTTGGGGGGTATTGGTACAACAAAACCTTTCATATGTTCATTGGCATGACCACATTTAGAGCTCTTTATGGGTATGATGCACTATCCTTTGCTGATGTGATGTTTGGGGCAAGTAAGGCTCCTAGAGAAAAGGAGTGTATTAAGGAGAGTCAAGATATACTCCGGGCCCTCAAGGACAAAATCGTTACAGCACAAAATCAACAGAAGATATATGCAAATCGTGGTCAGATAGAGAGGCAGTTTGAAGTGGATGATTTGGTCTATCTTCATATTCAGCCATATAGACAGTCTACACTTAAGGAGAAGGGGGATGAGAAGCTTAAACCTCGGTTCTATGGGCTATACAGGGTGATCCGTCGTGTTGGATAAGTAGCATATGGGTTAGAGCTTCCTATTGGGAGCAAGATCCATAACATTTTTAATGTCTCATGCCTCAAAAAGGCCATTGGGAAACATGTGGTTGCTACCATGGACCTCCCACATATTGATTATGAGTGCCATCTAGTTTTGTAACCGGAGACTATCTTGGATAGTCGGGAGAGGCGGCTAAGGAGTAGGGTGATTAGGGAATATATGATTCAATGGAGGAATCTACGTGATGAGGATGCCACTTGGGAAGGAGAGAAGATTTTTCAGCATCCTTATTTACTGTTGCTTGAGGACAAGAAACATTTGGGAGGGGAGGACTGTAATATTCCCAATTAACTTTTAGCTAGTTGGAACATTATATGTTGGTTCTATTCATAGTCTAGATGAATAAGTGGGGTAGGAAGACCCTTAAATCTATTTAGTAGGAATAAATCATTATTCATAGTCTAGATGAATAAGTGGGGTAGGGAGACCCTTAAATCTATTTAGTAGGAATAAATCACTTCCAATGTGGATGTGGATCAGTTTAGACAGTAAAAATAAAGCCACCTTGGGTGTGAAAGGGGGAAATACATGTATACTGGTTCAAGGTTGACCAAATCAATAACGTTGCCGAAGAAGAGAGTGGAGCTAGTGGGGACATTGCAGTTTTGGAGGAGGACTCTTTTCATGGAAGTAACCTCATAAATGAGTGGGGCCAAGGGTGAGGAAGCTCATAAAGTATATATGGAAGGGATGGCAGCCATATGAGGTGTTCAGAATATTTTTTTATGTTTGAGTCTTATGACTTGTTGCATACTTAAAATGTTTAGCTGAGTTTGTTTTACTGTTTAGTACAAGGGTATTTCCAGGTAGGAATTCCACACCCTACCTTGGAGGACTTGAGAAGGCCATATAAGAGGGTTATTATGAGCTTCATTTCCACCATCTGACATTGGTCCAAGTACTCACCTTCAGCCACAGTGCAGTCTCCTTGAGAAATTGCGTTATTTTGAAGGGTGTTGTTGTGGGGGGTTAAGAAACCTTGTTTATGAGCTAGTTTCCTAGTGATAGGAGCAGCCTTTCACCCGGAAAGCTAAGGAGGAGAAGTTATAGCCATATTTTTTTCATTTCAGCCATAGTCTAGTAGAGCTTTAGTGATATAGTGTGATCCAGCTACAGAGTTGTAGTCTGCACTTTTTGTATCTTATTCCTTTCAAGAAACCCTTGCCGAGTTATCTTGGGATTGTGTTTGGGAGACTAGTTCTCCATTTTTAGCTCCTTTTGAGTAATATATAATTAGATCCATTTGTTTCCATATTATTGTAGCAGTAACCCTCACTGGGACTGCACTGTCATGTGTTCTGGCATTTCTCTGTTGCATCATCCTTTGGGATTCTAGTGTTTATGGGCTTTGGAGGCTTGTTTGCCTAGTTTGAGTGATTTTTTCCTCAATACATTGTATATTTTGCTGTTGTACTACATAATCTAATGGATCAATGATTTTATCATTTATTTTTTAGTATTATTTGTTGTATATTTCAGTTTGGTGTTCAATATTTTTGTCTTTCCTAATTTGGAATATTACAAAATACATGACATATGTAATATCCCTTTTCAGGAAAATCAACAATATTGACACAAAAAACGCAGTTTTTAGAAAATTACACTATAAAGGTGAGAAACAACACTTGGATCCATTATTTTATGTATTAGAGCCCTCAAATGCAGAAGGGGATCATAAAAAAATCATTCTAGCTATGTTAAACAGATCTCCCAAGCCCAACATAGGCTAAAGCCACCCAAACACCATGACTTTAACAACAGAGAATTTATGAAGCATAATATAGCATTGTTTCATCAGGGTTTCTACTAAATAAAAATGAAAATCAGTGGATCAGATGATATATTACTCAAATATCTGAGAAAATGGAGATCTAGTCTCTTTTATACAATCTTGAGATAACCCAGCAAGGGTTTCTTGAAAGCATGAAGTACAAAAAGTAGATCTATAGATACACGACTGAAAATTACTTGTTATGACTGCAAATCTACATAAATATGGCTGGAAAATACAATAAATGGCTGAAATCACTCCTTTATATCTTTCCGGGAGAAATATTGACCCTTTCCCTATGAAACTAGCTCACAAACAGGGGTTTTAACCCTACCACTGTGACACCATGAAAAATAACACAACTTCTCCAAGGGACTGCACTATATTTGTAGGTAGCTTCTTGACCCAATGTCTAATAGTGGAAAGATAACCTAGAATAATCCTCTCAGATCCCTTCACCAAGCTCTCCAAGAAAGAGTGTGTAATTTCCGCATGAGAATACCTTGCACTAAACAGTGTAGCAAACCCAGCTAAACAAATGAAGTATGCAAGAAGTCATAAGACTCAATCATAAAATATATTTTGAATGCCTCTCATGGCTGCCATCCCTTTCCTTTTATTCTTGGTGAGCCTTCTCATCCTTGGCCCCACTCATTCATGAGGTTACTTCCTTGCAAATATTCCTCCTCCAAAATTGCGATGTTCCCACTAGCTCTATCTTCTCTTTTAGCAGCGCTATTGATTTGGTCAACATGGATATAGTCCACATGCATTTCCCCCTTTCACACCCAAGGTAACTTTATTTTTCCTACCTAGACTGATCCTCCTTCACATTGGAAGTGTTTTATTCCTACTAAAGAGATTTAAGGGTCTCCCTACCCCTTTTATTCTTCTAGATTGAAAAATAGAGCAACATATAATATTCCAACTAGCAATAAGCTAATTGGAAATATTACAGTCCTCCCCTCCCAAACATTTCTTATCCTCAAGCAACAGTAAATAAGGATGCTTCAAAATCTTCTCTCCTTCCCAAGTGGCATCCTCATCAGGAAGATTCCTCCATCGAATCGGATATTCTTTGATTACCCTACTCCTTAGCTGCCCCTCTTGAGTATCCAAGATTGCCTCTATTTGCAAAACTAAATGGCCTTCATAATCAATAGGTGGGAGATCCATGTTGGAATCCACATGTTTTCCAATGGCCTTCTTGAGGCATGAGACATGAAAAATGTTATGGATTGTGCTCCCCTTAGAAAGATCCAACTCATATGCTACCTCCCCAACACGACGGAACACCCTGTATGGCCCATAGAATCGAGGTTTGAGCTTCTCAATCCCTTTCTCCTTAAGTGTAGACTGTATATAAGGCTGAAGACGAAGATGGACCAAGTCATCTATCTCAAACTATATTTCTATCTGACCATGGTCTGCATATATCTTCTACTAGTTCTGTGTTGTAGCAATGTTGTCCTTGAGGGCCCGAAGTATATCCTAACTCTCTTGAATCCATTCATTTTCTCTAAGAGCCTTGATTGCCCCAAACATAACATCAACAAATTAGAGTGCATCATACCCATAAAGAGCTCAAAATGGGGTCATGCCAATGGACATATGGAAAGTTGTGTTGTAACAATACTCCCCGAAATGGAGCCAATGCAGCCACGCTCTATGTTGGCCTGAAACATAGTTCCTCAAGTAGCCTTCCAACCACTTGTTCACTATTTAATTATGTCCATTGGTTTGTGGGTGATAGCTAGTACTTGGTGTCAATTCAGTACCCACTAACAGGAAAATTTCTTGCCAAAAGCCACCCATGAAGCGGCTATCCTGATCACTGACTATGGTCTTTGGAAGACCATGGAGTCTAAACACATCCCTGAAGAAAAGCTCAGCTACCTATGAAGCAACATATCGTGCAGAAATAGAAAATAAATGTGATAAATTTTTTAGTATATAAACAAATACAAAGATACAATCCTTACCCTGAACTGTAGGTAGATCGATGATGAAGTCCATGGAAATGCTCTCCCATTTCCCATCCAGAATAGGAAGTAGCTGCAATAACCCTGTAGGATGGTTGTGTTCTCCTTTGTTTTTTTGGCAAGCTACACACTCCTTGATGTGTTGGAGTACATCCTCTTTGAGACCCTTCCATGAGAATCTCTCCCGTATGGCCCAATAAGTCTTGGTGAATCCTTGATGCCCTGCAAGTGGGGAATCATGATATGATTGAAAAAAATTATCCTTGAGCTTAGAATTTCTAGTCAAGAAGACCCAATCTCAGTAGTAGATGACCTCATCCATCACTCTATACCTCTTATCAGTTACCGCACCATCTAGGATCTCACATACAAAGTTGTCTTTGGATTATTCCACCAATAATTGATCTTTCCAATCTACATCTATGCCCCTTAAGGACAGCGTTGCTGGCCTCCTAGATAGAGAATATGCCACCACATTACTTTTCCCTTTGACATACTCTATGTCAATATGCTTAGATCATACCTACCCATTTTTGCTGCCTCTTATGCAAATGCTTCTGCTCAAGAAAGAAACAAAGACTATTTTGATCAGTCTTCACTTAGAATTTATTCCCCACCAAATATTGACAGAATTTGGAAAAATCATGCATAATAGCCAACATATATTTATCATATATGGGGTATAGCCTCTCATGTGGTAGCAACTTCCAGATCTCAAAATATATAGGGTGTTTCCCTTGCATCAAAACTGCTCCAATGCCTTCCCCTGATGCATCACATTCCAGCACAAAGGGTTGAGTAAAATCTGGTAGGAAAAATATCGGGCAGCTACTCATTACCTCCTTGAGCTATCAAAAGCTCTCTGCATTTTAGGTGTCCAACTGAAGGCTCCCTACCTAGTTATATCTGTAAGTGGTACTTCTAGTTAAGAGAACCCTTTTACAAACTTCCGGTAATAGGTGCATATGCCTACAAACCCCCGAAGTTCTGTGACATTCTTTGGTTCAGGTCAATCTCTAATAGCACAGATATTTTCTTCATGGACTATTACCCCATCCACTCCAATGATGTGGCCTAAGTAAAGCATCTCTGTGATCCCAAACTCACATTTGGAGAGCTTAGCATAGAATTTCTGCTCCTTAAGAATGCGTAATATTTCCTCAATATTCTGTAAATTTTCCTCCCATGTGCAGCTATAAATAAGAATGTCATCAAAGAATACCAATACAAAATTCCTCAAATGACCATGGAAGATGTAGTTCATGCAAGATTGGAATGTTACTGGAGCATTGGTTAGCCCAGAAGGCATTACCAAGAACTAAAAATTCCCATAGTGACACCTGTATGTTGTCTTGGGGAAATCTTGATCCCTCACCTTGAGTTGATGATATCCAGATCTCAAATCAATCTTGGAGAAATATTTTGACCCTCTTAGTTCATCCATAAACTCATCGATCCTAGGAATTGGGTATCTATTATTCATGGTCTTCTTATTCAATGCTCTATAATCAATACACACCCTCAATGTGCCATCATTCTTCTTCACTAAGACCACTGAAGAGGAAAAAGGACTAGTACTAGGCCAAATGTGTCCCAAAGCCAAAATCTCTTGAAGGCCTTTTCAATTTAATCCCAATAAGCTTTGGGGTGCCTATAAGGTGTGGTAATCACTACTTGGATTCCTTGCTCCAACTCAATAGTATGTTCAAATCTTCGGTTAGGAGGTTTCCCAAGTGGGATATCTCCAAACACTGTAGAGTATCGCTCCAAAATAGATTGTACATGTGGATGTACTAAGGAATCCTTGCTCCTAGCTTATGAAAATTGTAATTCTACTACCCATTCTATGTCTCCTTTATGTAAATCTTCTTCCATCCTATGGTCTAAGATAATCTGAGGTGGATAGGTGTGCATGCCTTTGATTTTCTGATGTTTACCATTCCCTTTTTCTGTCCATTCCATCTCCAAGGTTTCCCAATCAGAGGTAACCTTCCATAAGGTGATTAACCACTAGACACCCAATATAACATTGGTGTTTGGAATATCAACCACAGATAAATGGTCCGTCAATGTCTAGGTTCCCATGGTGATGGTTAATGCTCGAACATATTTTGCACACTCCATGATTCTAGCTCATGGAATGTAATATTCCTAAATTTGCATGCAACTAATAGGAATATTGATTTTTCCTTTAGCACCTAGTTAGATGAATAAATGGGAAAGGAGACCCATACTTATCTTCAATAAGCATAAATTCCCCCTTGATGTCAAAAGGGATCATGATAATAAATGCATCTAGCACTCTCATGTGTGAACAAGGACTAATGGATGTGGACAAAGTCAAGTTTGACCAAGTCAATAGCACTAATGTGGGTGGAGTGGATCATTAATAAATGCATGCTCAATATAAATATGGATTATTTTATATAGATATATAAGAGCTCGATTGAAAACCCTTAGGTGTGAAAATGGCTAGAGCAGGTTGAAGAGGTCAACCTTGACCAAGTCAAACAACGTTGTTATGGAGGAGTGGCATTGATAAACGTAAAACACAGTTTTGGAGGGAGATTGATCGTGTGATGGTGGAAACCATAATGAGTGGGACCCAATGTGAGAAGGCTCACATTTTTTATAAGGAGGAGGATGGAAAAGATATGGGGTTAGCTTATGAATTATATTTTGATATGTTTGTTTAGACTTTTTCTTTCTTCAGTTGTTTAGCTAATATTGTTGGTGTTGTTTAGCACTAGGTATTCATGTTTAGGAATTCCATTTCTTTCCTTCAGAGACCTCTTGGGAGAGTCTTGATCTATCATTCCACACATCCAGCATTCTATCCAAGCTTCAGTCTTCAGCTACAACGCAATTTCTGCAGAATATTGTGTTGTGTTGCAGGGTGCTGTAGTGGAGGGTTCAGAAACCGACTTTCTAAGTTGGTTTTGCATAGGAGGAAGGATTCCTTCTCTTGGGGGATTAGTTTGGAGGGATCTTGAGCTTATTTCAGATCTTTGGCATTAGGCCAATCTATTTCTATCACCTACAATGTAATTTTAGTCTGTAATTGTGTTATTTTGGAGGGCAACTTCAGTGGGGGATCTTGTGGTTCTTTTTGAGATTTTTCCTGTGATTGAAGGGTTCATCCTTTCATTGGAGGAGATATTTGAGAATATATGCATAATATCTATATTATTTCAGCCTTCTATACTCTTGTGCTTCAGTTTGTAGTGATTATTCAATCTTAGGGCTATAGATCACCATTTCTATTTGGGTGTATTTCTAGAAACCCTTCCCAGGTTCTCTTGGATTTGTATAAAGGAGAGTAAATCTCAATTTTTGGGCCATATTGATTAATATAATATTATATCTATTTGTCTCTACCATTTCTGTGTATAAACCCTCATTAGACTGCACTGTCTCTTTATGCAGTAATTTTATATTGCAGTAGTTTTGGGGTTTCAGTGTTTTTGAGCTATACTAGGGGTGGGAGGATTGTTTACCTCACCTAATATGATTTGTTTCTGATATCCTCTTTGATATAGGTGTAATATTGTCATTGATAATGGATCCAAAGTTTTATTTTTATTTTTATAGCATATATTTCTGAAAATGTGTTTTTCATGCATGAGTTGCTGAGTTTTCCCATTTGGGAATATTACATGGAACTAAAATTGTGAAACCCTCAAAGTCTTCTATGTGAATGCCCCTCCTTTGTAACAAACTTGTATCAATGAAGTTATGAGTAGCTCCACTGTCTACCAAAAATAATACTCTTTGTCCCATAATAGTGCCTCTAATTCTCAATGTTAGATACTTGGGAACTTCTCTTAATGCTGCAATAGCCCCTCCTATTGGAGAAAAGGCCTTTACTGCATCTTCTGTGAGAGGTATAGATCTAGTCTTCTCCTCCTCATTAGAAAATATCTCAATGCAATGTGCTTTCCCTGCAACACATTGATGGTTTGGCACCCATGGCTATTGACAGGTGAAACAAAGTTTCTTCTTCCTTAGACTCTTCCGATCATTGTCAAGAGATGTTCTCCCTTGATTCTCCTTTGGGAATGAATAAATGTCTCACTGAAAGGGTGCTTTAGTCTTACACAAGGCATGTTGTAAATCGCTAACCTTCTCCATAACTTCTTGGAGTGTAATAGGTCTAGTGGATTTCACCAACCCATGCAATTGTTCAGCCATACCATCAATAAACATGCATATCCTCTGGTTCATAGTGAGGTTAGATACCATCACTGAAAGCTTCATAAAATAAAAAAATAAAAAATTCTAGATCTCCCATTTTCTTGAGCTTGGTTAACTCAACAAAGGGAGCCTTTGGATCCCTAGGATCAAATCTCTCTACTAACCTCCTGGTAAAATATGAATATGAAGTAATATGAGCATGCCCAAGTGTAGATAAACCATGGAACCACCATTCATGAGCCTCACCTTCTAGGTGTAGCACCGCTATTTTGATAGCCTCCATTTCAGAAACTTTGTTGAGTTGGAAATAAGTATCCAACTTCTCTACTGAAGACTTGGCTATGCACTTGGGTGATCCATCATAAGAGGGAAAAGGAAAATTACCATTATGCACTATAGATTTGAGCTATACATAAACCCACCCCTTTTATGGTGATGAAAATACCTCCTTCCATCCTGGATCCAACATAAATCCTGAAAGTTGAAATGATCTTTGAATCTTTGGGATTGAGCTTCATATTCCACAAAATAATCACCAAGGGTTTCTTCCCTCAAGGGCCTTCCTTCCTCACCTTCCATAGATAGGAATGTGGGCATAGTGGAGCATTGTGAAGAATTTTGTGTTGTTGTTTGTTCCTACAAATGTGATGTGCGAGAGCTTTCTCCATGGTTAAACCCTCTAGAGGATTCCTTCTGCCTCATCTACTTGATGTCTATGGAAATGTCTTGCATAGTCTGAAGAATAATATTTGGGATCTCTTTCTCCTCCATGGCTATATATATATTTACCCCACAAGCTAAGCCAAGATCAGAGCTATGATACCACTGTAATATCCCTTTTCATGAAAATCAGCAATATTAACACCAAAAACACATTTTTAAGGAAATTACGCTATAACAGTGAGAAAAGGCACTTGGATCCATTATTTTATATAATATATCCCTCAAATATAGAAAGGTATCAGAAACAAATCATTCTATCTATATTAAACAGATCTCTCAAGCCAAACATAGGATAAAACACCCAAACCCCATGACTTTAACAACACAGAATTTCTGAAGCATAAGAAAACGCAGTTTCATGAGGGTTTCTGCTAAATCAAAATGGAAATAAATGGATCAGATGATATATTACTCAAATAGTTGGGGAAATGGATATCTAGTCTCTTCTTTACAATCTTGAGATAACCCGGCAAGGGTTTCTTGAAAGCATGAAGTGAAAAAGGTAGATCTACAGATACATGACTAAAAATTACACTATATGACTACAACTCTACATAGATATGGCTATAAAATACAATAAATGGATAAAAGAACTCCTTGCTAGCTTTCCTAGAGAAATATTGATCCTTTCCCTAGGAAACTAGCTCACAAACAGGGGTTTTAACCCTACCACTGCAACACCATGAAAAATAACGCAGCCTCTCCAAGGGACTACGCTGTAGCTGTAGGTAGCTTCTTGAACCAATGTATGATAGTGGAAATATAGCCCAGAATAATCCTCTCAAATCCCTTCACCAAGCTCTCCAATAAAGAGTGTGGAATTCCCACATGAGAATACCTTGCACTAAACAGTGCAGCAAACCAAGCTAAACAACTAAAGTATGCAATAAGTCATAAGACTCAATAATAAACAATATTATTAATGCCTCTCATGGCTGCCATCCATTTTCTTTTATTATTGGTGATACTTCTCATCCTTGGCCCCACTCATTCATGAGGTTACTTCCTTGCAAAAATTCCTCCTCCAAAACTGCGTTGTTCCCACTAGCTCTATCTTCTCTTTTGGAAGCGTTGTTGATTTTCTCAACATGGATCTATTCCACATGCATTGCCCCCTTTCACACCCAATATAAATTTATTTTTCCTACCTAAACTGGTCCTCCTTCACATTGGAAGTGTTTTATTCCTACTAAAGAGATTTAAGGGTCTCCCTACCCCTTTTATTCTTCTAGACTGGAAAATAGAGAAACATATAATATTCCAACTAGTAATAGGATAATTGGGAATATTAAAACATATCATGGCTATTACAACATCATTAGCCCATACATATGGCTGCAATAATACTCATGAAACTCCTCCAAGATATTCCTATCACCATAACGACTGAACATACTAATGAATAAACTCTCAACTAATACATAATGATGAAACAATAACTAGCATATGTCTGTAATGAGCTGAATATAACAACCCATACATGGCCAATAAAAGCTACAACAAGGTTGATAATAACATTCTTTCCAATCATAAAAAACAAATACACCAGCTGCAAAAAGAATGACTGAAAAGAAAAATAAACATAAAGAATAAGCCTTGGATACATAGCTTCCCATAAGCATGATATACCTCATATGAAGTGATATGACTGATCTGAAAATGCATGGAATAAATGAATCAAAACTTTTTGCTGCTATAACTCCTCAAGCTCCAAATGCTCCCCTTGAGACAATGCTTTTCGCATACGTACTACTGTAGTCAAGTAGATCTAGCATGTAAGAATGGACTTCAGTAGGGTATGATCTCTCCTAATCTAAATTTTATGAGGAAGAGTACTCCCTTGGTCTCTTCTTACTCTTCACTCTCCCCTTCAACATGTACACTTTATAATGTATTGACTCCCTTGTAAATCACTCACTTTGATCCCTGTTTTCAGATGATGCGTCATTTGGAGTTGAAAATCACTTCCTTACCCACATCAACCATTTGGCTCACACTCAATATATTATGGTTTAGACCTTCAATGAACTAAACATCATTTGAATTGGTCCTCTTATCACCAATATTGGCTTTACAACTTCTCAACACTCTTGTTGATTGATTAACTTTAAACAGAACACGACCACTCTTGGTTCTATTTAGAAATGAAATTTTCTCCTATATCTTGACATATGGTGTGAGCATCTGCTATCAATATACCACATTTCCTCATCACATGAAAAAATTTTAATGCCACACCTTCCAAGATGTTTCTCCTTCTTCTTCTTCCATGTGTTCCTTGGCCAGTTCCTTGGTTGTGGATTCTCTTTTGTCTATTGATTGTGAACCAAAAACCACAAGGATCTAGGCATATTACAATCCTTGGCCACGTGCCCAACATTCTGACACACATAACACTCTATATGACAAATATATGTAGCAAAAGGATCTAATACTTTGCTACACATACTAGACCTCAATCTTATCATGCTAGATCTGTAATGAATGGCTTTGTGCCGAAACAAGTTATAAATAGAATATGACTATTAAAATAACTTGTATACCTGAATGTAGGTTGTCTTCTTGGTTTATCATACTGTTGCATGGGTGAATGCATTCTCCTCCCACAATAAACTACCACATGACCAACATTGTGATAGTTGAAGCACTCAATCGCATTCATCAAAGGGGCAAAGGGGTTTTCACTCCTCCTCTAAAAACTAGTACTCTCAACCTTAGGATAAAGTGGTCTTCTAGATGTGAAATATCCTCTTGGTTTTCTTCTTTGTTGCTGTTGGTGGTTGGTCATATTATTTGCTGCATTTTTCTTTGTTTTTTCTTTGTTTTTATTTCCTGCATGCAATTTTGTTTCTCTGTTTTGAATATTGCTGCTAGATATGTTCATTGTTATGGTTCTTTTTAATTTCTCCAGTTGTTGGTATTTTTCTTCAAGTTGATTCCTTAATTTGTCAATAACACCTTCAAGCACTTCAACATAGTCCTTTCAATCATTTGTCTTTCTGCAATTGACTTCAATTATTTTTTATTCTTGCAATTATGTCCTCAAAGTGGTGGTCTCCTCCTCGAGATCCTTTTCCCTTTTATCACAAATCTGTAGTTTCTTCTCTCGCTCCTTGCATGCATCAGTTAGTATACCAAATTCACTATAAATCTCTTCAACAACAACTAATGCAGATTCATATTTATCCTTAAGGAGCATATAACTACAATCATCATTTTTTTCACTAACTATATATGAATTATTATCACCATTATTATTAAAAATATAAATATAAAGTAAATAAATGCAGCTTATACCTTCATATATATTGTCCTCTTGTACAATTGGTTCAACTAGAGTTTTTTTCTTCTTGTATCTCTTCTTTTCCTTCTTCCTTTTGATTCTCTTCTCAAACTCTTGATCACTATTGTTACTGCTAACTCCATATAACATATGCAGTATATCCCAAACCTCTTTAGAATATTTTAGATCTACAACTTTCTCTGAGTCTGCATTATGAATATTTTAAAAAATAATTCGTCTTCCTCGAGAATTTTTCTTCAATACTTTAGATGAAGTTTAATATCCATAATATCCTTCATAAACCAATATATAAATGATAGATCCACAATAAGATAATTAATATTTCACACTTTCTTGACATACCTTGAAATTTGCGGTTGTAATAACATGTGTTCCTTGTGAAGCCATTCAAATAAAATTTGCAAATTTCTACCAAAAAACCCTATATATTCTCTCTAGTGATCAAGTTTCAGCCAAGATCCCCACTCTGATACCAATCATTGGAAGCTCATAAGCACTTTTAAGAGGGGTGGGGTGGTGAGTAAGTAGTGTGACTTATTCACAATTTTTGCGTTTTATTTACTTTTACTGAATCATGCACTTATTAACATATTCACATAAATCATAAGCAAGTAAATGATGAACATGTAAACATATAAGAAACATGAACTAAAAGAAAACCATGAAAGCACAACCATAAAAGTCATCATCACACATGAGACACAAGCCTAGTGGAAACATTTCCGAGAGAAAAACCACCTTTGTTTCTGTTGCTCTACTTTGAATCTCTATTACGTCGATAAATTTTTCTTTTACATAGTTATATGAGTCCCATAATCCCAGAGATTATACCCCATATACAATAGGCCAACACCAATAATCCAAGAGACTCGATTCGATTGATCAACTCATAAGACTTTGTTATCTCATGGATCTATGAACTACCATCCACTGAAAGCAATGTGATCAATGATCCTCAACAAATTATGATTGGACTATCCAACTCCGACTGGATGGAAAAACCATTTCTTGCACTGAATATTTGAAATCACCGCTCCACAACCATGAATTCATTGCTACTATACACTATGCATACCTTGTTTCATCTATTTTCATACTAGATCCCAAAAGTTTCTTCCCAACTCGATTCAAATCTGCAATAACATCTCCAGCAATAAGAAACCCTCAATAAAACAAAAAAATATCACCACAAACATGCCTCAAAACAAGATAAATAGTGGTTGATATACATTCATCGAAAATTTAATACTATAGGCATCTAGAAACATAGTCTTTGCTCCAATCCTCCAAACAAAACTCTGCTACATCAGACTCAAAACTAATCTATTCTGCAACATGCTTCATATTTTATCACTATGCAACAATTTTCACTCATACACTGAAGGTTATACACTATCAAATAATTTTGAAGCATTCCTTCTCTATGCAACCTTCACTCATTCACTCTCACACCCAACCAACCATCAACTAGCTCCAAAAATGTAGTATATAAAACAATTAGGGAAAATTGCACTTTTGGACTAGGATTAAAGGTGCACAAAGTTGACAAAATCAAGACATCATCATAAATACTTGTGCACTTAAGGTATTCACACCCACTGGAGGCCTCTTTCAACCCATTTCAACCTTTTTCAATTACTCTGGAAGTGCATGAGAAATCCATTTAATTTCATACTCGTAGGTAAACACTAGATTATCTCGACTGGCCACATGCATAGGCCTTATTACCTGCAACAAATGGCCTTTTAGCTAGATGCATAAGATTATCTCATGTGACTAGGGAAGAGGATAAGCAAACACATAAAAATATCTGATCAGAACCTCTTCCACCTATTTGGTCATATTCTCTAGAATTTATACATGCCTCCAAGCCACTTCCAAGACTCATGAAACTTCTGCAAATATTCCAAACATGTCTCCCAAGTGCCACAACAAAGTGGACCTAGAAATCAACAAAGAAGGGCTTACAATATTCCCAACAAGTCCTCCACTCTCCTCAAAAACCTTCACAAGATGAAATACCTCTTAACATCACTCTGTAGCACCTCTGCAACATCATCATCATCATGAAGGAAAACCATCACTGTGACGAGTCATCTCCATGAGCATAACCACGAAGACCTAGATGAAGACCTAGTATTCCAACTCAACTAGTGTGCCAACTCAACAACATGAATGAAACATGAGCCATCATATCCATCACATGTGTACCTACACCATCAACATGTTGTAGCATCTCCAATTCCTATAAAAAGGAAACAAAAGGCAACAGAAGGCAACACAGGAAAACACCTCCATGAACAACATACTACCATCAAGCTACATCATCAAAGACTAAAATTAAGGGTTGAAATTGATGCCAACATAGCCAACTCAAAGTCAACTCAACTAGACATTATCTAGGCTACATAGAGTTAACATCAGTTCCAACATGAGCTAGTTGTCATCATGAACCAATGTCAACATCAACTAGTTTGAACCATCCACACCAGAATTCCAACAAACATGTCAATCATGGAGGATGGAAATCTCTTCCTCGTGGGCTTAATAATTCTTTGAATCTGAGGATTGAGTTTTTATTTATTCCTACATATTTTTTTCTATTAAATTCTAAGTGTGTTTGGTGGAAGTGACAGATTGAAAAAAATATGTCATTTTCTTTCTTTCCTAATTTCCCACAATAGAAATCTTGTAAGAAGGATCAAGATCTTATTGAGAATGGGATTTTGGAATGGATTATCATGCCACTGCTAAAGAGTGAGGGGAAAATTTTGGAACACTTTAATTTTTTACCCATGTTATCATATGTGATGTGGCCAATTAAAACCCCACTGAGTACCAGCTCTTTCGGCAACACCTATATAACAGGTGAGGTCTCACCCAATGCACCTTAGTATGGGGGGATACAAGAATTATTTTTATATAGTTTTAAAGGGAATAGTAATTTTATCTAGGCCATCATTATACCACGCATAAACTCTAGTTTACATATGAACCTTGCTTACAAATACTTGAGTAAAATGGGGAACATTATTAATAATAGGAGCTTTAAAAGAAAGGTGTGCACCGATTACTCTTGATGAGGAAATTCATTTATTCAAAGATTATTATCAAATATAAACACAAATCATACTAAAATCATCATGAAAATATAATAAAAAAGACATGAATAACCGTAACCATCATTATCATTACCAAAAAGAGTGCTAGATGCAATACATATCACCTCCCCATAGTATTTCCCTTGGTTCATTAGCTTAAACTCAACAATACGACATTACAACATATCATAGTGTAGTAAACACTCCAATCCAATTAGAAATTCTCTTAGCTTCTAACCTCAACTACTTTAGCTTCAACTGATTTATACACACTTACATAAATGAAAATACAATGGGAAATTGTTAGGTACCATGGGCATTACCATATGTAGAAAGATTGTAATTATTAAACTATACCAAATAAAAACTTGGGCACTGATACTTTCAAACTTAAAAACTCCCACCTAGCCACTCTTATGCTTCTATGTCATTTCCAAATGTGAAATTATCCCTTGCATGTTGTCAATTCTCACTTTTCCATATCCACATGATATTCCAACATGATATTTATACTCACTCTTGTTGCGCGTGTTTCAAAAAATACCTTATACTCCCACAATTCTACCAACCCAAAATTCACCTCCAATGGGCCCCTAACACACACATGTGGCTCATCTCAAGCCACTCATCCCCTATCTTATTCCAATTATCTTAGGGATTCCCTTTTATTAGTGAATTGAACTCCTGATCCCATGTAGCATCTTTGGTTGTATGTTATTTTTTATTATATTAATGGAGGGAATATATATAGAGGCCAAAGCCCCTACTTCTACATAAAAATATACATTCCACCCCTTAATGCATGAAGGTCTGATTCATTTTGGATGTTGTGGTCTGCACATAATCAACCACTTCGACACTAACATTCAGAACCTTCTCTCAGATATAAACCACATGAGGTGTCGTGATAATTATTTTGAATAACACATATGTCTCCATTTAAAATATAACTCTTAATTTTCTCACTCACACTCGATAGGCTCCTAGACCTTTTAAGAACCAACATTCCCTTTCTCGAAACTCCTAAAAACTCCATAGAAAATAGGTCAACTCAGCATCCATGCAACAATGAAATTATTTCAATCCTTCAACAATGTCTAACACTGCAACACGCCATAATATCCACCATCTGTCTACCAATACCACACTCCATTGCTTACTGTTATTATGGATTAGCAAGATAAACTACTTGCATTACATAAGGAATTCAATGCATTGTAACCTTCATAATTCAAATCTCTACATGTACTTGAAATTTGAGAAAATATTGTGCTCCCCAATTTAGTTTACTCAAAAAATAATGACATTGAGTGATAGCTCCACTAATACGTGTTGAGGTCATGTAGTTTTCTCGATGACCATTAGATCTGTTAGTTTCACACCTATGATACTTTTTGATGTTGTTGATTCATTTACAACAAGGCTAAGAAGATGATGTGGGATCCCTAGGTGAGAATGGAAACCTCTATGAAACAACCAACATTGTCACTTCCATGTATGTTTGGTCATCAGCCACACTAAATTACTATAGTAACCAATCACTTCACATAAATGTCACATCCCTAATTGTTATGAGTTTTGGCACGTGGCTTCCAACAAGGTGCATGCCCTCAACATTGCATGTTTCTCACCATTGTGACATATTTTTTTCCATCCATTCCTTCATGTGCTCTAAAAATTTCTGTGCAATAATTATACATATGGTAACTAGTTTTAGCAACAATGACTAAGATGAACTATCGTACAACACAAAAAAATTAACAGTGCTACTTCCTATTTATATAAAAAATAACTATTGAGAATGATTCCATCTAATGTTGTATGAAAGTCTGTTTGTTCATATACTATTTCAGTTGGCTCCCATTTACGTAGCCTTCTAGTTCATCATTCAACTTCTTGAGTTGTACTATGCAGTATCAATCTTGTATGGACCCAATGAATGCATCTCAAGCTTCCCTAGATGCTTAATGGACTTATTATCATAAATAAACACCATTTATACTTTTTTATATTGTTTCTTCTTAATACGTCAATTGCGCCAAGCTTTATCCTAAGCCTTATGCACATTTTGTTGAAATCATGTAAGCATATGATCCTCTTCCAACTACATCAACTCTTCAAGTCTACACTCTAAGGTACCTGGATTTTTGATCCGTGTAAAGGTAGCAATGTGTAATTTATGGATGATAAAATACATTGGCATCACAACATAAATTTTTAATGTCATGATCTGAGTGTTTGAGCCTTCTCAAGTGACCCATCAAGTCCCCCTCTCAATCAAAAAACCTTTAGGAAGTTCAACATAGCCAAAGTGTACTTTGGATCCTTTAGAAAAATAATTGGTTTAACAATATCCTTCCAAGGTGAAATGTATTGTTTACATGGTTGAAACCCTCTAGGCTATGATGATGAGCTTGAAGGTTCAATTTTTTTCCTTTCTTCCATGACTAGTACCTATGTTTTTGCTTCTTCCACCACCTCAACCTGCTCTTGCATGATCTCAGGCTACAAAGGATCGAAGGGATTCATATTTCATGGCCCACGCATTGATGAAACTCCTACAAACTATCTCATAAGTATAATATACTCCTAATGTCTAAAATCACCACAACCTCCCTTCGTAACCACTCGAAACCAAAAACTCTAATTATTTTCTTCTAATCTATCTTCAAACTTCGAACCCGTGATCCAAATATTCTAATATTAGCATGAACAACACTAAACCCCTTTGATACACATTTATAGTGTTTTAGGTTAGGCATGGTATATCGAAGTCTTCATGAATAAATATTTCACCAAAACTCTTACATAATAATAAATCTCCTTAATGCATGATCCATCCTTGTAGATGTAATATCAATTTTCATTCTAGAAAAATTTTGGTACCTTAATCCATTAAAATATATGTCAAACATTAAGGAGGTGTCTCTTCACACTAGACCGAATTTATTAAACTACTGACATGACCAATGATCACATTTATTTATTATTATTATTATTATTTAGATAAACTATTAGTTAGTTGTAGCATACTAGAACCAATAGTACGCACTACTTTCCCTTACAAAAAATATCGATAGAGAACCCTTGCAGAACTTCATTTTCTATGGCCTAGCTAATTACCTAAGAAAATATGTATAGTACAAACTTGTTACAAAATTATTTAGTAATTCCTTCATAGGGGAGGTGGGTCCAACATCCTTTCCCTTAGTAAACTGACTATGCCCCTTCCACTACAATACGAACATCGAACTAGCATACTTACCATTCATCCTTCTCATCATTTCATCACCTTTCATATTATTTTGAATACATGGCACAGATATGTATGTCAAATAAAAGAATATAGGCTAATGGAAAACTTGATTCTTAGATGCAAGGATATGTTTCTCCCTCGCATTCATAATGTGCTTCGGTAGATCATCCTCATATGAAAAACTAGGCAAGGCCTTAAAATTATAGATCATCTCCAACGTTGATACTTTCTTCCTAGGGATATTTTGTACTTTAGTGCCAATCTGACGTATTGTGCGACTAATGTGCGCACACCTTCTAATATAAACTTCATGCAATTGTTTCTGCCAATTTTCCAATCGTTCTCTACAATCTAATGCACATGAATGAAAAATATGCCAAATGAGTAGACCATATGTAGTTGGGTTGACATTATCCTCCCTCCAAGAAATGATATTATAAATCTTGTCGAAGGCTTCTCCATCTGCCTATTCTTGGATAGGCTCCATGTACCGATGTCCTTTACTCGGATCCAATGATGCAAGCACTCAAACATCACCAGAATAAAAAATCATATACGCTTTCTTTAAATTAATGATCACTCAATTATCAAAGACTCAATAAAATCCTAATAGAGCTAGATAGGGGTTGGTATCATAAAAATTTTCTATGACTTATAATTATGCCATACTTGTAACCCCATCAATATCTACCTCAACAATTCACAATCCACCAATGGGAAAAATTCTACACCGATTTTCCAATTTGATCTGGATAGGGGACCAAGTTAACTTGGCTCTCCCCATCATCTCCCAATTATTCTGATGAAAAATATTGACATCAGAGCCCAAATCGAGAATAATATTATCCATTTCATAAGCTCCTATCTGTGCACCAAACCTTGACTCTTGGCTGGTTCTCTTCTTTCACATGACCTTATTGACTACATTTCAGGGTATCTGTGTTGCTCCACTCTCTGGCTCCTACGTGCACTAGCCTATCATCCTCAGAAGCTTCTATAGGGATCGATAATTTTACATCGACTCCAAAAAAAATTTAAAAAAAAATTAATGGATCTCCATCTCCACCCGTTTTGGACCTGTACTTATTTTTTTTTACTCAACTAAGTGGGAACCTAGCCCCTAGGACTTCAGTACCCTCCACACTTTGTGGAAGAGCTTTAGCTGCTGCAGGTTGTCTAAAATTTTCAGAGCGTTCAACCATTTTTCAGATCTGAAACCTCACCTTTATATCTGCTTCAGATTGGCTTGTTATCCATCCAAATCACCTCATTTAGCTTTGTTTGGGTTTTCCTCTAGGGTTCACTCCGTTTCCCTCCATGAGATAGCCTTTCGCCACCTCATTTACAACAATTCTTCCTGTGATTTGTTGTTGTTTTCTGCACTACTTTCTAGCAGATTTTGACCTTTAGATCCCTATCCCTCCCTGACCTTAGATCTATTGGCTATTTTGGTGTGTTTTGATTATTTTTTTTCCCACAGACTACATGTTGAGAGGCCCACCTCCTTGGGTTTAGATTATTGCATTATTAGCTGTTTATTTACTGTTATTTCAGTTTCATATATTGTTATCTGCTGCTTTATTTTCATTTACATAGCACACTTTTAATTTTTCTCTACAAACTTTTGTGTTTAAAAGTTAAAATTTACACACTTTACACACACACCCTAAGCGAAAAAGGGCTTGTTTAACACCGCCAAGAAAAGACTCTAAAACATTCAAATCAATTGATCCTACACCTCTCTGCCCTTGCTTCGAAATTGTAATCAGTTGATCCTGCACCTCCTTGCCCTTGTCAGTCTCTTTTTCCTTTGTGTCGTGTTTGTGTCATCATCATTACACCACCAAGGCATTTATCCCAGAGACTTCTTGGCCTTCATCCTCAATTTCCGGTAAGAATACTTACTCCTCCGCATAGGATTAGAGTTAGTCCTCCACCTAGTCCGCACTCTGACTCTTCTTCTGGTTCATTGCATTCTCCTTCTCATTCTGATATCGGGTCTCCCACTGTCACCTTCACCATGTTTGGTGCAGGACCTAATGCTGGTGGTAACCCCAGACCTCATGCTGGGAATACCACTAGTGGGACCGCAATGGACACTACCACGGCTGTGCCCTTGCTTCCCTTCATGGCAGGCCTCAGCCTTCCTGATTTTGACCAGTTGATAAATGACCCTATACACCATGATGCTAGTTGGCCTGCTATGCCGACCAGGCTCCCTTCCGACATCCCTAAGTTTGAAGGCCTTGCTAGAGAAGATCCCACAAATCATGTTCGATCTTTCCACATGTGGTGTTCGTCTAACTCCATTACCGATGACTCTGTCCATCTTCGGTTGTTCCAATGTATGCTTACAGGTGAAGCTTCTAAGTGGCATGTTGATTAGGCCCCTTCCTCTCATACCTCCTTTGCGACCCTTGCCTAGGCTTTTTTTGTCTTACTTCTATCTTCGCCTTTGTTATGACACTGGTACCGAACTCTTGAATTCTTTCCGTCAATCGTCTGCGACCCACCTATCTGACCATGTCTTGGAATGGCAGAGAAGAAAGAGCCTATGTCG
The DNA here is from genome assembly GCA_034641835.2 of Pinus albicaulis. Classification (NCBI taxonomy): domain Eukaryota; kingdom Viridiplantae; phylum Streptophyta; class Pinopsida; order Pinales; family Pinaceae; genus Pinus; species Pinus albicaulis. The sequence goes on along the minus strand of CM076570.1, from coordinate 434,800,024 downwards.
AGCCCCTGCCTTCGAGGACCATTTCTACATGGACTAGTTCCTTAGATCTCTCTTGCCACCTATCAGAAAATATATCGCATCGAACTTTCCTCAAACTGAAGAAGTCGCTCTCCAAATTGCGTTAAAATATGACCTGATCTACGCTCATTCGGGTTATTTTTATACCATTCTATGTGATCTTCCCAGACCTGGTGGTGCCAATAAACTGGGGACATCTTATGCCACTGATGGTATCATTGGAGCTCTCTCTAATCCATACGCTCAACCTCCCATGGGCTATGGATTTCCTTGGGGGGGGGGGGGGGACCAGCACCTCCAACACTTTTCGCCCTCCGAGTAGCACGTATCTAGGATACGACATGCCTCCTATTTTTTCCCAACCTCCTGTTTACCACACTATTACCCAACCTCCTTATTAACTGTATCCACAGCCTGGTGCTCCAACTCCTCCAACATTAGCACCACCTCCTCCCTTGCCTTCTCAACCCCCGCAACAGTAGCCACCGCCCCCTCAGGGGAAGGTGTATGCACAACAGGGCACGAATAATCCTCCTACCTCCAAAAATAAGAGGAAAGGCACTCAAATTCAGTCTTCTCCTGGTAATCTTGGACAGTAATCCTCAAAATAATGATCCTAACACTACTAACCAGCAATAGGGCACTCAACCCAAGTAGGACAGGCCTGTTCGCACGAATAAGCCATGTTCTTGTTATGGTGTTTATGGTCATTACACACATTATTGTCCTCTTTTATCATAGATGCGACAGTTGTGGGAGTCTTAATCAACATTGCAAGGATATAAAGCTTCCCTTTCCATCCCTCCCAGTGCTGCACCTAGTCAACTGGCTGTGCTTACTAATCCTTCCATATGGTACCTCCGATTACCAGATTCTCATGATGAAATTTGATCAACCTCTAACCATAGACATCAATCTTAAAACTCGGTCCCGTTAGTACAACAAGCCTCCTGCTACGTCTGTCTCCGAGGCGCCTCCTTCGATCTTAACAGATCCTCTTTTGACACGTAATGGTCCCTTGAAGATCCCTCAGCCTAAGGCGGAGGTTCATTCCAAGATCCCCAAGGTACCACTTCATAGAAACGCTGCTTCCGAAAATGTTGCCCATTCATATAGCATAGTAGATGATTTGGCACAATCCCCTGCTGCCATTTCAACGCTGGAACTCCTCCAGTCATGCCCTTCACAAAAAAAAACTCTACTATGTGCCATGGGCGTTGTAGATCCTTCCAATGATCGATTGGTTGTATTTTATGTTGACCAGTCAGAACATCCTCCTCTCCCTACTTCCGTCACCTTCCAAATCCCATTCAAGATCAGGAATGCCAACATTTCCCAGTGCATCATTGATGAGGGGGAATCCACCTGTGTGATGTCTGCTTTGGTTTGGAAGCAACTTGGATCACCTGAGTTGGCTCCTTCCATGATCACTCTCCAAGCTTGGGATGGCCACGCCTCCCATCCCATTGGCTTATTCCGTAATTTTCCTATTACTCTTGTAGGAAAGACTGTTTGCGTTGATTTAGAAGTCATAGATGCCCCCTTAGATTACAACATTCTATTGGGTCGTAGCTACACTTATGCGATGTCTTCTGTCCCTTCCATGGTTCATCAGAATATGTCCTTCCCTTATAACAGAAATATAGTCACCATTGACCAGTTGACATATTATGAACTGAAGTATTAGACCTCCCTTGAGTCCACTATCCCTTAGATGGCCAATAAGAAACTGTTGATCCTTTAACCAGTGTTTCACCCAGAGTCTACAAAGATTCCTCATTACTTGGTACATTCCCTAGTCTTCCTCCTCTTGTCTATGATCCCAGATCATTGAATTTTTGCATGATACAATCATCTCAGGCTACCCCAAAGCAGCCTGCCTCGGCTAGTCAGCAGCCTCCTCGCCCTCCGTAGCCTACTCCTAACCCTTCGATTCAGCCTTCTGGACCTCCTCCTCCTGGCCCTTTAGCTGGAATCCATGAGCCTGTCTACACTCCTGGTATGGTTCCTCCAGGTCTTAAACATTTAGGAGCCATCTCGCCTGGCCATTGCCCCTCCAGTCAGATACCGTTCCTAGCTCCCCCACCATGAGTTTACATGGCACCTGTCATGGCCACCCTCTCTCTTCCTAACTTGACCCTTGGGATTCCCGTTTGTTACCTTGATCCTCCAGCTACTACCCCACCTGGTCAACCCAAACCTTATCTTTCTTTAACCCTAGTTCAACCGGTCCCCATTACTTCTCCCACTCCAACAGTGCCTCAACCACCTCAACAGGAACCACCTTGTGTTGTGACAGCTTAGGGTAATAAGGGAAAACCTTGCAAGAAGGCCTTGAAGGAGAAGGCTACCTCGACACACCCTGCACCTCCCTCGCCCGCAAAGCCCTGCGCTTTGTGTGATGTCGTCGGCCATGCCACCCATAACTGTCCTGAACTGCCCTGTATCAAGCCCATGGTTAAATTTGTGTTCCCTAAGTCTACAACCCCTAAAGTATTTGTTTCTTCCTCGATTGCAGCCAAGAATCCTAAAAATATTCACACCAACCAACCTTGTGCATTGTGTAATCTCCATGGCCATTATTCCCACCATTGTCCCCGCTTTACGCATTACCATGCCTCCTTAGAGGTAGTTCGAGAGTACAAGATTGAACAAAACCAATATGCCTCTCCCGTACTTGCGTAGTATGCTGCAAGACAGCCTGAGAATTTACTTGGTCCTATTTAAATTCCCCCTCTTGATGTCGAGATGATAGAGCCTGCTGTCACCATCCTCTACCTATCATCATCCATGAGACCCTCGGTGGAAGCTCCCTCTGAAGCTTCCCCTGTTGTTTCGCTTGACCTCCCTTCAGCGATCACCCTGTGTTGAACATTAGTAGATCCCTTATCTACTTGTTCTTACGTCATCCCCCATGATGATGCGCATGTGAACCTTTCTTCTCATGATGATGAGTCAGGTAGCTTCACCACGTCATGTGTTCTCCCTTCCTCCAGTCACTCCATCTTCTATTGTGATGATGACATCATGGAAGCCAATTCCACCCCTGACGTCATCCTTCCCGCCCATAAACAGGATGGCACCATCCGTGCCTATGGTGACTTTCACAACCTCAGCACAAGCTACACCTTCGGTAGCTCCCACACTCCACCTCACCTTTGGTGTGTGATTAGTAGACATCCTACCCAGATTACTCCCTCTGGTGGAGTGCATTCTATCTCTACTTTGCGCTCAGGTTGCCAACATTTTTCATCATCCTCCCATTTATTGTCTTGTGGCACCTTTCAGATGGACCTCCCATCCACACCTTATATCGGTTTTGCTGATGGTGCAAGTCACTACTCCAAGGATCTAGCCTCGGTAGGTTGGGCCATATTTACCCCCTTGCAATCCTTTTGCTCTTGAACGGTGTATGCATTGGTACTGCTACCAATAATCAAGCTGAATATGATGCAGTGCGAGGTTTATTAGCCGATGCCCTTTCACATCGCATCCTCCACCTTCATGTTCGTTTAGATTCTATACTTCTTGTCATGCAATTAAATGGTGTCTATCATGTGCATAATCCTATCCTTTCTAGAAGATATTTATGAGTGAATCTTTTGATGCATGAGTCTGAAATCATCACATTTAGTCATGTACCTAGAGCACAAAATCACTATGTATATAGCATTGCAAACCATATTCTAGATTGGCATTTAGCACATGCATTTAACATAAGAAAATAACATAAAACTATCAAAATGATGCATATCCATAATATGTGTCATATAAAATGTTTTAGAGTCCATCAACTCTAATACATATGACATGTCCATAGCATGTTACAAAAACTCAAAACTGGGGGCACCACCTTCCCCTACACACTAATCACTATCTAGAGGATCCCCAGCAAATGGCTCTACTCCCTCAGCTCGTAGATCACGCATCCCTTGTCCGGCCATCACCATGTGTCGCATGACCCCTCGCTACTCCAAGGTTCAACCAATACATGGCTCTATGTACTGGTCCTCTAAGTCTTGCCAGCCACACTCTGAAACACCGGTCAGAAGCCTCTCACATATACGATGGATGTCCTCCAGGAAGGCTGCTACATCCTCATTTTGCTGTGCCCTTGGTCCATTAGGTCTTGCAGCTCCTGATATTGCAGGTCATCCCATATACCTAGCCGGTTTTACCGTTGCTGCATCTATATACCAAAAATGAAAGAATCAGTACCACATACAATATTCTAGAACTTTACATGCACATAAAATATTAGCAATTTTTCACTTACCATTGGGCCCCCATATTCAACTAGGCAGTAGTGGCAGATCTGGGTCGCCACAATAACTCATCCCATTATAGAGATAGTCATCTATATACAGTGGCATCTGATCCCAATAATCAAAGAACTCGGGTCGGAACACCTGTCCAACCGCCCCACCTCCTCCTCTTCATAGTAGTCACCCCCACCGGTGCATCCTAGGCTCTCTCGAGCCCTCATCTTGGAGCTGTATGCGAGGTTGAAGTGTCGAGATCTTCTCAAAGAAAAAAGAGCACAAAACTGTACCATATGTACAATCATGGTTCACTTGCCTCTTGCATAGTGACAACTTTTTTTTAAATGACGATAGCATCATCTTGGCCCACCCATAGTAGGTCCCACTCAAAACACTCTCCACAAGCATCATCTGCCCTCCGATGATGTGGTGGAGTTCCTGGTTTCCTAGGATCCGCAGCACCGTTGTGGCCACATCATAGGTCAATAACCTCTCCAAATCCCCGATGGGTATCCGAGTCCCCTTGACTTGGAGACTTGGTCAAAAATGGCGCTCTACAAACTCTATGATATCCACCCCCATGGAAACACTTGCTAAGTATTCCCTACCATCAAAACTGGTGGGAGACTAGTCAGGAAATATATTTCCTAGACTGTCAACTTGATCCAATGCCCCTACACTATAGAAACCTCATGGTCTGGATCCCAATAGTTGACAATCCTGGCTAATAAGGGCTCTCCAACTCTCATCAAAGGGTTCTCCACAAACTTCAGAACCCCAAACCTGGCCAATGCACTACAGACACCTTGGTGATGGAAATACTGAGAGGGGGGGGGGGGGGGGTGAATCAATATTAATTTCAATTAGAGCATTAGTTAATCTTCAATTATTATCAGTGTTTGTACAGTGATAGCAGAAAACAAGAGGAACAAAAATGCACACAATTTTTAAGGTGGAAACCCACTCCAGGACAAAAACAACCTAATGAATTTCTAATATTTTTTTAATATTCAACTCCAATTGAAAATAAAGCTCCAACTTCCTAGAATCTAGAAAATAATTATTCTCCAACTCCCACTGGATGGAAGCTCCAACGCCCAAGATTATTCAGTAGTCAACTGAACGGATGCCCCAACACCCAATGAGCTACAACTCAACCTAGCACCACCTTACCACCATATAGAAGAATAAAATAAGAATGGACTCCCGTACTAGGGAAAATGGTCCACTTTACAATGATATAGAATGATGCAGAAGAAGAAGATATACTAGACCATAACCCCAAAGAATAAAAGAAGAGTGGACTCTCGTACCACGGAAAATAGTCCACTTTACAATGATATAGAATGATGCAGAAGAAGAATATATACTATATCATAACCCCAACTTTGACACAACCACCTAATGATGATCCTAGACCTCCCAACACTGCGTCTTCAACCCTTGGCACATAGACACTAGTACAATTTGTACAATAATGTATTTACAATGACTAAGTACAATGATACCTTTACAATGATTGTATGCGGTGCTCCCCACTTGAAGACTACATATGATGAACTTCTTGCTGCTGTTATGCACCTTGGTTTTTGCTCTTATCATTCCACCCTCTTCTGCACCTTGCTTTTCTTTTCTGCCGTAGAAAGTCTGGTCCTTTGCAACCCTTGACAACACATGATCTAGCTTTTTCTTGCCTTCTAGGAGCTTGATATTGAATCTGGTGTATCTCTGTTATTTCAGATCCTCAATATGTAATTTTCAGTCCTTTAGTATTCCTCTGAGTCATCCTTCCAATGCCATAGGTCTGACCTAATTTGGATTCTTCAAGAGAGAGTTATACCCAATCTCTCACAATGCCCTAATTATGGATTGTTTCAGAGGAGAGCACTTGTATGGAATTCCACGTGTCACTTTTTATTCATTTGGCTCTAAAATTGATAGAAAAAAATTATAGACTATGCACTATCTACCACTTTTTACAGAATTCCAATCTGATACTCAGAGAGAGAGTTATGACGATTTTACCAAGGTCACTTATTTGAGATGAATTTCAGGAGCCTGTAAAAACCCTAACTTCCAAAGATCGCATCTCAGAAAATATTGTACACCTTGATCTGAAATTTTTACAGAAGCTTCCTTGGGATTTTAGCTTCGCCTCATAAAAATTTCAGCTTTTGAACCTTCGTAGAAAAAACTTTAGAGTGAAAATTCCACGATGACCTGTTTCAGATGGCGAAATCCCTTGCATAAGGAGGAAATGAGGATCACAATTTATATAAATGCTTAGGTTGATAGGGGCTTCAACAAGTGAACGTGGGAGGGATTTTAGAAGCTTAAAAAATATTAATTATGATGTTTCAATAACCCATTCCCCAACCCCATGGGATTTTATCCCACTAACTGGGGGTACAAACTTCAAACGTGAATATCTCTCAAACCGTGAAGAATTACATCGCGTGCCATATATCAACAGAAACATCTCAATAAGTAGAAACCATAAAAATAATTATTGACCCAGAATATATTAATTTGATAGGTCAAAATTCTCATGCAATAGTGGGTTAGCCCCTGGTGCTACTTGGGTTGACATCAATGACAACTGCTGATCAACAATCTCCCCCTTTGGCATTGATGGTAACACAAGTACTCCCCCTGCGATCATGACACCTATTCCTACAACATTATCTCCCCCTTTGGCATCGATGGAAACAAAATTACTCCCCCTGCGATCATCACACCTCTTCCTACAACATTCTCTCCCCCTTTGACATCAATGGAAAAGGGTAACTCCCCCTAAAACACAACTATCTTGCAGACCTGTACACACTTCCACTCCCCCTGACACACAACCATCCTGCAAACCTGTAATCTACTTCCACTCCCCCTTTATATTCTAAAAAAGTAGAATCTAATAAGAACTTGGGAGAATCCCAAGCTTCTGGTGAAGATATTCCAATGCTGTTGAATATTTAATATGTGATTCTTTTGTTGTTGCTTGGAATCTTGCTAGTTGTCCAACTGCTTGCATAACATCTGGTTGGAAGGCTGTTACATATAGAAGACTACTAATCATAGATCTGTACAACCTTTGATCCACATCCTTAGATGAGTTGTCTATGCTCAATTTGCAACCTGTTACCATTGGAGTAAGGATGGGTTTGCAATCTTCCATTTTAAATTTTTTGAGCATTTCCTTGATGTACTTGGCTTGACATATAAATATGTCTTTCTCTTGCTGAGATATTTGAAGCCCTAAGAAGTATGTTAGCTCACCAATTAAAGACATCTTGAAATCACTTTGCACCTTTGTAGCAAACTTCTTATTTTGTCAATCATCATTGCTACCAATTATTGTATCATCCTCTTTAGCTATTAGACATGCTTTAGTTGCTTCATCCAAAACATATATGTCATTCGGAGCTCGAATTGATGTAGCCAAAATTTCACCATACACACCTTTCCTTATTTCAAATTTTGTGGAGATGAATAGTATTATGTGTCCTTGATCACACATTTGTCCAACACTGAGCAGATTGTGATTCATGTTTTCAACAAATAGAACATTCTTGGCTAGAATATTTTTGCTTCTGAGAGTGACAGTACCTGATCCTATAACATTTGAAGATCCATCATTTGCAAAGGACATGGTTCCATCCTTCTTCTCTTTCAGAGATAAAAAATTATTTCTATCTCCAGTCATATGCGTTGAGCAACCGCTATCAACATACCACACATCTTTGTTCTTTTGAGCCTTGAAAGAGACAGCACAATTATCATTCTTCTTCTTCTTCCATGTTCGTTTGTTCTGTGTGTTGGACATTGGATAAACCAACACTCCCTGTGTGTTTCGCAACATGGACTAACCACCTTTTGTGGATCCTTATCTCTGGCGATGTGATCGTTGACTAACACCTGCGGGTTTTGGTCTAACGGCAATCGTGATTCACAACAAGTGGTATCAGAGCATAGGTCACGAGTTCGATACACACCCGGCTCGCATTGGGGGGGAGATTGTTGGACATTGGATAAACCAACACTCCCCGTGTGTTTCGCGACATGGACTAACCACCTTTCGTGGATCCTTATCTCTGGCGATGCGATCGTTGACTAACACCTACGGGTTTTGGTCTAACGGCAATCGTGATTCACAACACTGTGGCTTCGAAGATTCTTCTGGAGGATTTTCAAGTCTACAGTATTTGGCTATGTTTCCAAAGTTTTGACATTCGTAGCATTCAATATTATTTCATAAATTTTCAAATCTATCGATGTTTCATTGAGCTCTGGGAGGCTCATATTTGACAGATCTCTTGGAATTGTATTCGTTCCTAGGGTACGTGCGACATTCTACAGCTTTATGACCAAATTTTCCACATGAATAACAGTAGCCATAAAAAATATGTTGGTACCTGGATGGAAATTTTCGTCAAGGAATTGTCTTCCAAGGCTGTTCTTGCGAATATTGTCCAATGAAGTCTACATGCATGTCAGATCTCATAGGTTCATTGTATTTTGTTGTAGAAGGTTCTACTTCTTCTTCTTTGTAACCAATGCTAGTTTTTTCGTTGTAAGATCATTGATTGTTGATGAGTTCTTCCAATGCCCTTGAGTTGTTGGCATATTTTTGGATATTTTTTCCTTTCTTCACTTCCTCATGCAGCGAGACTACTTCGGCTTATAATTCTTCCCTTTCTTGGTTGCTTTCTTCCAACTTCTTTTGAAGTGACTCTTCAATGCATTTGTGTTCTTCAACTTCAATTTTGAGACCTTGAACTTGTTCTTGAAGGGTTTTGGAACAGATCTTCTTCTCCTTGAGATCTTTTATAAGCTTGATTGCTTCCTCATAAAATTCTTCTATGGTCCATCCTTCTTCTTCGTTGTGTGATACCTCTTATTTATTGTGCTTGGGTTTATTGTGCTTGGCCATAAACAATACTTTCTCATTGGATTCTTCTTCACTGTCATTGTCTTCATCAGATGATGAGCTATATTATTTAGAGAGAAAGTTCCTTTTGGATCCTTTCTTGTTGAATTTCTTAAAGCCTTTCTTTCCTTTTGAGTTTCCATTACTTCTATTTGGACATTTTGCTGCAAAATGCCCAACCTCATTACAACTAAAACATATCAATGGAATTTTACCTTTGAATTTTCCCTTACCAATTTTTAGTTTTCTCGTGAAGTAAGCGTATTCCTCATCTGAAAGACCTTATTCATCATCTCCCTTTTCTTCACACTTGCAGGTGCGTGTCTTTTCAATTGAAGGTTGTTTATCCTTATTAGTTTTCTTAGATGCAATGAACGTAGTTTCTAGATGTGAAGTACCCTCTTCTTCATCAAGTCTCATTTCATATGCTATGAGAACTCCATGTAATTCCTCTTTGCTGAGTTTGTCCAGATTTGCACTGTATTCTAAGACCGATACCTTTGGATTGAATCTCCCTGGTAACATTCTAAGAATATTCTGTATAATAGTCTTCTCATAAACTGGCTCTCCCAATCCTTCCAGAGTATTGGTTATTTCATCAACGTATTGGAAGTATGCAGCGATGTTGCAATCTTCTTTCATTCTGAGTTGCTCAAATTTTGCTCTATAGATTTGAAGCTTTGCTTCTTTGACATTTGAGTCACCTGCATATATATTCTCAAGATTTTCCCATACATTTTTGGCAGTTTTACAACCCAACACCTTATGATAAGAAAATTCAATAAGTCCACTGATAATAATATTATTTTCTTTTGCATCATTTACCAAATTCTTCTTCCCTTGTTCATCCGCAGTTGATGTAAATCCATTTTGAACAATGTCCCATACTTTGTAACCTTGTGCCAAGAGATAGACCTCCATTCTTCCTTTCTAGAGTGCATAATTATTTTTATTAAATAGAGGTACACCATTCTTGGTATGCTCCATGACCTCCTTCCAGCTGCTAAACTGCTATTGAAGGAACCAAGCTCTGATACCAATCGTTGGAAATACTGAGAGGGGGGTTGAATCAGTATTCCTTTCAATTAGAGCATTAGTTATTCTTCAAATATTATTAGTGTTTGTAAAATGATAGCAGCAAACAAGAGGAGCACAAATGCACACAGTTTTTAAGGTGGAAATGCACTTTGGGATAAAAACCACCTAATGATTTTCTAATAATTCTTTAATATTCAATTCCAATTCAAAATAAAGCTCCAACTTCCTAGAATCTATAAAAGCATTCTTCTCCAGCTCCCACTGGATGGACGCTCCAACGCCCAAGATTCTTCAGTAGTCAACCAAATGGATGCCCCAACACCCAATGAGCTACAACTCACCCTAGCATCACCCTACCACCCTATAAAATAATAAAAGAAGAATGGACTCTCGTACCAGGGAAAATGGTCCACTTTACAATGATATAGAATGAAGCAGAAGAATAATATATACTAGACCATAACCGCAACTTTGAAACAACCACCTAATGATGATCCTAGACCTCCCAACACTGCCTCTTCAACCCTTGGCAGATAGACACTAGTACAATTTGTACAATAATGTATTTACAATGACTAAGTACAATGATTGTATGCGGTGCTCCCCACTTGAAGACTTCATATGATGAACTTCTTGCTGCTGTTATGCACCTTGGTTTCTTCTCTTATCATGCTACCCTCTACTACACCTTGCTTTTCTTTTCTACCGTAGAAATTCTGGTCCTTTGCAACCCTTAACAACACATGATCTATCCTTTTCTTGCCTTCTAGGAGCTTGATATTGAATCTGGTGCATCTCTATTATTTCAGATCCTCAATATCTGATTTTTATTCCTATAGCATTCGTTTGATTTATCTTTCCAATGCCACAGGTATGACCCAATTTGGATTCTTCAGGAGAGAGTTATACCCATTCTCTCACAATGCCCTAATTATGGACTGTTTTAGCAGAGTGCACTTGTACGGCGTGCCATGTGTCACTGTTTCTTCATTTGAATCTAAAATTGATAGAGTGAAAATTAAAGACTGTGCACTATTTGCCAATTTTTATGGAATTCCAATCCGATAATCAGAGAGAAATTTATGACGATTTTACCAAGGTCACTTCTTTGAGATGAATTTTAGGAGCCTGCAAAAACCCTGACTTCCACAGATCATATCTCCAAAAATGTTACGCACCTTGATCTAAAATTTTTACAGAATCTTCCTCAGGATTTTAGATTTGCCTCATAAAAATTTTCACTTATGAACCTTCGTAGAAAAAAATTTAGAGCGAAAATTCCACAATGACCTGTTTCAGATGGCTAAATCCCTTACATAAGGAGGAAATGAGGATCACAATTGATATAAATGCTTAGGTTGAGAGGGGCTTCAACAAGTGAATGTGGGAGGGATTTTAGGAGCTTAAAAAATATTGATTATTATTTTTCAAAGACCCATGCCCCAACCCCATGGGGTTTTAGCTCACTAACTGGGGGTACAAACTTCAAACATGAATATCTCTGAAACCGTGAAGAATTACATGGCATGCAATATATCAACGGAAACATATCAACAAGTAGAAACCATCAAAATAGTTATTGACCAAGAATATATTAATTTGGTAGGTCAAAATTCCCATGCAATATTGGGTTAGTCCCTGGTGTTGCTTGGGTTGACATCAATGACAACCGCTGATCAACACTTGATTCTCCCAGATCTCCAACTGTAATGTGCCCAAGTCTCTCTCTCTCTCTAGTTGATCCGTAATTCTACCATATCCACACAAAACCATAATATTTGTCAGTGTAAAGATAGGAAAGGTTGTATCTCAACATAAAAACCCAGTGCTCAGCCAAAAAATAGCATAGAAAAAACCCTCCCTGACAGGTCGCACTTTTCAGGCCCAAACCTAGGAGAGGTCATAGTTTTCTGCTCAAAACCTACTACCCAAGTTGCAATTTTTGCCCCAAAAAGTGTGACCTAGCTGTGAAGAGGAGCAAGGGTCTATTCCTAAGCCTTGGGGACCTAATCTGAACTTTCAATCAACTGAAAAGAAAGAGTACGGTTAGGCCTCTTACTTGCAACTGACGAATCTCAATTCCAATGGTCGGTTTGTCCCCTACGATCACCGTAACATTTAGGGCCTTCTCTCCTCTCTACATTCACCATAGCTGCACATGAAAATGAGTAAATTTGGAGGGAAAATGCCTTATTAAAATAGAAACCCATAATTTTTCTTTCGCTTGTTGCGGCCAAAACTGTAGCTTAGTTTTCCAGACCGTATGTACCATTGGAAAGCTCTCACCGGGCCCTCAAATGGGTATCTGTTAGTTTTTTTTGATTTGATACTTCACTGGGAGACATTTCGTCCAAGAAGCATCACTTCACTACTTCCCAAAATCAAATTTTTTCACTTGCAACACTTGTACTTTGGGGCACTACTTTGCCTCCATACTTTTCCATGCTCGTGTCGATTTTCGTCATGAGTAACCACCATGTACTCATGTTTTTATGGTCACCATTGGACCCTTTCTATGTGGAAGCACCATTGAGTCACCCCTGTTTAGAGCATCCGAGTTGAGTCATCATTGCATTCATGGATTCTGTCCCAAGTCCCTTTGTATCCCACTATAGTCCTTCATCCTTCATTGCTTGGTCCCTCTCTTGTGTCGTATATTACGACCTTCAGTCCCACTGTCCCCTATCCCTTATGATATTGTGTTAGTCACTGCCAATTCATCCATGCCCTTTATGTTCTAACAAGGGAAGTCATATGTCCGCTACTCAGTACCCCCCATTTCATCATCATAACTAGTGTCAGTCTGTTAGTCACTCTACTATTTTCTCTCGTGCCTTAGTTGAGCATCCTTTATTGCCTCACCTATGGCGGACCTCCTTCTGTCGACATCAGCTCATTCATTCCAAAATATAGGTCTAGAGGGTGATGTACCTTGGTTCCAGCTTCCACTCTTGTTTGGTGCCTTGAATCAGGCAAAAGGACTCCTTATTGTCCTCCGACTTGATTTTTTCTCAACTCCATCTCCTTTCAGCATGATCGAGATCTGTATACTTGATGTTACAGTGATGCAGCAGCTGATATCTGTGATTCCCTGGTGTGTGTGATATGTCTCAACCCTCATGATGGGGTGACCCTATAGGTAGCCCCCCACATGCCCAGATGACCTCTTCATTACAGCCTTTGATGCAGCTCCATAGATTTGATGGTGTCGGCCTCAGCTGCCTGCAACGCCTTTTTTATTGTATGTATTATTCAGATTTTCAGAGCCGTTTCCTGTTTACAGGGGCATCTAGGTTGTATTTATATCTCATGTACTCATATATTATTGTACAAGTCCTGGCTGTTATCCCAGGCACAATATGTATGTGGGATTCATTATCATGTTGTTTATATGGCTCATGTTTATGACAGCATGTACTATATTTTTTAGTCCCTTGTTTACTGGACGTCTTATTCTTTGTACTTTGTCTCGGCAGGCATAGGTATGCCTTCCCCGCCGCCTATAGCACAGGTACTCACTTATAAAACAGACTTGTCGCACCTATAATTCTTGCCTCCTTAGGGTTTAGTCCTTTCATCACTTTGGTCTACCTTATAACTTCTCTCTCTCTAACTCCCCCTTCGGTGTCTAGTGATTGAGTTCTTACAACATACTTCGGTCATACGATTAGCTCCTAATGCTTGCACGCTGGGGGGGAATTTCTTACACCATTTTTTGGTCATCTAACCTATTATCATTAGATGGACCCAAGTACACCATGTAAGACCAATTTTACCCTAAGTAAAATTGCTTTCACTATGAAAATAACTTAGTAAACCACCTTTATTAAGTTGTTTATAGTCTAAACAGGAAACCCCATGAGGAAATATTAAATAAATCTATATTTGTATGATTTTCCTCAAGGAATAATTAGTTAAACAACAGTTTAATTAATATTTCTGGTTATATTTAACCCAGGACAAGGAAATTAATTAGATAAATCATCATTTATCTTATTATTTTCTAAAGAATAATTATTTTAACCTTATTTAAGTAATATTATTTGTTAAATATGATGAAATCACCCATAAATAATTAAATAAATCATTATTTATTTGATTATTACTCAACCACATCCTTAAAATGATAAATAAATCATTTATTTATTTTTTATTTAGAAATAAAGGGATTTGACCCAAGTCAAATTCCTTTTCCCTCCAGCAAATATAATAAAATATTCCATAAAAGTTGGATCTTGATTTGGTTAGTAATATTTTTACTATGCACCAATATCTAGACTAACTCAATATTTTGTTATAAATAGAAGTGTTTTCCCATTCATTTACCACATTTTGTTGCCTAAAGATCACTTTGGATCTATACTTTTGGTCTGACTTTGATCCACCATCATAGTCATATTTTTCTACCATTTTTGTCTAGGTTTTCTACACCATCAAGAGAGAGGAATTTTAGATCTGAAATGCTAAGGACTTATAAGAACCTATCCCATTGAGGAGAACTGGTAACATCCTTCTGTGTTTTTCTCCTAGGTGCCATGAATACAAAATTCATTCAACATATTATTGTCTTGTCTATTGGATGCATGGAGTAAATCTTGTTTTTTCTACTGCTTAATGTATTTTGATGCATAGATTTAGATTTTTGTAGCATTTATCTTGAAAACATAACTGCAAATCTAAGGATATTAGCGGCCATCTTTTCTGTTAGGGTTTTTTGTTATGCATAGCTAAAGTGGTATTTTTTTTTGCACTTGGAATTAAGATTCATACTAACAATTGTGGTAGCAAACAAGTGGTTGCGTGAGCACTTGTTATTACTTATTTTGATGTAGGAAAGGGATGCACTACGCTGGTTCCATGTGTGGAACTATAATCCACTCTCCGGTTGTCATATGGCAACTTGTTTTCATTGGTTTTTTCTTCCATGTATTGCTGATATTTTTATGTTCATGGGGAGCTTTGTTTGGAGAGTTCTAGATGAGTTTGAGATGCCCATTGGGAGTATGATTCTCCCTACTTTACATGATGCATGTTTCAAGAGAATAAATGGGCAAATCATGATTTCCAAACTACATCTCTTTTCTCCATGTGGGAGCAACCATCTAGAGAGTTTTAGTTTTTGGAGGAGGCACTTCATGGCTTATTTCTTTGGTGGGGTAGCTTGGGCCATTCTTGGAGGCCATGAAATTTCAGTCCTGGATCAACAACAACCCCATACTTACCATAAATGGAGAGAGAAATCACTTGGGTGGGAGTATCCAATCTCTCCATGCAGCCCCAACATATTGTATGAACTGGGGGTTGGGGACCTCTTTGATGAGCTACCGAGAATGGCTCATTTCATTTGGATGATAACATGGGTGTGGGAGTCACTCATTGGGAATGAGATTCCCCATGTTTTTCATCACTCCTACCTTGAGGAGGCCATTGGATAGCAAGGAGGTTTCCACTTACACATTCCACCTTTCCATGATGTGAGTCATGTGTTTTTGCATACTTGGGAGGAAACATTGGAGGGAAGGCTTGTTGTAGATTATTTTGGGTAGTGGTGGGGAGCATTGTTGAGGAGGCCATAAGAGGAGGAGGGGAGGAATTTTTCTCTCCTCATATAGTTGCTTGAGGAAAAGAAATTTTTTGGAGGGGATGAATATAATATTCCAAAAATTTAGCCTTCAAGGTAAATGGAATATTATATTTGTTTTATCGCTAGGTAGGTGAATAAGTGGGTGAGGAGGCCCATAAGTCTCTTAAGCAGCAATAAAAAAACTTCAAGTGTGAAAGGAGACCTTTGTAGCAGCTAAATAAAGCTCCTCCATGTGTGAACAGGGTTTGGATCATGTTGAGTTAGTCAAATTTGACCAAGTCAAAAACGCTGTTAAGGAGGAGTGGAGATTAACTAGAGCATAACGTAGTTTTGGAGGGAGATGAATCACATGAAGGAAATGACCTAATTGGGTGGGGCCAAGGGGATGCACGCTCATATTATACTTAAGGAAGAGGATGGCAACCATTTGAGATTATGTTGAGATAATTATTTGGTATTGGTTTGCTTAGACTATTGCTTCCTCTTGCTGTTTTAGCAGGGTTGTTGTGCTGTTTAGCACTGGGTGTTCCCGAGCGGGAATCCCACCTCTTCCCTTGAGAGGCCTCTTCGGAGAGTATTGCACTCTATTTCTCCACATCCAGGCTTGCGGCCAAGCATCAGTCTTTAGCTAGAGTGCTATTTCTGCATAGAATAGTGTTGTGTTGCAAGGTGTTGCAATGGAGGATTGATAACACCAGTTCCGGGTCTGTTTCTTAGTAGAGGGAGCTTTCCTTCTCTTGATAGATCAACTAAGAGGATTTTTGGTCTCATTTTGCATCTTGTAACTTGGCCAAAGTATTCCTCATCTCCTATGGCACAGTCCCTCATAAGAACTATTTCATTTTGCATAGAGCTGCAGCAGCAGGGTTTAAACCCTGGTACTTGAGCTAGTTTCCTAGGGAAAGGGCCAACCCCTCTCCCGGAAAGCTAGAAGAAGGGATTATCATCCCTCTATTGTATTATTCAGCCATGTGTGTGTAATATTGTAGTAAGACTATGTTATTTCAGAGCTAAATATTCATATCTATTCTTTTGTACTCAAGCTTTCAAAGAAACCCTTGCCGGGTTATTTCTATAATGTATTAAGGAGGCCAGATCTCTATTTTATTAGCATATTGTTAAATAAAACTCTAGATTTATGATTTTCTATCATAATTTTTCAAAAACCCTCACTGAATAACACTATCATATGCTTCAGAAATTATACATAGCCTAAGTCATGGGGTTTGGGTGTTTTTAATCCATCTCGAAGCTGGGAGATCTATTTAACTTAGAAAAAGGGATTTTTTTCTGTTATCATTTTATATGTGAATTACCTAATACAAATTATAAGGGAACCAAGCATTATTTATTGTTGTTAAAATGTAATTTTCTAGAAATAACGTTTATATGGGCCATATTGCTGCTTTTCCCCACTTGGAGGCAACTTAATGGACATAATTTTTCTGTTGTAATAATAATATGATGGCTAGGTGTTCTATACACATTTTATGAGATAATTTGTTAATGATACTCTAGTTTTGTGTTCATGTATTTTTGCATTCCCATTTTGGGATATTACATAGCAATAGGTCACTTAGCCTAAGAAGGACAGGCTTGTTCGCACGAATAAGCCTTATTCATGTTGCAGTGTCTATGTTCATTACACCCATGATTTTCCTCTTTTACCACAGATGTGGCAAATTTGGGAGACTCAAGCAGCATCGCAAGGACATCAAGCCCCCCTATAATATCCCCAAATGGGAATCATGCAACAATATTAAACAATACTGCAGAAAATAACGCAGTTCAGATAAGTAAGATCAGTAGGCCAATATGGAGGCTCAATATTTACATTTACAATAGAAAATCAGATTTATATTGAAGCCCATGAGATATAGAACAAGAAATAGAATACTTTATAGAAGAAAACGCTAAAAAATGAGGTGCTGAAATCATATATTATGACTGAATAAGCTTGACAGCGTTATTTTATGATCTGAAATAGTATTGGACTACACTTAAGATCTAGAGCAGATTTGTGTACAAAAATTTAAATCTATATCATATATGTACACTAGATAGACTCCTCTTCAAATGCCCCTTAGGGTTTTCAGCAAAAAGTGAAGTACATCGAGTAGATCTGAGATCTTAAGCAGCAAATCTGCAATAATATTTAGAAAATCTGAAGAAGATACAACATTATTCAGATCAGATATGAAATGACATGGAATAGATCTGAAATCCATGGATCTCCATAGTCAAAGGTAGATCCCCAACACTAGAAATCTCTCCCCCAAAAGTGTGCCAACAAACCCTACAACTGTACCCTTGCAAATAACACAATACTGGAATGAAAACTGCACTGTAGGCTCTAGAACATGTTTGGCCTCAAGCTAAGATCTGAAAATGGTGCTCCAATCATCTAATACTCTCTTGCCAATGGGATAGAAGAATTTCCCACTGAAAGGAGGCACTAGAATTACCTAGATCTGAGTAGACCTAGCCTCCACTTGCTGTAACTTACAAATACAACCAAACCCTCAACAGGATCTGTGTTGTATTTTGAAGAAGAGCTTGGCCAAATGCCTGATAGTGGACAAGAAATGCAAACTCTTCCAAGAGGCCTCTCAAGGAAAGAGGTGGGATTCCCAATCAGGAACACCCAATGCCTAACGACACTATTCTCTGCTAAAAAAAAAGGAGAATAAAAAATGTCTAAACAGAAAAAATCTTTAGAAATATGATAATCATCAACGATCCTCTCATGTTGTCCTCCTATTCCTTTTATAAGTTTGAGAGCTTGCAAAACCCTAAACCATCTCAATGAAATATCTCTTTTCACATGAGCCACCTCCAACTAAAACTGCGTTATGCCTTAATGAACATAACTCCTTATAGACAACGCTGTTGATTTGGTCATGGTTGACCCAGTCAAAACATTTAGCCCCTTTCACACCTAAGGGTGCTCATTTAGTTAGCCTAGATTTAGCCTTGTTCACATGCGGCATTGATTTATTTACTATTTTAGGAGTTTTTATTGTCCTCCGATACAACAGAAAAATGAAACAAAAATGAATATTACCATTAGCTTGGGATAATTGGGAATATTACAGCCCTCTTCATGCAGTTGGTCATCAAGTATCATACAAGTGTGAAGATCTTTGGAATAATCCACCAATAGTTAGGATTTCCAATACGGATCTAAACTGATCAACAATGACAACACTAATGATATATCAACAGAAATGTCTTTCATGTTGCTGATCTCCTCCTTGACATTTCCCATGTCAAAGGTGTGTGTTGGAAGGAAATTCCTTCCATTCTTCTCCTCCCACAGCGTAGATCCAAAAATGAGAGTGGGTGGTGATGGTAAGGGAAGAAGATCTCCCTACTTCTTGAGCTTACCCAATTCTCCCATCATTGTAGCTTTGTCTTCAAATGCTCCAATCCCTCCTAGATCTAAACTTGGAGCAGCATGTTGTGAGGTCTCCCCCACCAAATCTAAATCAGGTGGCCTCCCAGGTGGTTTGCCACTAGATAACAGTGTTCCATGCAAAAATATCATGAACATAATAGATGGGACTGTAAGTTCCTTTCTTCCACTACGCAAATCCTTGTCTTTTTTCTGTGTGGAAGTGTTATGTGAGGGGTAAGTATGCATGCCTTTGATCATTTGAGGTTCACCACTCTTCTTGTCCACCCATTCCATTTGCAAAGCCTCCCAATCATTGGTGACTTTCCCCAATGTAATCAACCATTGAACACCCAAAATCACATTGGTGTCCGATATGTCAACCACAAAGAAGTGATCAACCAAAGTGTAGGTACCCATGGCGACTGAAAGTGATGGGAAATAATGCATGAATTCCATTTTTCTATCTCCTGGGACCAAAACAGAGAATCCCTCAAAAGTATCAGTGGGTATTGCCCTCCTTTGCATAATATGGGCATCAATGAAGTTGTGGGTTTCTTCACTATCAATCAGTACATAAATCCTTTGATTCATGATTTAAACTTGAACTCTTAAGGTCAAGTACTTAGGTACTGCTCTCAAATATGCAAGATTTCCTCCAATAGGAGAAAATGGTCCATTCCCATCTCCTGATGGTGTTGGATCTCCTTCAACAGTGTCAGCGTTGTGACCTCTTCTTCGTTCATCATCATCTTCTTCTTCAAGATATGAGAAGACCTCTATTTAATGTGATTTTCCAGCAACACATCTATGTCCAGGTTCCCGTGGTTCTTAGAAAGTGAAGCATAGCTTATTATTCCTTTGATCTCTCTGGACTTCAATATCAAGAGGCTTCTTGAATGAGCTCTCCCTGGAAGGAGAAACTTTCTCTTCCTTTCCTTTAGAAGGAAAAGAGGGCTTGTGATGAAATTTTTCCTTTAATTTTGGTAAGGTATCTTGAAGGTCTCTAGCCCTCTCAATGGCATCATGCAAGGTAGCAGGCTTGGTATATTTTACCAAAACATGAAGAGGTTCATCTAGACCATCGATGAACATGTACACCCTTGTTGTTGCAAAACAATCAGGAACGATAATAGATAATCTCAAAAATTCTGAAATATAAGACTCTGTATTACCTGATTGCTTCAAATTTGTAAGGCTCATGAATGGTGCCTCTAGATCTCTTCGGTAAAATATTTCCACCACTCTTCTAGTGAACTCAAAATAAGAAGTCACATTGGCATGACCCAATGTATACAAGCCATGGAACCACAAGTCATATGCTTCACCTTCAAAGTGCAGCGCTGCAATCTTGATAGCCTCCATCTCAGGGACCTTGTTCAACTGAAAGTAGATGTCAAGTTTCTCTACACATGCTTTGGTAGAACACTTGGATGACCCATCGAAATTGGGTAAAAATAATCTGCCCATAGAGTAATGTCGATCATGATTCTGAGTGAATCCAACATCTCTATGCTGATGCCTTGGTCTTCTCCTGTCCTTCAGGTGATAGAACTCTTGCAAACTCAAGTGATCTTTGAATCTATGATTTTGAGACTCATATTCTTCAAAGTAGTCTTCAAGGGATGGTTTCTCTTAAAACTCTTCATTTCCCACAGCCAAAAAGGTAGGCATGGTAGAGCATTGGGAAACTTGTGGCTGATGCACTGGTTGATCATTCTAGTGGTGAGACATGCCAGAGCTTTCTCCAATGTGAAATCTCTTAGGATATTCTTTGATTCTATCCAATCTCATCTCTTCGATCTCTCTAGCAAGACCTTGCATGTCTCTCAAAAGGATCTTTTCAAAGTGCTTTCCTTCTTCATCACTTCCAGATTCAAGGGCTTTACCCTTGTCTCTATCATCATTTGTGTAATCAAATTTATTTTGTCTTATTTTCAGATACCTATTCACTCTAGCAGTAAGAGGCTCTTCTTCTTATGAAGACATATTGGCTTCTTACAAGCTATGCCAAGTTGATTACTCTAATTCCAGTGTAATATCCCCCAATGGGAATCATGCAACAATATTAAACAATACTGTAGAAAATAATGCAGTTCAACTAAGTAAGAGTAGGAGGCCAATATGAAGGCTTGATATTTACATTTACAACAGAAAATGAGATTTATATTGAAGCCCATGAGATATAGAACAGGAAATAAAAGACTTTATAGAAGAAAACCCTCAAAAATGAGTTGTTGCAATAATATATTATGACTGAATAAGCTTGACAACGTTATTTTATTTCTTGAAACAATAGTGGATTACACTTCAGATCTAGAGAATTTCTGTGTACAAAAATTTAGATCTATATCAGATCTGTACAGTAGATAGGCTCCTCTTCAAATGCCCATTAGGGTTTTTAGCAAAAAGTGAAGTACATGGAGTAGATCTGAGATATTATGCAGCTGATCTACAGGAATATTCAAAAATTCTGAAGAAAATATAATAGCATTTAGATCAGAACTGAAATGACATGGAATAGATCTGAAATTCATGGATCTTCATAGTGAAGGTAATATCCCAAAAATTATAAATCCCTCCCCCAAAAGTGTGCCAAAACACCCTACAACTGTACCCTTGCAAATAATGCAGTACTGGAATGAAAACTACATTGTAGGCTCTAGAACATGTTTGGCATCAAGCCAAGATTTGAAAATGGTGCTCCAATCATCCAATACTCTCTTGCCAATGGGATAGAAGACTTTCCCACTGAAGAGAGGCACTAGAATTTCCTAGATTTGAGTAGACCTAGCCCCTACTTGCTGCAACTTACAAAGAAAACCAAACCCTCAACGGGATTTGCATTGTAGTTGGAAGAAGAGCTTAGACAAATGCCTGATAGTGGACAAGAAATGAAAACTCTTTCAACAGGCCTCTCAAGGAAAGAGGTGAGATTCCCGATCAGGAACACCTAGTGCTAAACAACACTATTCTTTTCTAAACAGTAAGGAGAATAAGAAATGTATAAACAGACACAATATTCAGAAATATGATAATCATCAACAACCCTCTCATGTTGTCCTCCTCTTCATTTTATAAGTTTGAGAGCTTGGAAAACCCTAAACCATCTCAATGAAATAGCTCTTTTCACATGAGCCACCTCCAACTAAAACTGTGTTATGCCTTAATGAAGATCACTCCATCTAGACAACGTTGTTGATTTGGTCATGGTTGACCCAGTCAAAAAATTCAACTCCCTTCACACCTAAGGGTGCTCATTTAGTTAGCCCAGATTTAGCCTTGTTCACATGTGGAAATGATTTATTTGTTGTTTTAGGATTTTTTATTGTCCTCCTTTACACATTTATTCATACAATAGAAAAATTAAACAAAAATGAATATTCCAATTAGCTTGGGCTAATTGGGAATATCACACTCCCCTTTCGCTCTTCCCAATGCTACACCTAGTCAGCCATCTATGTTTACTAATCCTTTCCCTCAAAAAGGACTTGTGGCTACCCAACCTCTTGAAGGTCAGGTGGCCACTCAACCTCCTCCATCTGGTACCTCTGATTACCAAATTATCATGATGAAATCTGACCAACCCATTACCATTGACCTCAACCTTCAGACTCGGTCCTGTTAGTACAACACGCCTCCTATTACGTCTGCCCCCGAGCCCCCTTCTTCAGGTTCTACAGAGCCTCTTTCGAAAACCAATGGTCCTTTATAGATCCCTCAGCCTAAGGTGTAGGTTCATACCAAGATCCCCAAGGGACCATTACGCTAAAATGCAACTTTGGAAAATTTTCCCATTTGTATAGTATAGTAGATGATTTGGTGTAATCTCTTGCTACCATCTTGACGCTGGAACTCCTCCATTCGTGCCCTTCACAACGAAAATCTCTACTATCTTCCATGGGTGCTGTAGATCATTTAGATGATTATTTGATCGTCTTCGATGTTGACCGGTCAGAACATCCTCCCCTTTCTGCTTCCGTCACCTTCCAAATCCCCGTTAAGATCTGGAACGCCACCATTTCTTGTTGTATCATTGATGAGGGGGCATCCACCTATGTGATGTCCACTTCTATTTGGAAGCAACTCGGATCACCTAATTTGGACCCTTCCATTATCACCCTTTGAGCATGGGCTGGCCACTCCTCCAAGCCCATTGGCATGTTCCGCAATTTTACTATCACTCTTGCAAGAAAGACTGTTTGTGTTGACGTAGAAGTCATTGATGCCACCTTAGATTACAAAATTCTATTGGGTCATAGTTACACCTATGCGATGTTTGATGTACCATCTACGGTTCACTGCAAGATTTCCTTTCCCCATAACGGAAATATAATCACCATTGACCAATTGACATATTATGAACCGAAGTCTTAGAGCTCCCTTGAGTCCATTATATCTTCTATGGCCAATAAGCTAACCATGGACTCCTTAACCAATGTCTCAATCAGAGTCTACAAATAATCCTCTTTGTTTGGTTCATTCCCTGGTATTCCTCCTCCTCTCTCTGATCCCAACTCATCAAATGTTTGCATGATGTAATCGTCTCAGGCTTCCCTCAAGTGGCCCACCTCGACTAGTCAGAAGCCTCGCCCTCCGCAACCTGCTCCTAGCACTTTAACTCAAACTTCTGTACCCCCTCCTCATAGCCCTTCATCTACAACTGATATTTTATGAGCCTCTCTACCCTCCTGGCACAGTTCCTCCTAGCCTTAACCATCTCGGAGCTATCCCATCTGGCCATTACCCCTCTGGTCAGATACCGTTCCTAGCTCCCCCTCCCGAAGTGTCCTTGGTACCTATTATTTCTACCTTATCCCTTCCTAACCTGACCCTAGGGATCCTCATCTGCTACATTTATCCCCCAGCCTCTACCCCACCTAGTCAACCCAAGCCTTATCTTGCTTTGACCCTAGTTCAACTGGTCCCCATGAACCCTCCCTCTACTATCGTGCCTTGGTCACCTCAACAGGAAACTCCTCTTATTGCGATAGCTTCAAGTAAAGGGGGAAAAGCTCGCAAGAAGGCACCTAAAGACAAGGCTACCCTGACAAACCATGCTCCTCCTTAGCCTCCAAAGCATACCCCCCATGTGATTTGTGTGATCTTGTCGGTCATGCCGCATATCATTGTCTTGAATTGCATTGTATCAAGCCCATGGTCAACAAAGCATTTTCAGAGTCTGATATCCCAGAGGTCTATGTCACTATACCTAATATCATCCCAAAACTCAAGTCTTTTCTCACCAATAACCCTTGTTCTTTGTGTGATTTCTGTGGCCAATATACTTACCTATGTCCCCGCCTCGAAGAGTACTGCTCCTCTTTATAAGCAGTTCGCCAATTCGAGGCCAAGCGCATCGAGTCCACCACTCCCTTATTTGCACATTTTACTTCAACAAAACCAAAGGACACATCCACTCCCATAGACATTCCCCCTTCAGATTTCAAAATGACAGAGTCTTCGACCACTGTCCACTACCTGTCATCATCTATGAGATCCTCTATGGAACACCCCTGTAGGCCTTCCCCTCTTATTTCACCTCACCTCCCTTCAACGATCACCTTGGGCTCAACATCGGTGGATCCTTCATCTAATTGTCCTTCTGTCACCCTCTGTGATGGTGCGCATGTGAACCTTTCTTCTCATGATGATGAGTCGGGTAGCTTCACTACGTCAAGTGGTTTTTCTTCCACCAGTTAGCCCATATTCTATTATGATGACGACATTATGGAAGAAGTCACCACCCCTGAATTTATATATCTCCCCTTACATCAAAGCCATTCATTCGAACCACATACACCTTGTGGCCATTACATTGACACCCAATATTTGGGTAAGGGGGCACCCATATTTGAAAGGCCAGGAGAAGCAATTCTCCATAACTATCCTAGTACATCTAGTCGTGTCGACTCTAGTACTATTATTCTTCCCCATTTAGAAGAACCTCTAGAGACCCATATCACTTCAGATCACTCTAGAGATGATACCCCTCATCATTCCTTCATTTTACATCAGCAACCCAGTCCCTTAGACATTGTTGTTGACCAACCTGTGGGTTTTCTAGGAGAGCACTAGTTCATTATCTCCAAATCCATAATTTGGGATAGTGACACCATGTATGCGAACCAAGAAACTTAAGTCCATTTGCTTCATATATGTAGTACCAAAAAATACTGGTAATCCTCCATTCCCTTTCTCGAATTGCATAACCATAATGAAAACAAATGGCACACCACATCATACAAATGTTTTTAGATTCCCATTTTTCTAAATACATTTTGGCATGACCAAAATATGCGTGGGGGAACCTATGCCCCTCAACCCTAAAAATCATAGATCTAAGTCAAAAACAGCACTAAAACCCCCTTTCTCTGACAGGTCACAGTTTTCTGCCCGGTACCTGCTACCAAGGTCGCATAACAGACCCCAAAACATGTGACCTAGTCTATGCATGAGCTCTAGGTACCTAAATTGAACTTTCAATCCACCAAAATGAAAGAGTAGGGTTAGGCCTCTTACCTGCAACTGACAAATCTCGATTCCAATAGTCGATTTTTCCACTACGATCCCTACAAGATTTAGGGCCTTCTCTCCTCTCTATATTCATCATAGCTATGCTTGTAAATGAATCAATTTGGAGGGAAAATGCCTTATTAAAAGAGAAACCCCATATTTTTTTTTTCGCCCACTGTGGCCAAATTGTAGCTTAGTTTGAAAAACCATCCATACCATGGGAAAGCTCTCACCAAGCTCTAAAATGGGTATCTATTAGATTTTTATGATTTGATACTTCACCGAGACCCATTTTTTCCAAGAAGGGTCACTTCTCCACTCCTCAAAATCGAATTTCTTCACTTGCAACACTTGTACTTGGGGCACCACTTTGCCTCTATACTTGTACATTCTTGTGTTGAATTTCAACATTAGTAACCATCTTGTACTCATATTTTTTATGGTCCCCACTAGACCTTTTCTATGTGGCCGCATCATCGAGTTGCCCTTGTTTAGAGCACCCTAGTCGAGTCATCATCGCATCCATGGAGTCTATCCCGAGTCCCTTTGTATCCTACTATAGTCCTCCATCCTTCATTACTTGGTTCCTCTCTCGTGTCACACATTATGGCCTTCAGTCTTACAATCCCCTGTCCCCTTTGATATTGTGTCATTTTCTTCCACGTCATCCATGCCCTTCATGCTCTAACAAGGGAAGTCGTCATCTTGCTATTCAATACCCCCCATTACATCATCATCCCTAGTTTCAGTCTGTCAGTCACTCTACTATTATCTCTCGTGCCTTAGTTGAGGACCCCTTATTGCCTCACCTATGGCTGACCTCCTTCTATCGACGTCAACTCATTCATTCCAGAAGAAAGGTCTAGAGGGCAGGGTACCTTGGTTCCAGCTTCCACTCTTCTTCAGTGCCTCAGATCAAGAAAAGGGACTCCTTATTTCCCTTTGACTTGATTTTTCTCAGATCCAGCGCCTTACGTCATGATCGAGATCCATGTAATTGATGGTTCAGTGATGCAGCAGATGGTACCAGTGATTCTCGGGTGTGTGTGAGATTTTTCAACCCTCATGAGGGGGTGGCCCTTCAGGTAGCCCCCCACATGCCCGGTTGACCTCTTCATTACATCCTTTGATGTAGCTCCAAAGACTTGATGGTTTCAGCCTCAGACGCTTGCAGTGCCTTCTAGTTTGCATGTACCATTAATATTTTTAGAGCCCTCTCCTGTTTACAGGACCTCTTTGATTGTACTTATATCTCATGTACTCAAATATTATTGTATAAATCCTGGTTGTTATCCCAGGCACAGTATGTATGTCGGATCCATTATCATGTTTTTATCTGGCTCATGTTCATGCCAACATGTACTATATAGTTCAGTCTCTTGTTTACTAGACACAATATTCTTTTTACTTTGTCTCGGCAGGCATAGGTATGCCTCCCTCACCACCTATAGCATAGGTAATCACTCACAATAGAGACTTGTCGCACCTGTAAGTATCGCCTCCTGTAGGTCTTGTCCTCTAGCGCTTTAGTCTACCTTATATTTCTCTCTCTCTGACCTCCCCTTCATTGTCTAGTGATTGAGTTCTTACAATGTACTTCGGTCATACAATTAGCTCTTGACACTCACATGCTAGGGGGCAATCTGTTACACCATTTTTTGGTCATCTAACATGTTACTATTAGATGGACCAAGGCACACTATGTAAGACCAATTTTACCCTATGTAAAATTGCTTTCACTATGGAAAATAACTTAGTAATCCATATTTATTAAGTTGTTTATGGTCTAAAAAGGAAACCCCATGAGGAAATATTGAATAAATCCATATTTTTTTTATTTTCCTCAAGGAATAATTTGTTAAGCAATATTTTAATTAATATTTTGGTCATATTTAACCCAAAACAAGAAAATTAATTAGTAAATCATTATTTATCTTATTATTTTCTAGGAATAATGATTTAAACCTTATTTAAATAATATTCCTTGTTAAATTTGACTAAATCATTTATAAATAATTGAATAAATCCGTATTTATTTAATTATTACTCAACCACATCCTTAAAATAATATATAAGTCATTTATTTATTTATTATTTACAAATAAAGGGATTTTACCAAATTCAAATTCTTTTTCCCTCCAACAAATATAATAAAATATTCCATAAAAATTGGATCTAGAATTGGTTAATAATATTTTAATTATGCACTAATATCTAGACTAACTCAATATTTTGTTATAAATAGAACATTTTTTCCATTCAATAACTACCTTTTTTTTCCTAAAGATCACTTTGGATCTATACTTTTGATCTGACTTTGATCCTCCATCATTGTCATATTTTGCTACCATTTTTCTTGTGAGCTCCCTTTCAGTTCCATTTTTTGTCTGTGTTTTCTACACCATCAAGAGAGAGAGATCTTAGATCTAAAGTGTTGAGGACTTACAAAAACCCACCCCATTGAGAGGGACTGGTAACTTCTGTCTATGTTCCCTTCCCAGGTGTCAAAAACTACAAAAATTCTTTAAAAATAGTCTTGTCTTGTCTATTAGATCGATGGAGCAACTCTTTCTTTTATTTACTGCTTAATGTATTTTAATACATAGATCTATATTTTGTAGCATTTATCTTGGTCAAATAACTATATATCTAAAGAAATTTGTAACCATCTTTGATGTTAGGGTTGTTTGTTATGCACAACTAAAGTGATATTGTTTTGTACAATTTCGATTAAAATTCATACTAATAGAAACTACATTGTACAACAAAGATGTAGCTTGGCCTGATGCCCGATAATGGAAAAGGTAGTGCAATACTCTTCTAAGATGCCTCTCAAGGAAGGAGGTGGGATTCTCGCTCGGGAACACCCTGTGCTAAACAGCACTAAAATCTTAGCTAAACAGCTGAAGAGAGCAACAAATTCTAAATAGACGTATCAAAATAATAATCAAAACATAACCCCATATGGCTGCCATCCTCTTCCTTATATAAGTTATGAGCTTCCTCACCCTTGGCCCCAGTCAATTAGGTCAATACCTCCATGAAATAAATATCCCTCCAAAATTGCGATGTCCCACCATTAATGCCACTCCTCCATGACAACGTTGTTTGATTTGTTCAAGGTTGACCCAGTCTTCATGCTCCAACCCCTTTTCACACCTAAGGGTCTTCAATTCAGCTTTTATATGATCTCCATTCACACTAGTAGTGTCTTTTATTCCTACTAAGGAGATTTATGGGTCTCCATACCCTCTTATTCCTCTATAGGAGAAAAATCAAAATTCAATATTCCAATTAGCTGTGTGCTAATTTAGGAACATTACAGTCCTCCCCTCCCAAATGTTGCTTGTCTGCAAGAAAATACAAGGATAGAAATGAATAGCCTCTCCTCTTCCTCATGTAGCATCCTCATATGATAATTTCCTCCAATGAACAAGATGTTGTCTCATCAATAAGTCTTGAAGTTGCTCCTCCCAAGTGTATAAGTATGCCTTTGGTGAAAAATCAAAATGGCTCTCATCATGAACTAGTGGAATACCCATGGAAGAAAATATATGTGGTATTGAGGCCTTCTTGAGGCATGGCGTCTAAAATATAGTGGGAACCATCATTCCCATGTAAAGCTTCGATCCCCAAGCTATCATCCACAAAAAGTGAGTCACCCTCCAACATGGAAACTCATGAAAGATCTCCCCCACCTTAAGCTCCTCCAAAGTAGGTGGGCTACGTAGTTGAACATGATGGATCAAATTTCCCATCCCATGCTATATCTCTCTCCACTTATGATAATTGTAGAGCTACTGCTAAATTTGGGTTGTAATAATGTTGCCTTTATGAAGCAAAAAGGCAATTGGACCCTCAAAGACCAATTATTTGGTTCTTGCCCAGATCATCCCATATAAAATGAATATGAAATTATCATCATATGGAATCCAAATGAGAGAGGAAATAAAGGTTTCACATAGTGTTGGAAAGTACCAAAATTTTCTCAAGTAGTCACAACACAGCTTTACCAACTACAGTTTCAGAACATGATGTGGCAATTTGTCTCCCAACAAATTTCTAGTTGTGCATGTCATCTCATCCACTAGTAAATAGTAGATGGCATTCTTTATCAACTGATCATACAAAGAATAGTGTAACATTTTCCCAAATCCATATGATAAATTTCCATCTTCATCATAGATGTTGGTCCGAAAATGACCATGAAGCCCAATTAGAGGCTTGCCCTCTTGTGGAGAAATGCACTGTATAGAGATGGTAAGAGAATGAAAATACTATGTTAGATAATAAATAAATGCAAAAACATAATTCTTACCATGTAATGAGAGGAGGATGATAATAAGATCAATGACTGAGCTCCCCATAGTGGTATGATATACTCCCATGAAGAATAATGAACTATGTGCTGCATGAAGATCTTTCTTCTTATTCCTGGGAATCCAAGTCAAGAAGATCATATGATAGATGTCTCCATCCACTACTCCATCACTCTCATCTCCTACTTGTCCATCAAGTGCATCATATGTGAATCAATCTTGGGAACAATCCATCAAAAAACACAAGCTCCCAAGTGACAACGTTGTTGACCTTTATAATAAGGCTCTTGTCATCTCATAGCTCCATTATTTGACATCCCACATGTCAAAGTCGTCTACCATAGTGTTGGGATATATGGGAAATTCCTTCCAAATTGGAACTACCTCCTAATCCAAGATGGCTAAGGAGTAGCCCCTTTGCACCATGATAGTTCCATCACCTACTCCTGCAACATTATGCAAAGTATGGGAGAAAATCAACCGATTCTCTCTAAGAACTCCCAAAGCAACAACAACTCTTTTTGCCTCCCCATGCCATCATCATATAACCTATGTAGCAACAACATGATGGTTGACATGAAAGATATTACATCACCCCAATACACCCAAAATCCTAGCTGCCATATGAGAAAGTGCCATGACAAGTCCCTTCCACCAACATACTCTTTGAAATAGAATGTGTTATATGATGACCAAACTCTTTCAAGAGTAGCCAACGCAGTCGTGCCTCTTGTTGTCTGGTGTCATAGATCTACAAGTGGAAATCCAACCTCTTGCTCATCAACATCACCTATCCAACCAATTATGAGTGTCTAAATTCATGCTCAAAATAGGTATCCCTCCAATGGAGAATACCACCCTCCCAAATCAGATTTCTATCTTTGCATTTCATGGGATGTTGAAATGAAATCTCTTGGAGATCTCCAAATGAATACCACTCCTCAATGACCAAGTTGATCCCATAAGGATCCAAATATTCTGAAGGCAAAATATTCTCATTGAGAAATGAAGTGCTCATCAAGAAAGATCCATCATAACAATGGAAGATAAGATGCCTCTCATCAACCATCTTTCTATACCCTGCTACACATGTAGAATGGTCATTGGAATGCTCTAATAAAGTTTGGGCCCCCAACTCATCACTACTGCTCAATGAAAATGATGATGATCTCCATGATGGTGCATATGATATCTTAAGATTATGCTCAATGTTTAACACATAGTTTTTCATTGCTCTGCTCAGGACAATGTTCATCCCATCCTCCAAAATTCTACACTCCAACCCCAATATTTTTGTGCAACTTAACAATGATACACTAGGATGATTGTATATCTCCTCTTTGAACACATCAAGGGTCCTCAGCGTAGTGGTAGTCTGCTGCTCCAAATCAGCAATGTGCTTTGACCCCAGGCCATGTATTTTCCCTAATAGCAAGTTTCCATAATCCTCCATATGATGTGCTAAAATAGCAGGAAATGGAAATATGTGCATACCTTGGTAAAGCTTGGGAACATCTTGTACTACTACAAGGTTTCCTTCCTCCAGTGTGATGGATTCCCTAGCTACCGATGATGATGGTTTCTCTCCTATGGCTACATCAGCACTGGTACAAGTCTCCTCCTCCTCTATAGGAGAGTAAGGAGTCATAATATAATAAGATCCTACATAACAATAATAATGTAATTGCACAACAATAACAATAATGGGCTTCTATGGGGCACAATAATAAGAGTATGGGGACTACATTGGCACAACAATAACAATAAAGGGGCTACACTAACATTAAAAATAAACGGCTACAATAGTATTATAGGGACCTAACATCGCCCTCTCCCTCAAAAAATTGTTGTCCTCAATTCATGTGTAGTTCTAGATGATTCCGTATAAAATTCTCATCCTCCCATGTGGAACCTTCAATGGGTAAGTTCTTCCACTTGATGAGATACTCTTAAATTGATTGATTTCATAGTAGTTGAGTTATTATTTTTGTGACTTCTTTAAGTTCCAATATGATTTTTCCTTTTTTTCCATATTTTGGAAATATTGTTTGAACTGGGAGTTTGTCACCTATAAATTTATTTAAGCATGAAACATGGAAAACTAGGTGCACTTAGGAAGATTTAGGAATCTTCAATTTGTATTCTATAGTACCAATATTTTGAAACACCTTGTAATGACCATATTACTTTGGCAATAATTTATTATCCTTCTTAGCTTTCTTGAGGGACATTTGTTTTTATGGTTGTAGCCATAAAAATACCCATTCACTTACATAAAAAATTCTTTCCCTGTGATGTTGATCTGCTTGTTGTTTCATTCGATTCTACAACAAAGTTAGGTTATCCTTTAAGAGTTGGATAACTTGTTGTTGATGCTCGATGTGATCTTCCAATTCTTGAACCTTAGAATTTTCTCTTAAAGATGATTTTGATGTTTGAAACTCTAGTGAGCATAGCTATGTAATTGCACCTTATTTTTGTTTCTTTAGAAGATTTTCCATGCCATTGGAGCTGATTATATTTCGTGGTTTCCCCAAAGATTATAAACATTTAACTCCTAGTACAACATCAGCACCACCCATTCGAATGGAAATAATTGTGATATTCAATACATATTCCCACATGGTTAGCCTTATATTATGGCACTTACCATAGAAATATATAGTTCCTCCATTTGTAACCATCACTTTACACTTTTGTGTTGGATATAAGAAGCGATTCAATTCCTTGCCTACCTCACAATGAAAACAATTATGGGTACTACCTGAATCAATAAACACTATTACCTTTCTCTTATTCATATGTCCTTCTATATTGAGGGTTTTAGGAGTGGTAATTCCTGCCAATTCATTACAACTTATGGTCATATTTATTTCTTATTTATCTAAGGTCGGTTCATGGTGTATATCCACTTCTTTTGAAGTTTGTTGTTCCTTTTCTTCCTCCTCTTCACAATATATGTAAATAAATTTCTTCTCAACACCCTTATGACCTTAAGTGTATCTAATATCACAATTTTAACAAAGCCCATTTTCTCTTTTTTCTTCCAATTTTTGTGGTGTCAACCTTGTAGGTTGTGGAAGGCTAGGAGAAGAAAAAATCTCATCTTTCTAGTTGTGAGTGGTAGGCTTATTTCAAGTTTTCTTGCCATCATAAATTCCTTCTTGAATGAATCAAGTCCCCAAATGTGAACCAAATGTTGGATGTTATCCTTTAAAGTCCCTATGAAGACATCAATCTTATTCTCCTCTAGAATGTCATTTTCCCTTATATTCAATTTTTGAAAGTCCTCAATGTGTTCCACCATCGAACCCTTTTTTTTGAGATTTATCAATTGGCTAAAGAAGGTGTTTATGTTTGTATCCTCATAATGTGATGTCATTTCCTTCATAAAAATAGACCAAGTGACAAGTGGTTTATGAGAACAAATCCATCGATACCACGAAAATTGATTGAGTTCTAAATTTAAAGTTGCAATGCGTACCTTTTGTGTGTTTTGCACATTATGAAGATAAAAATATTGCTCTATCTGTAGTATCCATGTTTTCAGATCCTTTCCACAAAAATTATTCATATCGATCATTAGAATATGATGGGTGTTAAATCCAACATTAGGGTCTATGAAATTAGGATTAATATTTCTTTTTTTCTCATCATCAGTTTCATCTACTACATTTTCTCCATGAGGAATCATTTCTTGTAGAAACTTTGTCAAACCTTCCTTCAAACCTTTCATTTCTACTTTTAGACCATTCTTCATGTCTTCCATGTTTTCCTTCAAATTTTTTTTATAATACTGCTTTAATTTCCCAATAACGTCCTTAAGTGACTGAGGATCATCATGTTAGTCATCAGTATTTTTCACCTGTTGTTGATGACTAGTTTCCTTAGCTAAGTTTTCTAGAAGCTAATCTCAAACTGTCAATTTGTCATCTAGAAAACACCCCAAACAAATTTTTGTCCTCCTACCCCTTCCTGTCAGTATATGATGAGAACAATCTCCAGTTTTCAAATCCTATTTTGTTTTAGCAAAATATCCCTGTCTAGAGCTGTTTTAGCTTGGTTTATTTGTTTTCATTTACCCTTGTTTCTCATGCCATTCACCATCCAAAGGTTTAAAAAGTGACTGAAACTCTATCCCTGGTCATCTTGTCATTTTAAAATCTGATCATGGCTAAGAAAACACTCAGAATCTGTCAAAATTGTCCCTAAGTAAGATAGTGGTGTTTAGGGAGTTTTTCCTTGGCTAAGACATCCTAAGACAAAAGCCTCTGTCTAGTACCAGTCAGCCTTGAATTAGTTCCTATTGTGCAAAACAAGTCTTGATCCATCCATAGGTCGCACACCACTAAGAGGTCACTTTGTCTCATTTCAGTAGAAGTTCAACAAAGATCTAAATTGGGAAAAGAGAAGGTTTGTTGCTATCTGATGAAATTTTCGTAGATCAGGCATAATCTCCATAAAACACCAAAGGATCTCTCCAAGGTTCCAAAGCATCTATTTTTACATCTTTTCAGGGGTGTAATTAAATGATGATCAATATACAAAGGAGGGAAAAAAGGGCAAGTTCAAGCAGGTTCCCCTTCTTGAAAATATTTGCCATCAATGATTAGATGAAGAGCTGTAAAATGGAGAGCAGAAGGTGTACATGTTATAAATCCAAAAGGTGCCTGAAGAACAGAGATCACTCATCAAGTCAAAACGAATAACAAGGACTGAGTAATGCTGATCAGCAGTGCTGCATAATCTTTCCAAAGGTCATCATAATGTAGGGCATCAGAAGACAGTTGCTTCTTCTGCTACCTTGAGCCTGGGATGTGAACATTAGTCAAAGAAACTTTCAAATTACCCTGACAACATAGTCAAGGGAAAATATAGTTCAATAATACCTATCAGCAGACACTCTCCATGTACAAATCACAGTTCTTCTAGTTTTTTGTTCACAGTGATATTTTACAAAAGGATATATGCATCTCAGACAAAGCCTTATAAAGCAAGTGGACATGATTTCAAAGTGATTTTGTCAATAATGAATGTCAAATTCCACTTTGTTCCTATTGGAATTCTTAAAAAAAACATACAAAGCCAGATACAGTAATTTAAAATAAATGTAGACCGTGTGTTAAAGTGATCTGAAATTGTGAGAACAAAGTATTTCTCATACAGAGATTGACTGTAGGGGCAGTCACCGGATATTTCACCTTTCAAAGAAAGGATGAATCCGGAGGCTACCTGGCCCTTCTACAAACTCTGCCTAAAGAAATAAAATTTAATCACTGAGATCCGATCAATGAAAGTATTTGTTTTAAGTGCAAAGTATTCATTGATCTAGCTTTAATGTGTGAATAGGCAAGTATACATATTCTGCAAATGAAGTATAATGGTTTGAATATGAACTAATAAGTTTTGTTCACTATTTAAACCTGTTTGGGAAAAGTTTGCTTATAAAAATTTACTGTTTAAAGGAGCAGAATCTGAAAATATGCAGCAAAATTATACAGTATGACAGAAAATAATTGTTTAAGCGGTTCACCCCTCTCTTGGGCTACCTCCGCTGGGTCCAAAAGCCTCTAATTAGGCTTTTTCCTTTTTGATTAAATGCTCAAATGGTGAATAAAACTGTATAGAAGCCTCAAATGGAAAAATACACTGCAAATTAAGATTCAGAAGGCTCAAATCAGTATAAAATGACTAAACAAACACCTCCATTGGATGAAGGTAGTCCAAAACATCTCTTCTTCCCTTAGGCCCTGGTGGCTCCACGACCAAAAACGCTGGTAAATTCTTTTTTAGAGCACCTTGATGGCTCTGAAAACACTCCCAACAGCTCCATAATGCTTTCTACACCCAAAAAAAAAAAAAAAAAATCGTATCAAAAGGCTTTTCCTAGCCAAAGTTATGGCTCACTGAAGTTTGCCTAATGTCAACTAGAAAAACTCCACTAAATGTGGAGAACTGGAGTTAACTCCAGTTAAAATAGCAACTTCCCCCAAATCTTTCGGGCGTGCTCCAAATTTGACGGCAACATTAAATTTGATCATTTCATAATCCCGCGTTCACATGCAAAATTTTGGGCTAACCTAACTGTTTGAATGAAATCCGCTCGTTTTTTATGTGGTTGACCATTTGTTGTTTGTGATTCTCCGCCAGTTAAGAAGGCTTTAAGCCCGTGGATATAAACGTGGTTCCCACGTCATTAAAGACTCCGCTCCACCACGTACCATTTCACTCCATAGCACGTGCTTTACCCACGTAGCTTTACCTTACCATACGTTAAGCCATACCATATATTACATTGTCATTTAAACCTTTGAAATGTGAACCATACTTTGTCATTTAAACCTTTGACCATTAACTTGAACCATATTTTGAATTTGGTTTTAATACATAGTATGGTTTAATATTTAGATTTTTAATAAAGTTTAATTAAAATTTAAAATTAATTAAAACATATAATTAATTAATATAATATATGATTAATTTAAACCATATAAAATATTAAAAACTATATAGTTTAATTAATTTATTAAACTTTAATAAAAAATAAATTATTCCAACACATAGTATTAAAAAGAAATTTCCCTTCAAAATTGAAGGTTATTGGGCGATTTCAAAACGCAATATCTCCTCCATACGGTAACGGATTTCAGTTCCGTTTGTGGCGTTGGGATCATATTGACGAGATATTTCCTGTCGATCTAGTTTAGAACAATTCTAAGCAACTTCATTTTTGAGCATTTTTCTACAAGGGACTTGATCTCCTAATCACACCTCCCAAATGGGAAGCTTTTGGACCCTCAAAAGCTTTCTGATTACTGAAACTGATGATGTGGAGACTGATTCTCCACTCTTCCACCCTTGAATAACTGAAATCTACCCGATTTCATCAACTGAAGCTTTTGAGAAAATGATAACCTGTCTCTGGAATCAACTGATCTACCATTGCTAAGATTGACGGAGTCATGATGCAAATGATTAAAATTTGCAGAACAACAATTCTAATCTGTAGAAAACAAACTTTCTCTACATTGATCAAACTTCCAGGAAGACTTAAAATGACTTTCACCTTGCAAACTGTTCCCATGGCTAATTGCACCATTCTGAAACCAACTTTTTCCCATGCTGAATTGTGTGTCCTTCTTGCTTGCACTGCTTCGCTTTGACACTTCATTCACTACATTGGCTGACCCAAAAGGTAATTTTCACAACATAACATCATCTTCTTTCAAAGACAAACTGTTATCAAACTAAGACAAATCATTAGCAACATCATAAGAATGTGAATGCTCAAAATCTGGTCGTTTCAACATTAACAAAGTTAGACTTTGACTTGCATTAACCAGTATTTTCAATTGACTTGCATGGAGTAAAGAAGATTCCAGCTTCTTCTTGTGAGCTCTCACAATGTACTCTTTTCCATCTTTGAACAAGTGATACTTTTTTTCATGGCGATAGAAGATAGCCCTCCTGTCAAATAAATAAGGACTTCCCAAAACAATACCTAAGATATCAAGCGGCACCACATCAAGTTCCACCGTGTCAATAAAATGTGCAGTTATTGCAAAGCGCAATATGCACGTCCTTGAGAATTGAAAATTTGCATCCTTGCATATCCATCCAAGTGGATAAGGCTTCGGATGTGGAATGGTCTCAAGTTTAAGCTGCTTGACCAAGTCTTCAGATATAAGATTAGCTTGTGACCCACTGTCAAATAGTGTGTCAATTTTGGTATGCTTTGAAATTACCTTCACATGGAAAAGTTCTATCCTCCTCTTTTCATCATGAGTATCTTTGTGACAATTCAAAGAGCTAGAACTAGGAATTGTGTCTTGCACCACTTCTTTCCCCTTAATGTTCTTTAAAACCATGCCTATGCTTTTTGTCTCATCTCTTGAGTCTGACCCTAAGTCTTGCTCAACTGTTGCTACAGTTTTCTCCTTTTCTTTGGTCTTGTTTTTGTTCTTGAATTTTTCTGGTTTCAGTTCAGGATGAAGCTTCCAACAATGATCTTCATCATGACTAGTCTTCGAACAGTTCTTGCAAAAGAACTTTCCTTTGTCATTTCTTGAATTTGCAACTCTCTTCTTTCCTTTGTTTTTAAAAGTACTATCCTCATCAAAAGCATCAAAAGCATTCTTTCCTCTAGCTTCTAAATGTGTAGCCTGCACACAGACTTCATCTAAGCTGGTAGGATTAAACATTAGGATAGTATGTTGCAGATAATTGTGCAAACCTCCTATGTATTTCAACAGGGTGTCTTGACTTTGTAAGTCTACTCCAAGTAGAAGTGCTCTCCTTCTAAACTCTTGGGTATAATCTTGCACATTTTGACCTTTAAGTTGCCTAAAATTTTGCCAATTCATGATTTCTTTCTGAATATGAGCAAGAGGATAAAACTATTTCTTAATAGCAGTAATAAACTCATTCCAAGTTAGAGTTATCTTACCATGCTTTTTTATTTCCTCTCTATTCTTGGCTTCCCACCAAACCAAAGCTGCTCCATCCATTCTCAAAGAGGCTAATTGGATTTTTGTGTCATCATCATGCAAATTCTGAATTCTTAGATAGACTTCCAGCTGTCTAATCCAGTTATCCAATTTTTCTGCATTCACATCACCATTAAACATCGTCATCCTCTTCCTCCACATCATCCTCTTCAACTTCTGTTAATCAGTCACACAAAACAAAAACATCTCTTAAAAATCCTTTGTTAAAGCTTGATGTAAAGTGGACATGATTTCAAAGTGATTTTGTCAATAATGAATGTCAAATTCCACTTTGTTCCTATTGGAATTCTTCAAAAAAACATACAAAGCCAGATACAGTAATTTAAAATAAATGTAGACCGTGTGTTAAAGAGAACCTCCTTCATGAAAAGCAGATGGTTAGAAAGCACAATGATAAAACCTCCTTCAAAAAGCAGAGGGTTAGGAAGACATTGTTGTGGCCTCCTTCACAAACAAGTAGAGGGCCAACATGTTATTAAGTGACTTCAGAAGCTATTGTATGCCACCTCCTCCAAATATGAAAAGAGGATGCATAGCAGGACTAAACTTATGTTTAAGAAAGTTTTCTTTTGGAAATAATAGTTGAGGAATAATGGTGGAGCAAATGAAAGTTTATAGGTTGAAGGCCCATGTTACATCATCAGCAAAGAAATGACATAATGATGCTAAAAACCTCTGACCTCATGTTTATGAGAGCCTCCTTCAAAGTGTAATCCAAGGATGGAATTTTTGACTAAGAACAACCTCATCTAAATGGTAAGGTGGTAAACTGAGCTAGGTTTAAATTGACCTCTGTAATTGATATAAAGAGACAGTCCACCCAGATCATGTATATGAAAAAGGGAATTCTTGTTTTGAAACAGATCCCTTATGGTTTATAAAAAATACTTCCCCCTAGTGACGAATGAAGGGAGAGCGCCAAAGGTTACTTCCAGCTCAGTTAAAGGACAGAGGGCACATTGTAAAAATGGGTGAAATTTTCATTGTTTAAAGGCCTACTTCACAAAAACAGAGGATTTGCATTGTGGTTTGGAAAGGCTGCAACAATAGTTTTTATAATGATCTCCCTTGTTGAAAAATCAGAGAAAAACACAGTGTTTATAGCCCCTTTCATAACAAGTAGAGTTTTATGGTGACCTCTTCGCCAACCAACAGACACCAACACAGTTAAAGGGCCTATTCACCTCATAAAATAGTGGACATATGATGGTGTCAAAGGGACTGTTTGTAATGTTTTTGTGAAAATTTTTCGAATGGTATAACCTTAGTAAATGATGAAAGGTCCCATAGGGAAACTATTGAGGTTGAAAAGGCCTGCATTGGATCATCATGGAGAAAAATAGCCTTGAAATAGGTGAAACAATTATTAAAAAGGGCAGCCTTACCATTGTACACAAAGTCACTTTAAAATAAGGGTAGCAAAGGCTTAAAAGGTGATTTCGTATTTTAAATAACAAAGGAGGGGAGAAGTTTTCAAAACCCTCACCAAGTATAAAGGAGCTCGAGCACTTAGCATCCATCATTTTTCAAAGGCCAAGTCAAGGAAGAGAGAAGCAGTTTGAGCATTTTTTAAGTGGTTTTACAGCTTTTTTAACATGCGGCACGCCTGTGTCCTTGCGCGGTGCACCTGTAGGCACCCACAAAAGGTTTTTATTATAAGCATGGCGTGCCTGTAGTGTTGCGTGGCACGCATGTGCCCGGCGCCTAGCAACCATGTTTGAATGCAGTTTTCTTCCATTCAAGCCATGCCCATTATTAAAAGGGCGCCCAACAATCAAGTTTGAACGCGTTGTTTTTCCGTTCAACCCTGCCCGAGCCGACACCAACCAAGTTTTAACGTGTTGTTTTTCCATTCAACCCCGCTCGAGCCGACACATACCATCTCTGAACACGTTTTTCCATTCAGGCTGCAACCATCTCTGAACGCAGGTTCTGCCAGCTAGGGCCAATGCTCAAAGAGGCCGTCAAAGGTGTTAAAGACCATATTTTTACACAACAATCTCGCCTCCAAACACAACAAAACACATTTTTTCAGAGTTATTTATAGCTCTTGGCCCAATTTTGATTTAAATGAAAAACAATGATTTCAAGAGCACCTTTTTTCTTAAAAGAAAAGTAGATTGACTGCTCAAAAGAAAAATCAGTCCTACGCAGAACCAAGCATTTGTTATGATAAAGGGAGAGGAAGTCTATCTTCATAAGTAAAAAAGAAAACTTGTTTTCCAACAAAAGGAACACAGTCAGATAAGTAGTCTTATTTTCATCAAGAAAGACTTGTTTGCCTTTAAGAGAAAAAATGATCATTAAAGAGGGACAAAGTTTGTTTAGAAGGCCTTTTAATCAATGATAGGGAGACTACTGTTTTGGTAAGTCAAAAATATCTTCATCCAAAAAGGATTTTTTTGCTAGCCTTAATAAAACAATGATCATCAAAGAGAAACAATGACTACTCAAGGGAGAAAAATAGTGTTTTTCAGGGGTGCCCTCTTTGATTAAAAACAAAGAAAGGCAGTAATTAAGGGGCAAAGAGTTTTTTTTGTGTCAAAAAAAAAAAGAGGACCTGTCTTTAAAAAAAACAAAAATAGATCTCATTAAAGGCCTTTTTTCTCACAACAAAGTTCATAAGAAGGGAGTTTGTTTTCACTTAACAAAAATTTGTTTTCCAACTAAGGACAAACTTAGTCTTGCAAAGAGGAAAAGGTGTTTTTGGTTGAGGACCTATTTCAGTGATCATTTGAAAAATTTGTCTTGGTAAATCAATAAAGGGTATCAAAAGAAAAAGTTCCTCCAAATAAGGACAGCAGAAGTGGGTATCACAATTGGTATGAGCCTATTACAACTCAAGAAGTGAATGAATCTCCTTTAGTACTCTTCAATTTTCATGAAGTATGGTGCTTGGAATTTTGCCAAAAAATCCAAGAAATAAAAAGTCACCTTCCTTTGACACATTTTTTTCCTTTGAGGCTACAAGTAAAGCATGTCCATCTAGCAGGTCTAGATTTCAAACTCTCTCCTAGGGCTATCTCCAAAGCTACTAGGATTCCCTATATAGGAGAATAGTGGTTCAAGCAAACATACTTAGATCTGAATAATTACAAACCCTTTCTAAAACCAGACCATCCGGATGCTTGCCAAGTTATTTTCCCTTTTTCTCACTTGTTGACCAACTATGCCCCCCTCATGAAAGTCATCATGAAGTATTTCACATGTGAAGGGAGGTTTTCCCAAATTTATGCCTATCACATCAGGCTTCTTATGCATTTCACAATAACTAAATTGCCGAACCTACCTTTCTTCCTCTATAGAAGCATTGACAATATGGCCTCTATTTTCCAAAAGAATCCCTCCTCTCAACAACAAGCTTGTTTGTTTCATCATTCCCTTATCAAGATCATCATCCTCCATCAACCGGAAAAGAAGGGATTTTCTTGGGACTCTTTCATCTCCCATCTTGATTTTTCCATTGCCTCTTCATCTCATGCTCCTTCTTCACCATCCACTCATCATGTTTCTCCTTCTTCTAGTAAATCCACTCCTAAAATACCAAAATCCCCTATTATTGAGAATGAAGAAGGGAAAAGTGAAAAAAGGCAAACCAGTGATGATGAGGAACAAATTGAAGAATCTAAGCATGACAGTGAGCATGAAAAAATTGATGGTGAGCACAATAGTCATGAAGAAGAACATGATGGCATCCAACACAGCAATAAGCATGATGGTGATGAGGCACAAAACAGTGAAGGTAAAGATCACAAGAGTCATGAAGAAAGCAGGGACAGAGATGAACAAGGCAGCCCTCAAGAAAACATACAAAGTGGAAGCCAAAATAGTGATGATGAGGGCCATGATAGTCCTCAAAAATACACTTATGATGAGGGTCATGACAGTCATCAAAAGGACACTTATGATGAGAAACAAGACAACCCTCAAGCAAGTAATGATGATGAAAATCAAACACCAAACAATGAGCATTCCAAAGAGGGAAGCATGGAGCAAAAAGATCAAAATAGTCCTAAGGGAAGCCAAGACCAAACCAAGGACCAAGTTGAGCAAGTGAAAGTTATGAAACTATCTCTTCCTTCTCCTCAACATAGCCAAGAGCATGTGCTAGCTTCCTCTCCTAGGCAAGGGGCCATGACTCTCCCTCCAAAAATGGCAAAGCCTAGAAACACTAGATCAAAAAAGAAGAAGATCACTCCAGCAGTGACTAGCAATTTCACAAGAGTGCTAAGAAGTAGAGGCAAGCTACCCAAGAAGAGAATTGTTGAATTTCCCAAGAGGAATAGGACCAAGAAGCCTATCCAAGGCAAGGGAAAAGAAAAAGACGAGAGTAGTCATGAAAAGGAAAGGGAGTTTGATATCATACAGATAGATAGTGAGGACGGGGATAATGAAGCTAGAATTCTTGAAGCTCTTTTGCAAAACAGAGAGGAAAAAATTCATGACCTACAAGCTGATCTAGAAAGGTCCAAAGACCTCATACATGTTCTACATATGCAAAACAAACAAATGAGTGGTCAAATGGCAGTTTTTGAGGCCCGAGCTTTCAAGTACCAAAGGGAAGCCTCCAAGTCAAGCTGGAAGAGCTTATGGGAAAATTTAATGATACTAAAGAAGAAGAGAAATGAATGAGAAAGAGGCCTAAGACTATGGGTCTCAAGAAAGCTTTGGAGAAAAAGAAGGAAGAAGAGGCAACCCTTGTTCGATCTTATCCTCTTACTCAATTGCTCACCCAAGAAATAGAAAATAATAGAGAACCATGGCTTGAAAGGGCCAACAAGAATTTGGAGGATAAGTTAGAGAAATCTAACAGAGACTTGAGT
The DNA here is from genome assembly GCA_034641835.2 of Pinus albicaulis. Taxonomy (NCBI): domain Eukaryota; kingdom Viridiplantae; phylum Streptophyta; class Pinopsida; order Pinales; family Pinaceae; genus Pinus; species Pinus albicaulis. Next base: position 434,756,639 of record CM076570.1, on the reverse strand, counting down.
CTACAAAAGAAGATGATCGGGCACTACAACAAGTTGAACCAATTTGCCCAAAAAAAGCACAAACTTGCTCAAGAAAGGCTCAAGGCTGCCCGAAACAGGTGCCCGGTACAAAAAGTGAAGAAAGGCACATCAGGGCTTGAAATATTGACCTCAGATTCTCTACATGCTTCTGAAAACCCACGAGGGGCTTGCTCACCAAAATTGAGCAAATTTTGACAAGATTTTGTTTTTTGTGTTTCTTGGCCATAATTGCACATTTTTCAAGGCACTGACATGGGTGCTAGGAACATCTTAAGCTCATGAAAATCATTTGGTTGGATGGAATAAATTCAGGGGCAGCTACTCACAATTTTTCAGATCTAAAGAAGGTGTTTTGGGCCCCCAAAGAGGCGAAAAACAGTGATTTTTTGACTTTCTGCCTCACATATCAGCAAGGGCTAATTTTTGGTTTATTCCACTCAATTCAGTTTTTGACATATTTCTAGGGATCAGTTTCAGAAAAATAAAATAGTTCCAGAAACTAGACATCTAGGGCTTTCCAACGAGCCATCACAAGCCTCGTTTCAACATTAAGAAGTCCCTCAAAAGTGGTCTACAAGACAGGGAATTTTCTGCTGCTACGTTCCTGTAGCATTTTGGCAAAAAATGAAGTTTTCTGAAGTGGCTTTTCCAAATGTGCGTTTAGCCTTTTTTGGCCATCGTCAGTTAGGAAAAGTCAATTATATTTCCTTTTATAGCATTTTAAGATATTTTTAAAGATATTTTGTTCCTTGGGCTTTGCAAAGCCTCAAGGACAAAATTAGATATTTGTAATAGGCCAATGGCCTTATAGATGCTCTTGGATAGGTTATTTCTCTTTAGCCTATATATTCCAAGAGGTTTCATTGTATCAAGAGGTTGAACTTGATGATATAGAGCAATACATGATATTAAAAGCTTTGAAGAAACACTTTGTCTCATGATGTGGATGATTTATTGTTTGTCTTGGATGGTGGAAGAGGACTGTTTGTTGGATTCCTTGGCTTGGTAAAATGGTATAGTGTTCCTATCTGTATGTTTTCCTTAGTTTATCATACATGTTTCCATGCTTCTTTCTTGCTGTAGGTTAGTAAAGAATAGATTTGAGACATGCCCATGGAGGCACCTCAAGTTTCCTGATTTCATTACAGCTTCTATGTTTCTCTTCTTTCTTAGTTATGTCAGAAGTTCTTAACTGCTCCTTGATACCCTAAGAACTTGTTTTTAATTTCATTAATGGTTATTATGTATGCTATCTAGTATGACTCAAGGTATGCCCTAATTACTGATAGCTATCCAAAACCCCATCACTAAAACTTTTCTCTTAATGTTTGATTGTCCTAGTTGAACCAAAGAGGTCTTGTGTCGATCTTGCCCTTTGCCTATGCTCTGCAATCTTAGTTCAAAGTTCCCGATAGCTCAAAATAAGATGTCTAGGAGTTCCCCCTTCGTAGTTTGAGTTATTTGTTTGTATTGTTTGTTTTCCCCAAAGTCTGAAGGTGATTTTCCCAAAGTTAGAGGGTCTTATACTTCTATGCATCGTATCAATGTTTATTTTATGCATCTATCAGTTTGAAGTTTCATTTATCGTGATTAATGGTTAGCCCTACCACATGGATGTCTGCTATAAAACTATTTATCCATTAAACCTCTTTTTCCTTTCAAAAATTTAGTGTCCATCCCATTTCATTCCACCTGAAAGAATCCATTTTTACCTCGTTCAAATCGGCCCTGCAATATACCTTTTCCACCCCCTTGAGGAAGTCTCGACCATATCGACCCCATAGCCCAATTGATCTGATAAATTTTTTATCTTATTATCCTTTGATCAGTTCTTCCCTCAAAAAACCTAAAACAAACTAAAAACACACTTAACAACTAGCCTAAAATTAGATACATAGAAGCAAACAAATCTACATCCCTTGCATAATAGAGAGAGCCCTCTCTGAGTCTAGGAAGGCTAGGTCCTTGGGCTCCAAATTTGGTTTGATGTTACCCTGTCATTCAGCTCGCCAATCTACCAAATCACGGGATCCTATCGCATCATACTCAATATAATCTTTAAATGTTAATGGTAATCCAGTAATAAACCCCTAAACTTTATTCTTTTCATCCTTAATATATGGGACATACCTCGATAGCTCCAAGAAGTTCCTGGTCATGTACTCCTAATATATTATTGAACCCATATGTAACTCATATAATTTGTTGGATTTGGTGTCATAGTACCTCGCTGCCAACTGTTTCATCCTAAAACGTTTCTTGAATTAATTCCAACTCAATTATTCTATCATGATGTCGTTGAACCATTTCACATCTTCCCACCAAATTTCTTCTTTCCCTTTGAGGGTGAAGATAACTATTCTAGCCTTCATATTCTCTATGCACCCATGCAACTCAAGGAACTTCTTCATTCCATGTAACCATGCCTCTACATTATCTGGCTTCTTCAAATCCCCAAAAAAGGTAGGTGGCTTTGCTTTCTTAAACTCTTCAAGAAAATATCCCCTATCACTCCTCCTGTAAGGATGATAAAAATGGCGATCATAGTGCCTATGAGAACTAGAACTAGAGCAAAAATTGTGTCCATTAGCTCTCCTATGTGGAGTATCCAAGAGTCTCCCATCTTTGATCATGTCATTTCTATCTGACCTCTTCCCACTATGATATCTACTACCGTATACCCCATTAGCCTTGTCTTCCTGCCCATGCCTGATCCAAAGTGGTTTGTGTCTCTGCAATTCTAAAAAAATCAGAAGGATTACTGCATTAACTTCCGCTTGTTTCCCCTCTACCTGCATGATTTTTCTATTTTCTACCTTTCAACTTCTTATTTATGCCTTCAATATTCTTAATGTGTCTGCTAATACATAAGAATTCCCACCACTGTGTTCATCATATAATCCATAAGGAGAGTTTCGTGAATTGTAGTCTACCATCTTGCTAGTCATCTTTGATCTCTTTCCTACAACAATACCACATTGTCAGCTAAGACCAAAACATAACATAATCAACGTACTTCAATATAGTTCACAGGAGGATGTCTCATTTTCAAGATAAACCATATTAGCATGATATATGTCTAAACATAATTATAGAAATATATAGACATTATTTGAACCAATAACCAATTATCATTGCATGACCATACCGACCACATACCATGACCTCATGCATGGCCATTATAATGATTCCAAAGTATTCATAACAACATATAATCATTAAGCTATGTAACCAATCCATAATTGACATACACTCATGATAAAAATATGCAACATCAACACCATCAAATTTCACATGGTGACACAACTACAACGATGACCACCACCATGCATACACAACCAACATATATACCTCAAGCATAGAAAACACATATGCAACGGACATGTATGCATGAACAACACATTTCCCATCTAGTCCAAGGTCTAAACCATGCTCTCATACCACTCTCTCACATGATACTCCCACATTTACCCAAGTTAATTGGTCTGTTGGGGTAAAAATGTGACGAGAGGGTACTATGATTTGTTTCAACTCCCCAATTACATTTAAGGAAGTGGAACCCACATAAGAAACCCAAACTGACCTTCCAGACATACTATAGAACCTTGAGGATCCAAACAACCTTTCCAGGTGGTCAACCCCTGAGATAAATCTTCAATTGATTGACCTAGAGCCTCAGCTGCTCCCATTACAAGTCCTACAAATGAATAAGGCCTTCCAGTCACTCCCACAACAAGGCATGCCAATGACAATGGAATGTTTCATCTAGTTCCGTCCCACGAAGCCCAAATTTTGTGGTACTTTTCCAGGGCCAGTACTCAGGCCACTATCGATAACTTCATGAAAAATTTAGAAATGATAAATAACATGGAAACAAAGGCACTAACGCAAACTTTGATAACAATAATTTCTCTAACCCCTACTAGCCATGACAGGAATTTCGTCAAAAATTTCACAAATATGTAATCTACAGGTCATAAAATCAAATATGAGCATATCAGTCTCATACTTATTTGAGAATTGTAAGGAAGCATTTTTCCATATCAGAAAATCTACATTATTATCTATTAGTACACATTAGAGGAAATTTAAGCCTAAAAGTAGCCTCCTAAGGAAAAATAATAAAATAATAGGAAAATAATAAAATAATAGCTATTAATTTTTGAGGGAAAATAAAAAACTACTTATTTTCATTGTATTTTTGGCTTATCTCCTTATAGGTTTACTCAAATTTCACAAGTAGACACATATCGGATGAAGAATTAAATTTCACATCCAATGAGTACCCATTATGAAAGCTTTTGAGAATACCCACATTGACAAAAAATGAAGATACGTTAAGAAAACATGTTGAAACATATTTTTTTAATATATCTTCAATTTTCATCAAAGTGGGTCCTCTCAAAAGTATGCATAATGGGTACTCGTTGGATGTGGAATTTAATTCTTCATCCAAAGAGTGTCTACTCATGAAATTTGTGTAATTATATAAGGAGATAATCCAAAAATACAATTAAACAAAGTGGTTTTTTTATTTTCCCTCCAAAATATTTACATGTACCTCTTTTTAAACATGAAGGATTTTAATTGGTTTACATATTATGTATGTGAAAATTTCATGGGAACTTTTAGGATAAATTTTCCTCTAATTTATGTACATTTTAAATTCATTTTATAATCAAAACATGATGAGAACCATACATGAATTTTGTCATAAAATATACTCATAGGCAACATATAACCAACAAAAATAAAAATGATATAACAAACATAAAATCCACATATAAACATGTACATTTACACATGAAATACCAAGGAAAATAAAATATTATTAATGAATGCAAAAAACCAACTAGGTTTGGGACTTCCATGAACCACTCGACCATAGATTGGTTGAACCAATTATTTCTTTCAACCAGTCACCCTTGTGCCATATTCCAAGCATGAATGTTGGAATCAACCCAAACCAAGCTAGGTTTCCTCAGGCTTTACTACAATACCCACCAGATCACTAGGCCCTAAACAAGCATGGATACCACCGGATTTCTCCACCTAGACCGTGAGGAATTTTCCTTCCTCCAAGTCTCTAGGATTCATCATATATCTCTAGCCACTCTAGGTTCATAGGCTGTATAACCATGTAGAAAAAAATTTCAAGTCTTCTATAACCCTCCCAATTTCATTTTTTTAGCATATACCTTAATTCCCTCACCCCAAACTATTAGCTAATATAAACTCAATGCAACTATATTGTGAAATTTAGGACTAATCTACATTTATTTTCTTGTATTAGCTGAAAATGTCAATTGGTAGGGTAGCCTTAGATTTTTCAATTTCAATGTATATAATCAAATATCAGCTAGATGTCTTTTTGGGTTGTAGGAAATAAATGACATACAACAGCCTTTTCTACATGAAAAAATGGACAAGGCAAGGACTTCTATAACAAGGTTAGGTAAGAAGAAAAAAAAATATTATTAGTGTCATGAATCTCTCAACTTTTTTACTTAGAACATTTACACATGATCATGAAATTGGGGGCTTTTTTCCTTTTATCCTTTCCTTTATAAACATGGGTTCAAACTTCGTTGTTGTAATATTCCAAAATGGAAAAGACAGGAATATAGAACATTTTCATAATTCCAACTACAATAAAATAATAACTAAACATGTAGAACTGGAAAAATGTCGGAATACATCAAAACATCATACATATGGGCAGAAAACAACTGAGCCATATCATTATACATCAAAATCCATGAAAGTACACAGTTCTCCAAAATGAATGCACTCAAACCACAAGATGGCTGAAATACACTAAAGAAACCAAGCACTGGAAGTGTGGTGCTGTTATTACTGCTCTTGCTAGAAATTACTACCTCTAGGAAGAAGAACTGTGTAAAAAATGTTTTTAGAGTGCTTATAATGATCTAGTATTTTAACCATATATTCTACAAAAAAAAACCAATAAAAACCCAGAAATGGTTTGGCCAGATTTTAACTTTGGATTTTCGGTCCTTTTTGGGTTGCCCACTGCAACAACTCACTAAAATAACACAGTCATGGGCTAGAACTGCGCTGTAGGGGATCATATCACCTTGGAATGATGCCAAAATATGTCATGAATCATAGAGACCTTCCTTACTAATCTCCCAATGGAAAAAAACCTTCGTCCACTGAAGACAAGCTTAGAATTGGCCCAATGAAATCCTCCACTGCTGCACCCTTCAACTCAGCACATATATAAATAGGATCTGTGCTGTAGAAGAAATTTGTAGCTTGGAAAAATTCTGGAATGTGGAAATGTAGTGCAATACTCTTCCTAGAGGCTCCTCAAGGAAAGACATGGGATTCCCACTCGGGAACACCCTGTGCTAAACATCACTGTAATCTTAGATAATCAGCTGAAGGGAGGAACAATTCTAAACAAACCCTATAGAAAATAATAATGAAAAACATGAATGAATATGGATTCCATACTCTTCCTTATATAATTTATGAGCTTCCTCACCCTTGGCCCCACTCATTTAAGTCACTACTTCCATGCAAATAGTCTCCAAACAAAACTGCATTGTCCCTCAATGAATGCCACTCCTCCATGACAACGCTATTGATTTGGTCAAAGTTGACCTAGTCTACATTCTCTAGCCTCTTTTCACACCTAAGAGTGACTTTTCAAGCCACTAAAGGGATCTCCATTCACATTAGCAGTTATTTTATTCCCACTAAGGACATTTATGGGTCTCCAAACCATCTTATTCCTCAAAATAAGAAGCAAAACAAAATTTTAATATTCCAATTAGCTGTATGCTAATTTAGGAATATTACAATCCTCTCCTCCCAAATGTTGCTTGTCCCCAGGAAACTGCAAGGACAAAACTGAAAAATAGAGGGAAGCTTCATTCCCCTGTGGAGCTCCAATCTCCAAGATATCATCTATACAAAATGAATCACCCTCCAGAGTGGTAATCCATAGAAAAATTCCTCCCAACTTCTTATGAGAGGCACCTTCCAAGTGCTAAAGTTACCCAAATATCTCATCCCATGAGGAAAAAAGATACCCAATGTGGCAATCATGGATGGTCCAATGCTCTCCCTGAAATATGAAACATAATTGATGTGGATAATATCACCTCTAATAAGAACATCCAATCCATGTGTCATCTCTCCAATTATGCCCACAATAATGATAAGGGAATCATCAACATATGGGATCATAATTCATTGGCTGCCATATATAAAAATGGAGAAGGATAATGATCCCTCAATAGCGACCAACACATTTTTACTCCAAATTGCCTTAGAATAGGATATTATGATTGGTTTCCCAACCACTTTCTTGCTACCCCAATCCTTTCACATGCTTGGAGAAGGTGTATGATGTGAGGTGCACATTGACCACTCTATGAAAAAAATATCATCTCCTCAACGTCTCCTAGGGAATGGCCATCACCATCACTGCTCATGTCCCCAAATGAATCATGAGGTATATAAGAAAGAACGCCCCATCTTGGAGCTATGTCCTGTACATGGATGGCAAAGAAATGCAAGCACATAGTAAGTGAATCATGATGCACATAAACACAAACCTTACCATGTAACTTCAACAAGTTGGTGAATTGGCTCATAGATGAACCTCTCCTCATCCCCAATGAGGGAAGAAGTGATTGTGTTAACTCTATCAAAGAGTTATGTCCCTCCTCCCAACAATCCATGCTTCTCCTCATGTGATGGTGCACCTCCTCTTTGATGCCTTCCCAAGTGGATCCCTCCAGGATAGTACAGTGTGTCCTCATGAAATCAATATGACTGGAGAGAGGATACTCATGTGCTGCACGCTAATCCTTCTTCTTCTGCTTGGAGGTCCAAGTCAGTAAGATCATATCCTGGTAGTAGATGTCTCCACCCACCACTTCTGAATCATAGTGTAATGTATGGGAGAAAATCAGCCCATACTCTCCCAAGAGTAACCAGAGCAACAATAGCTCTTGTTGCCTCCTCACACCTCCATCATATAGACCATGGAGTGAAAACATTATGGTTAACATAAAAAATGTCACATCACCCCAATAAAACCAAACTCCTTGCTGCCATATAATGAAAATTCCATGCCAAGTCCCAACCAACAACATACCCTCTGAAATAAGATATGTCACATGCTGACCAAACTCTTTCAAGAGTAGCCAGTGCAACCATGCCTCCTGATGCCCTGTGTCATAGACCATGCCCTGTGTCATAGACTAAACCCTTGCTCACCATCCACACCCATTCATCCAAATGTGGATGTCTCCTACCATGCTCAAAATTGATATCCCTCCAATGGAGAACAACATCCTCCCAAATCAGATTTCTATATTTTCATTCCATGGGATGTTGAAATGAAATCTCCTAGAGATCTCCAAATGAAGGCCACTCATCAATGACTAATTTTACCCCATAAGGATCCAAATATGTTGCTGGAAAAAACTTCTTATTGAGCTATGATGTTCTCATTAAGAAATATCCATCATAATAATGGGAGATAAGATGTCACTCATCAACCATCTACCTATCCAATACTACACAAGTATATTGGTCATCAGAATGTCCCAATAATAATTGGGCCCCCGACTCATCACTGCTACTAAATGACAGCACTGCTGATCTCTGTGATGGTGCATCTGCTGTTTCATGATCATGCTCAATGCTGAACATATAGTTACGCATTTTATTTTTAGGAAAATACTCATCCTATCCTCCAAAACTCTACACTCCAACACCAAGAGTTGTGTGCAGTTCAATAATGACATACCAGGATGAATGTATATTTTCTCCTTGATTCTATCAAGGGTCCTCTATGTAGTGATAGTCTGCTGCTCCAAATCAGTAGTGTATCTTGACCCTAGGTCATGTAATGACATGTCCCCACAACCTTCCATAAGATGTGTTGAAATAATAGAAAGTGGAAACATTTGCATACCTCGGTTTTTCTTGGGAACATCTTGTACTGGTACAAGGGTTCCTCCACTCGGTGTATGACTTCCCCAACTAATGATGATGATGGTTGCTCCTCTATGGCTACACCAGTGCTCGCATAATTCTTATCTTCCTCATGCATCTCCAGAACAGTGCATGGTACTCTAAATGTCAAGAGATCAAGACCACTTTGCAATGATGTAAGTGTTTCTTCTCCTAATGCAAGTTCTCCTGCAACAAGTGGTGGTCGAAGTTGCTCTTCCTCTAGTTTTATTCTATCAAACCTCTTGATCAACCTTTGAGTAAAATCTGCATATGGAGTCACTTTTGCATGACTCAAATGGCTGAACCACCAAATGCTTTCTTCACCCTCAAGGTGCAGCACTGCAATCTCAACAGCTTCTCTCTCTACCACTGGATGTAGTAGGAAGAATGCATCCAACTTCATTCCCCAATCCCTTGCTATGCATGTGGATGACCCATCAAATTTATACAATAGAAATCTATTGCTGCAAGGTATTCCTTCTTCTTTGAGCTGAATGAACTGTTGGAGAGTTAGAATCTCTTGGAAATCCTTTGATTGAGATTTGTATTCTGCAATATACTCACTTAGAATCTCATGATCTAAGTTTTCTCCATCTCCATGCCTTTTGTCTTCTTATTCAAAAGAAAAGGGCATAGAGTATTTATTTGGAGCTCTATGCAATGCCAATTCTTTCTTTTGATGATAGGAAGTACATGTACCTTCCTCATCTTGAAACCCTAGTGTTGTTTCATTGCCTTTATCCACTTTTCTTTGCTTGACCTCCTTGGTGAGGTCCCTCGTAGATATGAAAAGAGATGAGATAAAACTCATTCCTTCCATCATTATGATCTCTTTCTCCTTCTTCTTATTCTCTTGATAGCATAATGGTTGAGATCCAGAGGATGAGCCAAGATTATGCTCTGATACCACTGTAATATTCCAAAATGGAAAAGACAGGAATATATAACATTTGCACAATTCCAACTACGATAAAATAATAACTAAACATGTAGAACTGGAAAAATGTAGGAATACATCAAAACATCATGCGTATGGGTAGAAAAAAATTGAGCCATATCATTATACATAAAAATCCATGAAAGTACATAGTGCTCCAAAAGTAATGCACTCAAGCCACAAGATGGCTGAAATACACTAAAGAAACCAAGGACTGGAAGTGTGGTGCTGCTATTGCTGCTACTACTGGAAACTGCTACTTCTAGGAAGAAGAACCATGTGCTAAAGGATGTTACAGTGCTCAAAATGATCCGGGATTTTAACCACAGATTCTAACCCAAAAACCTAGAAAAACCCCAAAATGGTTTGACCAACCTTTAAATTTGGATTTTCGGCCCTTTTTGGGTTGCCCACTATAACAACTCACTAAAATAACGTAGTGATAGACTAGAACTGTGTTGTAGGGGATGATATCACCTTGGCCTGATGCCAAAATATCTCATGAAGCATATATACCTTCCTTACTGATCTCCCAAGGGAAAGAAACCTTCTTCCACTGAAGACAAGCTTAGAAATGGCCCAATGAAATCCTCCACTGCTGCACCCTACAACTTAGCACATATCTAAATAGGATTTGTGCTGTAGAAGAAAGTTGTATCTTGGAAAAATTTCGGATTGTGGAAATTTAGTGCAATACTCTTCCTAGAGGCTCCTCAAAGAAAGAGGTGGGATTCCCGCTCGGGAACACCCTGTGCTAAAAAAAACTGCAATCTTAGCTAATCGGCTAAAGAGAGAAACAAGTCTAAACATACCATATACAAAATAATAATGAAAAACATGAATGAATATGGTTTCCATCCTCTTCCTTATATAATGGTTGAGCTTCCTCACCCTTGGCCCTACTCATTTAAGTCACTACTTCCATGCAAAGAGTCTCCAACCAAAAGTGCATTGTCCCTCAACGAATGCCACTCCTCCATGACAACGTTGTTGATTTAGTCAATGTTGACCCAGTCTACATGTTCTAGCCCCTTTTCACACGTAAGGATGCTTTATCAAGCAACTAAAGTAATCTCCATTCACATTAGCAGTGATTTTATTCCTAAGGAGATTTATGGGTCTCCATACCCTCTTATTCCTCCAAATAAGAAGCAAAACAAAATTTTAATATTCCAATTAGCTGTATGCTAATTTAGGAATATTATAGTTGTCACTTCATTAGTTAAATGACTCAAATACCTTCAACAACAAATGGTGGATCAATGTAGCAAATGGATAATTATGTGTGAAATAATTAAATTCACTATGTGTTTGCATTTACATTCCATTTCATAACAAAAATAATGTTTCACATTCTTGTATCTAGTTCCCTCATAATGTGACACACACATGAAAACATAGATGTAACATATGATATGATATAAGCCAGAGAATAAAGTGGAAAGACATGTTTTCATTATCATAGATGATGGAAACAAATAGTACACGTGAGGACCAAAATTACTTTGTTCCATATCTAATTGATGAACTCTTTAACTTCCAATCTTAATGGATCAAAACATGTTGGATGGTAACTACAAGATAACTAGTCAATACTTCAAATTTAAACTTATTAACTACATTCATATTATGCAATATAAAGCCTTGGTTTTGATTGAAAGTGCTCATCTCTTGTTAAACTATGAAATTTTTCTATTTAAAGCCATCCAAACATACTTACATGGCAACCTAAATTGTCAAATCTATCTTTAAATATACCTACTGATATGGAAGAAATAAATAAGGATTAGAAGCATATATTTTATTATCAAATAAGGGGATTGAAAAATGAGGGAGAAAATATTGGCATCCTAATATAACTTATTGGGAGAATATATTAAAATCCATGAAGATGATTTTTTTACCATTAACCACTCAAGAGACAATTACTATCCATTCCTAATGTAAAAAATAAGAAGTGGTGATAATATACAATGCACACATGAATTCATGGAAGGTTTCTTAAGTGGTCATGACTATACTATTGAGAATCACTACATTATACCTCTTTGTAAAAGGCTTGACATGTATTCTCTCTGAGAGAAGATGTTAAAATGATCATAGTGGGATCACCAAGCCCACATTATGAAATATGGTTAGGTAGGATAAATGGTAATGTTTATAGATATTGATATGTTGCCACTAAGACATACAATAGTTGTTCTTTTGTGGAAGGCCATAAGAACAACAAGGAGATATAAAGTTTTGTTTAAAAAATGTTTAAAAATAACACAATAGTGAGTTGTTGGAAAAAAATATTGTTCTCCATAGATGAATAAAATCATATAGGCATGGTCATCAAAGGTAGGATGAAAGAAAAATATAATAAAAGTAAATTGGAAGGGAATTGAGGAAAATTATGTACAATGAGAAAATGTTTAATAAAATTGAGGAAGTGATAATGATGTCCAAAAATGAAGAAATAAAAACCTCTACACTTGCCATTTTTTAATGCCTTATATCCTATAACAACTCATAAATTAGCAGTTAGTTTTAATTAATACTTTCTCCTTCATGTAAATATTGAATGTTGGCTCCTCTCTTCTCTTTTAGGATACATGTTTTGTCAATAATTTTTTCACAATTAAAGCAAGTTAAGGTATTTTTAGCTAAGGTGAGGAAGATCATAAAAAAAAATAACTCTTGTAACATCAATTCAAAGTTTTGATGCATTGAACAAAGTCTAAAACACATATCTGAATTTTTTTAGTGGTTGTATCAAGTTATATGTCTCCTATCTGAACTCTGTGGTGACTTGAACAAAATTTTGAAGTACATATCCAAGTTCTGTGGTGAGAGATTTTTGCATAGATCCTAGTATGTGAGATTGAGACAGTAGTCTGAGTGAAGTAGAATACATCTAATGTATGTTAAGATGCACCATGATTTATGCAAAAGACCTCGTTGAGGGACCAAGTGAAATTTAAACACTGAATATATGCTCTATGTTTGGTTCATTGGTTCGTGGTTTAGTATCAAGGAAGGTTTTCACAATGATTTATTCCTTGAAGGAAAGAGAATGAGATGCAAACATACCTCATGGGTTGAGTTAAGTGTTAACACGGGAGGAGAATGATGGTGATTGAGATGTGGGAGGGTAACTGTAGGTTGAGTTGTAGGTCAAGTTGTTGGCTGAGATGTCGGAGGGTAGCTCATGGGCCGAGCCATCGGTGACCATCATAAGTGAATCATGAGCCAGGCTCTAGAAAACCATTAGAAAAAACCTATGTTATCCACTAGAAAAAATGACCAAGGGACCAAGTTGATGGACCAAGTAAAATTTACACACCAAATCTATGGGTGGAAAGGATCATATGATTTGAGCAAAGGCAAGAAGGTATTAGTGATAAGGTTTAAGAAGTCATAAAGGGAGAAGGAGGAAGGTGGGGCATAAAATAGTGTTCAAGTTAAGACTATAAACATGGCTCAAATTTCAATTAAACACAATTTGTATCAAAATATTCACGGAAGGGTTTTTAAGATAGACTATAATTGCGGCTCAAATTTTAATTAAACAAACCTTTTATTAAAATACATATGGAACTAAGGTATCATTGAAATTACTATTTTTATCTTAGAATTTTGTTGTCTCTTCTAATGTGGTGCTTGAATGAGAAGTTTCAATGTAGGCTCTTCATATCATGAACGTGGAGGAAGGAGCAAGGATCAAACATGGAGCTCAAGGAAAAAAAATTGGATCAAGGAGAAAAAATTGAACATGGAGCTCACGGAAAACAATTTGGAGAAAATCGTAGCTTAGGGGAAAAAAATAGAGAAAGGAGCAGTCACGGTTTCAGTCCTCAAATATTAGAGAAATTTAAATCGCTTCATGACATCCAAGCTCAACTAGGAACAAATGAATTATGAGAAATTGAATAAGTGTTTTGATACACATGCACACACACACACACACACACATCTTATATTATATCCAAAAATTACACCAAAAAATACGTACATATAGGTAGACTGTATATAATTTTAAATAGAAAATATGGTTGTTGTCGCAATTGCGACTACACATGTTATTCATCACAGTTGCAACTCATAAAATAGGTCATCTCAATTGTGAATAAAAATATATATAGTCTCAATTGTGAAGACCTAGAAATCATCTATTGCAATTTTGAGGAAAATGACATTTTTCTTGTAATTTGCAATAGTACAGGCTATACCGTCAAGCTATGTCATTGGAATTCAATCCTATATGTATTAGTGAGATTGTTGGGTTTGTTACCTTAGATGTGAGAGGATTTTAAGGGTATCTAGAAGGCCTTTGAGGGTAGTAGAACTCCTAGTATCCACAATACTTGTTGCTTGGAGACTTTCGTGCCTGCTACGTTGTCTATATGACACCTAGAATGGTACCTAGATGGAATACAAGAGTAGTGGAACTCCCATAAGCCACAATACTACTAGTTGAAGGTTGTCAGGCTTGGTACCTTAGTTGGTGATTAATGGTAAAACTCTTGTACCAAATTTTGGTTATGTTGATGCTCATGGATTCAAAGCCCCAACTTGGGGGTCACCCACTATTGAAAGAGAATGAATAACATGGTCTATCATTGGGTATAACATTGAAATCCTGAAGGAAGGTCAACTCAATTAGAATATAAGTATTATAATTATGTGTATAATTGTTTTTTTCACTAAAAATAATTGTATATTGTTGCTAATTGAATATGAATCATAAATTAAATGGATTTGTGTATATGCATTACAGATTAGCATCCAATTGCCATAATTCCTAGAATACGGGGAGATTTGATAGTACATAGGTTACCATGGGTAACCTACATAGGATTGGGCCTAACAAGAGGTAGGATTGAGCCAGCGGAGGGCTAGGTTATGTTACAATAAGGAACAACCCAACGGAATCTAATAAGGAAGGTGTAATTTATTTATTAGTATTTTTTAATGTTTTATTAGATATTTTTAAATTGAAAATGTAGAAGTCTTTAGGTTTTCATGTGCTTCTTTTCATATAGGAGAGTTAAACTCATAAATAGTTATTTTTTTAGAACATAATTAACTAATATTTTTTCTCTAGTTTACTTCAACATTTTTTATTAAAACCATACAATTTCATACTCATTTTCAATTTTCATTTGTTAATTAAGTAGTTTCTTATAACAACATACAGTTTCATGTATCTCCATGACTATTCATATATAATAGGACAAAACCTTTCATTTCATCATATTCCTATAAAACACAAAACATTTTTTCTATAATAGCATCAATGCAAAATGAAATGAGCTCCAATTGAAGGAAATTTATTTCAGGGATAGTTTTTCTTTTATTTTGGTTTTGACTATTCATGCTTTCCTTTTATTCTAAATGATTTATATATTTCTTTTCTTTCTACAATTTATAGTTATAACACTTTCCATTATTTGTATTATTCCTTTCAAGATGAAATAGCTATGATTGATCAAGTAGGCTATGTCTTGATTGAATTTCATTGTCATTGATAGTTTTTTAGTAGCAACCATGAATTGATTTTCCTTCACCTAAAGCATTAGGGTAATACTTAGTGCAAAATTTTCCTTTCATTAGCTAGGATAATTAGCACAAATAGTTTCACAATAAGGAAAACAAACTATGGCTTGCATATATAGTGAACAATACCTCCTACATTTGTGTGAACTCTAGGTTGACGATTAAAAATGAAACAATATGAGATCAAATTTCTCTCGGTAATTATGGATATCATTGGTATAAATATTAAACAACCATTTTCAGGTGGATTTGACCACACAAGGATATTTTTTATATCCAAAAATAATTCTTTCAAGTTACTAATCACACAAACGAAAGAAGAGAGTAACACTTCCATAAAATATTTAGTGGTCCCATGAATTAGACTCATGATATGGACAACCAATGTATTATATATTACTAAAACATAAGGTAGCTACCATTGAGTCTACATTCAAGGTTAAGAATGAGTCTTGAAAACATTGGTTGACCAATTGAATATCTTATTAGAAAATCTAAACAATGATCCAACCAAAGAGGATTTTACTACCCTAAATTATGGGAAGCACAAATGCTTCAATATAATACTTTTCCACCCTTTTAATATCACAATTCATCAGACCATTTTCAAAATGTTTACATGAACAAATTTAATGGGTGGAATTCCTTATGGTGGGTTACCTAAATGGAACATTTTTTTTCTTTCCATGACATTGTGGATGACCCACACAAACTAAATCTTGGGGTTTGATATTTTTATGTTGAAGGTTAGTAATGGTGACAATGGTATAGGAAGTATTATAAATGATACATCATCTGGAACCAATTTATACAAGTACTTTATGGTCATTTTGTGTTTGACAGTCACCATTTGGAATGAAAACTAAAACTCTAAAAATAGGCATAGGTATCAAATACATTTTTTTCGTTGAGAAAATGTAGTAAACATAGAGGAATAATTCTATTTATATTTTAAATAATGTTTTAGCAATAGTCTCAAGGATGTAACCAAAGCACACACATGATTAAAAAAAACAAATATGTTTGAAGTTGGTGATTGTTAAGTATGTTGGAATTTGTTGTCATTGATGTCAAAGTGTAGTCATTGGTGTCAAGTTATTTCAATAGCCTATTGAGTTTATCAAATATGTGTTAATGTTATGATGTCTTTGATTTCTAGGTTGCTTACTGAGTGTTGGTAGTCTATATTTTTTGTTGATTGTTAGATGTGTATACTAGAAACCTCTCTTTGAAGGAAAATTTCCTATAAGTACATTGCTAAAAATACCATGAAAAGTGGCTTTTCAGGTATTCTTCTCATCAATGGTATTTGAAAATTGGTCAAATTACTAATTAATGAGGAGAAGATCATTTTTCAATAAAGGCAGTGCTAGTAACAAGGGTTGTCCTTAAAGCATTCGACCATCTAGGATATGAGATAGAAATGATGCACTTACTCAAGAAGAAGGGAAAATGAGTGGATTAGCCCAATTAATATAGTTATTTAAAAATATCCAAGAATTTGAGGTGTCGAAGTGTAATGATTCTTTTTCAGGATTCTCAAGATTCTATTTCAGAAATGGACTATAGAGGAATTTACTGGATATGTTTCCCTTCAAGGAAAGGGTGAGATCCAGAGGCTACCTCGCCAACTGTAGGCTCTGTCTATAGAACTTGGAATAACCCGTTTTCAGGAATTTCAACAAGGTCTTCAAGGAAAACACTGTATAAGAAAAAATGAGCAAGAATAACGCAGATCAGGGATGGGTTCCCCTCACTTGTGTTGTATGTGACTTATATATGGAATTTCATCAGAAAAAAATCAGTTTAATCACATTAAACATATCTCCCAAAAATTAGACTAGCTAAAAGGCACCCAAAGGGGAAGGCTGCAGTAAATTGCAAGCACTGCTTCAGGAATTGCACATTTTTAGCTAATGTTTAGTGGAGATAAGAAAGAGTACTGATATCTCAGTATTACAGTAGAAAATAATCATTATGGAAAATCCCTTTCATTATACAGTGGAAATCATGAGCCAATAAAGCAATAAATCTTCAGAAAAGAGAGCAGATACACATGTAAAATTGCAGTAATGCTTCAACAACGTTATTTTCCAGGAGGTTCAGCAGATGTGAGTTACAACTTAGATATAGAGCATATATATGGATAAAATATCAGATTTATATCAGATCTGGAAACTCTATAGATTTATCTACAAGATCCACTTGGAATTTTGACAAGAGCATGCATGAATAAGAGTAGATCTGAGAAACAAGTTGCAGATCTGGAAACTGCGGCAGTAAATTTTTGAATATGACATTACATTAAAATGGATCATATTTGAACAGAACATATATCAACAAGACAATCGATGTATCACCAAGTGGAAGGCAAGCCCATCACAAGAAATCTCTGATCTAAACAATGAGCAAGAAAACCTGCAAACCCCCATACATAAATAACACAGTTTTCCCAGTGGGACAGTGCTGTAGCTCAAGAGACATAGAAAAATACTGAATAATAGCAGATTTTAAAGTACAAGACATGGTACTCTTTTCCAGGATATCAAAGGACACACACCATGGAGAGAGACTCTCAAAATACACTATATCTCTGCAGATCTAGATCACCACTTGCTGCAGCTTGCAGAGATAGCAAAACCCTCACTGGATCAGCGCTGCCAATGTAAGTAGGAACTTGGCCTCAAGCCTGATAGTGGTTCACTTCAGAAAATTTTCCTACTTGAATCATCATAGGAAGAGGTGAAACTCCTGCATAGGAATTCCAGATACAATCCTCCACTCAACAGAAGAGAATGGTATTTGTCTAAGTAGACAAATACTTCAGAAATATGATCTATCAACAACCTTCTTTTTCTGCTCTCCTTCTCCTTTTATAAGATGAGAAATCCCTTGCAAACCCTAAACCACTTTGATGAGTTATCCCTTTTCACAATGGAGGCTCCCTTCATGAATTGCGATATCCATTTTGGAGATGCAATGAACCTAGACAATGTTGTTGATTTGGTCAAGGTTGACCGAGTCTTTGGCTCAAACCTCTTTCACACCTGTAAGTGATTATTTACATAGCCATGATTTGTGTTTGTTCACATGGGCATTGATTTATTTAGACTTTTTAGGAGTTTTACATGTCCTCTGTTATTCATTTATTCATAAAACATAAATTATATCAAAATCGAATGTTTCCTCTTATCTAAGGCTAAGTAGGAACATTACAGTCCTCCCCTCCAAAATGTTGCTTGTCCTCAGGAAACTGACAAGGTAAGAGCTGTAGTTCTTCTCCAACTCCATTGATGGCACCATCAAGAATCAAGCTTTCATCATGGATTAAGTGCTCACCAAGCCAATACATTAGAAACTACTCCTCCAATGCTAACATGATAGGGGCATAGTCTACCCCTTCAGGAGTGTAAAATTGAAGAGAAATAAACATGGGTGAAGCAATGTCACATATAAAACATGTATCATGAAGTACATGATAAAGTTCCATCCAATGTGGTACATATTCACTACCTACTTTTTGTCCATACAAACCCATAAACAATACCAATATCTCATCTATGTATGGAAGAAAAATCACATATAGGAAAACTGAAATTTGCACTTGAGGAGGTGGGTCACAATCCCACATAAGGTACCAATGTAGTGCACTCCTTATTTTGAGTAGATATGAGTGTGATAGGTGGTACCCCCACCACATATTTACTGCATGGGTCACTTTTACATGGCTGAAAGTGAAGCCCCCATTAGGTGCATTTGGGAAGCACCCATCCTGATAGATAATCTCCCTTTTCACCTCGAGGGAGTGGCCAGCTTTGGAATTTTTATTGGCCTCATCAATGACATGAGATCTAGATTTAATATAACTCCTTGTAGGAGCCATGGCCTACATACATATGGTAAGAGAATGTGTCAAATCAGAAAAATAAATATGCTCCATAAGATCAGATTCTTTACCATTCAAGTCTCCCACACACATAGAGTTAGGCATGGGATTTTCTCCTCTTTTAAGAGAAGAAAGAGATGGCTGAAATGTATCCTTCATAGGATCCCTTGGCTGCCCCATCTCCTCATAAATATTGCACTCTTGTAAGTGCTGATGTAGTTCTTCGTTCATACCCTCCTGATTAAAACTCTTCAATATTAGGGAGTAGATTTTTGTTAATTGCATATAGCTGGAAATGAACTCTTTGTGTGCTCTTTGTAGTATCTCTTGCTTAAGCTTGGAGGCAAGAGACAAGAATACTTTAACAAGATGATATATGACCCCTTCATGGACCAAATAATCTCCTCCTTGCTTCATGCCATCTAATATCATCCCGGTGTGCAGATCTTTGGAGTACTCCACAAGGAGTTGAGACCTCCAATATGGATCTACACATCTCAACAAAGACAACACTGCTGATGCATCTATGGTGGTGCTTGATTTCTTGCTGCTTGTTTCTTGGGAATTATGCATGCCAAAATTGTTTATGGGAAGGCTGATCCCCCCCCTTGCTTCCTCCCACAACGTTGTGGCTCTCTCTTCCATTGTTTTAGCACTTGGTGAGGCTTCCCCCACAGAATCTAATGGTATCCCAAGTGGCTTGCCATGATGTAGGAATGTTCCTTGCATCATTCTCATAAACATGAGAGAAGGAACTGCGAGGTCCCTGCCCCCACTGCGCAATTCCATCTTTGTTGTGTGGATGGAAACATCAGGTGAAGGGTAGGTGTGCATGCCTTGAATGATTTTTTGTTTCCCACTCTTCAAATCCACCCATTCCATTTGCAAGTCCTTCCAATCACTGGTGAATTTTCCCAAAGTAATCAACCATTGGACACCCAATATGATGTTGGTGTATGGTATATCCACTACAAAGAAATGGTCCTCCAAGGTGTAGGCTCCCATAGTCATAAAAACTTATGGAACATACTGCATGCACTACATAGTTCTATCTCCCGGAACCAAAAGAGAGAACCCATCAAAAGTATCAGTAGGGATCCCTCTCCTCTGCACAAGGTGAGAATAAATAAAGTTTTGGGTTTCCCCACTGTCAATCAAAATAGACACTCTTTGGTTCATAACTGAACCTTGCACTTTAAGGGTCAAATACTTGGGCACTCCTCTCAAAGAAGCAAGAGTCCCACTAGTTGGAGAAAAGGCTCCTTCTTCTTCTCGAGATAATGATTGATCCCCCTCCTCATCATCACCAATGCTGTGACCTTCTCCTAGGTCAATCATTTCCCTATTCGTCCTCAAATTAGAGAAGACTTCGATATAGTGTGCTCTTCCAGCATCACATCTATGTCCCAATATTCATGGCTCTTGACAAGCAAAACATAATTTCTTTTCCCTCAACTCCCTTCGGAGATCAACGTCAGGAGGTTTCTTCAGTGAGCTCTCCTTGGGTGGAGCATCTTTCCCCTCCTTCCCCTTAGAAGAGTGAGTGGCTTTGCTTGGGAAGGTTTCCTTTACCCTTGGCAAGGCATCTTGGATATCTCTAGTTCTCTCAATGGCATCATGTAGAGTGATGGGATTGGTAGACTTAAACAACCCATGCAAAGGTTCTTCCAGGCCACAAATGAACATGTAGACTCTCCTTGCTACTGATAGATCAGGGACCATTATAGACAACCTATGGAATTCAGAGATATAAGCCTCTACATCTCCTTTCTATTTAAGCTTTTCCAAGCTTATGAAATGGGACTTTGGATCTTTCCGATCAAATCTCTCCACTAGTATCCTAGTGAACTCTGCATATGTGGAAACATTTCTGTGCCCTAATGTAGACAGTCCATGAAACCACTAGTTGTGGACTTCTCCCTCAAAATGCAGTGCAAGAATCTTGATGGATTCTGCTTCGGGCACCTTATTCAACTGGAAATAGATGTCCAACTTCTCCACCCATGCTTTAGCAGAACAAGAGGGTGATCCATCGAACTTAGGCAAGAATAACCTACCCATAGTGTGGTGTCTCCCTTGAAGGAAACCTCCATCTCTGTACTGTTGCCATGGCCTCCTCTGGTCCTTGAGATGGCAGAAGTCTTGAAAGCTCAAGTTATCCTTGAACCTCTGACTTTGTGAGTCATATTCTACAAAGTAACCTTCCAAATAGGTTGGCTCTTGCAACCCTTCATTCTCTATAGCCAAGAAGGTAGGCATTGTAGATCATTGTGAGGCCTGGGGAGCTTGTGGCAAGCTCACAAGTTGACCAGTTCCAAACTGAGACATATCAGAACTTTCTCCTTGATGGAATCTCCTAAGGGACTCCCTCATTATATCTATCCTCATCTCCTTTATTTCCTTGGACAGACCTTGCATAGCTTCCAAGAGAGTTTTTGCAAACTCCTCTGCTTCCTTATCTTTATCATTCACAGATTCAGGGGCCTTCCCCTTATCTTGAACCTTGTCAAGGTCAACAGTAGTATATTCATACTTTCTATGACTTCTATTCTGATATCTCCTCTCCCTCTAAGAAATAGGATCTTCATCTTAGGAATGCAGCGTGACTGGTGCTCCAATGGTAGCATAGGTTGTGCCAAGAGTGGAGCTCTGATACCATTGTAATGATCCTTTTTTAGGATTCTCAAGATTCTATTTCAGAGATGGAATACAGAGGAATTTACTGGATATGTCACCCTTCAAGGAAAGGGTGAGATCTAGAGGCTACCTGGCCAATTGTAGGCTCTGTCTATAGAACTTGGAATAACCCCTTTTTAGGAATTTGAATAAGGTCTTCAAGGAAAACGTTGTATAAGTAAAATTGAATAAGAATAATGTAGATCAGGGTTGGGTTCCCATCATTTGTGCTGTATGTGACTTGTATATGGAATTTCATCAGAAAAAAATTAGTTTAAGCACATTAAACAAATCTCCCAAAAAGTATACTAGCTAAAAGGCACCCAAAGGGGAAGGCTGCAGTAAATTTCAAGCACTGCTTCAGGTACTACATAGTTTTAGCTAATGTTCAGTGGAGATCAAAAAGAGGACTAATATCTCAATTTTAGAGAAGCAAATAATCATTATGACAAAGCCCTTTCATTATACAGTGGAAAGCATGAGCCAATACAACAATAAATCTTCAGAAAAGAGAGCAGATGCACATGTAAAATTGCAGAAATGCTTCAACAATGTTATTTTCCAAGAGGTTCAGAAAATATGAGTTAAAAATTATATCTAGAGTAGATATATGGATAAAATATCAGATCTATATCATATCTAGAAACTCTATAGTTTTCTCTACAAGATCCACTTGGAATTTTGACAAGAGCATGCATGAATAACAATAGATCTGAGAAACAAGTTGCAGACATGGAAACTGCTGCAGTAAATTTTTGAATATGACATTACATTACAATGGATCAGATCTGAACAGAACATAGATCAACAAGCCAATCCATGGATCACCAAGTGGAAGGCAAGCACAACACAAGAGATCTCCGATCTAAACATTGAGCAAGACAACCTGCAAACCCTCATACATAAATAATGTAGTTTTCCCAGTGGGACAGTGCTGTAGCTCAAGGGACACAAAAAAATATTGAATAATAGTAGATATGAAAGTACAAGAAATGGTACTCTCTTCTGGGAGGTCAAAGGACCCACTCCATGGAGAGAGACTCTCAAAATACAATAGATCTCTGCAGATCTAGATCACCACTTACTGTAGCTTGCAGAGAAAGAAAAACCCTCACTAGATCAGTGTTACCAATGTAAGTAGGAGCTTGGCCTCAAGCCTGTTAGTGGTTCACTTCAGCAAATTTTCCTCCTTGAATCGTCAAAGGAAGAGGTGAAACCCCTGCATAGGAATTCCAGATACAATCCTCCACTCAACAGGAGAGAATGGTATTTGTCTAAGCAGACAAATACTTCAGAAATATGATCTATCAACAACCTTATTTTTCTGTTTTCCTTCTCCTTTTATAAGATGAGAAAGCCCTTGCAAACCCTAAACCGCCTTGATGAGTTAGCCCTTTT
Organism: Pinus albicaulis; assembly: GCA_034641835.2. Taxonomy (NCBI): domain Eukaryota; kingdom Viridiplantae; phylum Streptophyta; class Pinopsida; order Pinales; family Pinaceae; genus Pinus; species Pinus albicaulis. The sequence goes on along the minus strand of CM076570.1, from coordinate 434,733,180 downwards.
CACATTAGAGGCTCCCTTCATGAACTGCGCTGTCCCTTTTGGAGATGCAATGAACCTAGACAACGCTGTTGATTTGGTCAAGTTTGACCCAGTCTTTGGCTTAAACCTCTTTCACACCTGCAAGTGATTATTTACATAGCCCTTATTTGTCTTTGTTCACATGGGCATTGATTTATTTAGAATTTTTAGGAATTTTACATGTCCTCCTTTATTCATAAAACATAAATTAAATCAAAATTGAATGTTTCCTCTTAGCTAAGGCTAAGTAGGAACATTACACAAAGGTTTATGATGTAATGAATAAGGAAAATGGTCACATCGCATATTTCTTAGCACTCAGTTCCAAGTGGACCCAACATGATGTGGAAACACACATGGAATTGTGCTGACATGGTAAGATCATATGACATATAAGTGGGAGTGATGTGGTAAGTAGTTTTTTGACATGGAAGTAGAAGAAAAACATACAAGGTATCCATTTGACATAATAGGTGGAATTCAAGTAGTGTTGAGTTTGAGGAAATGTGGAAGGATGATGACATGGCAACCTATCGTCATAATGCATAAAATGTAGAATTTTCCATTTTTGGTGGTGAGGTGTCCATTTATCGAGTGACACGTGGTATTTACATGGGGATGATGTGGCATAATAAGTGGAATATTGTGACATGCACATGACATGGTATATTTGGATGTCATCGAACACCATAGGTCCATGAAATAAAGTGGTGCCCCGATTAACATCATTTTGTGCCATGTTGCATGGAAGTAAAGCACATAGGATGAAAAATTCCCCTACTCAGTTAAATTTTGGATATGTTGGGGGGTGATATGACTTATCCACCATCAGATTTGATTACATCACTATGATTCACTATGCATGCTTTAAAAGTTAGCATATATTTAAATACACATACAACAAAAATCAAAGCCCCATCCTTCATTAAAGTTTGGTTAGTCGGGGGGCTGGAAATGTGACTTCTTTTCCATCCATTTTTATCATATCACTAGGTTTTCTTTAGAAGTTGGTTTATATTTAAAGTTGGGAAAATTTTATTAAATTATGTTTAATTTCAAAAGCATTAAGGCCATGGTTCCAAGCTTTAGTCATGAGGAGCCAATAGCTTGAAATTTGGTACTGAAGGGAATGAAAAGGCTAGCCCTCAATTTTAGAAAGTGGTCACATGGAGAGAAGAGATAAAACAAAAGGATCTTAATCATTCCGACATCATTTACTAATTTAAAATTTTATAATTCATTAGTTTTTGATACAATCAAGTGAATATTTCCATGGGTAAAACCATGGACCTATACCCATAGAAAAATAAGGATATAATACATAAATATAGAAGAGAAATAATTGTAGATGTTGTTGATGTTGTGGTGAAGAAAGAAAATATTAAAAAATCAATCAAATAATAAAAATGAAGAGTGAGAATAGGGTACATATGTGGTAATATATCAATGAATATGTGAGAAGAGTAATGTGGGTAATCTAGATAATGCATTTTTCGAAAATGGTAGTTATACGTATAAAGTGAAGAAAGGAAAGAGGTAAAAAATTGACAAAAATTAACTGATGATTTGTGTTCTTGGTAGGTGATTTCATACTAAAATATAGGGATATATGTGTTGAGTGGGTTGAAGCCTATAAAATTAGAAAGGGGTTAGGTATCTTCTACGAGTGGGTGCCTGGAAATTTTGTAACTATAAGTGGGTTTCTACAACAATAATTTTAATAAATGATGAATTATTTGTGGTTTTATCCCTTTATGGATTTCTACATCAAATCGTCGATGTCCTTTGTGTTCATTCAACCATGCGATTTCTTTCTTTTTTTTAATTCCATAAATGAATAAGAACTAAGAACTTAAGAGAAAGTTTATATTGGGAAACAAGAATATGGATTCACCCCTGCTTTTAGTATTCATCAATTGGTAGTAGATGCAGGTTCCTTTAGTAACAACCTAACCACTATAACGAATATCTTACACATAATGGAAAGTAATAATTATGTTTTTTCAAGTAGACATCCATTACTCAAGGGGACAAAATTTTATTTTTTGGAAAATTAGAATGAAGACGTATTTGATGTCACTTGGTATGGACATTTGGAAAACTGTAGTGATTTGGAATCAAATCAAGAAACTTCTCCAACCAATGAAACTATTAAGAAAAGGTATGAAAGAAATGATAAGGCTATGAAAGTAATTTTCGGTGGACTTGAAACATCAAGATTTTTCAAAGTAATGCAATATGATATAGCCAAGGAAATTTGGGATAAAATTGTAAGAAATTATGAATAGGACACGAAAGTAAAAAATGATAAACTACAAACCTACAGAATATAATATGAAAATGAATGAGGATGAAATCATAGGTAGTTTCTTTCTCAGAATGGATCACCTTTGTTGAGGAGGTAAATCCCCTCTGCGGACAGAGGCGATCCCTACTAGCCCAGCAGGGGTCTAGCAACAAACAAACAATGCTATGACGCAAGCTCCTAGTTACGTAATGAAAGACTTGGGATAAGAGCCTACCTGGATTCCAACGCTAGATCTGAAGAAGAAGATGCCCCCGTCCTTCAGCCCTGGCAGATCACAATTCTTCCACGATCTCCGTGGACGAACACCTGCACACAGAAGAGACGAACATATACATGCATAGGAACCAGCATACGTAACTAAATATCGGTCAGAAAAGATATTACTCGCATTAACATGATTGCAAAAGGAGTGGAACCATAATCATAGTCATCTATTAAAGTGATAAACGAATAGAAGTTACAACCGAGTTCTGACGTCGCAGCCTCCTTCGAACGGGTCCCCGGTTGTCCATGTCTCGCAAAGCTCGCCAAGGAAAGGGAAACCTCTCCAGAGTCTCGTAACAATGGTCTCCTTGCTTAATGGGCCTTAAGGGAAAGAAGGGATTCTTTATAGCACAAAGGCACTTGGGAATAGGGAGATGCAAAGCTTCAGCACTTCAAGACTAGCTTGCCATGGATCTGAGCAAGCTTTTATAGATGGGGAAGGAGGGAGTTGGGATCCCTATTATTATGGGATTGGCCCTATCAACAAGGAAGGTTCCATAGAAGGTGGCAAAACTACTTCCCTTCCATAGAAATCCCGTAGCCAAACCTCCCAACTCAAGATAGGCAGTGGTTGTGAGTTTGTTTGAACTCAACTTCCGCCATCCATATATAAAAAACAGTCCCTAAAATGGGTGGCGCGATTGCTGCTCTATAACAGAGCGCCAAGTGGCGCGACCTCTTTACAGGATTTCCCTGAGTGGCGCGAGTACTGAACTGTCTACCCGCGCCAATGCAAAAAGAGCTGTTTTTTATGGATTTTGCAAGGAGATGTCTCAAGGGGAAATGAAGCTCATACTCAGAGGGATGCAATGATGATGTTTTCAGTGCATGACAGTGTTCACAGGTCATATTATGGGTCCTCCATTGTGCGGGACGGGGAATGGTAGGGACGGTGACAAATTACTGTGTAACAGATGCCCCCTAAAGCATGAGGCCCGAGAGAGAGAGGGGTGAAATGCTTTACGAGAACATGTCCAACTGAAGGCCCGCCGTCGGAAAACCTACACAGACAGATACAACTGATATCTCATGTACATGATGTATATATATGGTATGGACGCAGCCATCCGAACAGAGTATGCTATAATCCGGATCCAGGGTATGGGCGCAGCCATCCAACTAAGATCAAACAAATAGACTCGGGTATGGTCGCAGCCATCCAATCATTGAGTCATGTACATAATGACAATAATCCACAATCGCAGCCTGGATTACAACAGACACAATCCAGGGTCTTGCGCTCCATCTCGATCCAAACAAGTACAAGTTCTAGCATGCGAATGTGTGAGCTGATGTCGAACATGCAAGAACATCGTCTGATTACCAGCCAATAATGAAAGCCGTTAACAGACGCGAGAGAAACCACCAATAATGACGATGGTCCTCAAGGTACTCCAGGTACAATCTACGGCGTGTGAATAAATGAGCTGACGTCGAACACCCGCAGAATCATCCGATCGGAGGCCAATAATGAAAACCTCTCGTCGAATGCGACGAACCTGCCATTAAGGCATGCAGGCTCCAAGGTACCATCAGGAGTCTCTAGACCAACATTTTGGATAATGAGTTGAAGTCGACAGGAAGTGACCTTGATCGAAGGTGGGCCATAATGATTCCCACATCATCGACACGAGACAGAGGAACATAATGTTTTGTCGTGAATCAGGATCATATGAGAAATAGAGGAAGGTTGACATTCGCAGAGGCCAACTTCTCTTGAACATATAAACGGCACGACAATGGACTTGGCAGTATTTGACATCAACAGATCAAAGGTCATGACGACGAGGCAGTGAACAGATGAGAGGTCAAAAGAGATTACCCAAACCCATGGAAGCAAAGTGAAGCAACGAGATGAGATGTCCCCAACCCGACACGAATGCAGACAAGTGCCATGTTCAAGAGCGACATACTGCCGACGACAATGACAATGGTTCCATTTTCCCCCACCATTTCTGGCGAGTACCCCAATTATTTTTGATAACAAGCTTGAAGGGGATAGCATATGCTTGTGATATAAGTCCGCCCTTCGGGCGAATCCATCCTAGTGCATTTAACGAGTCCTAGGAAGGAGAAACTCGGAGAACGTCATTTCGACGGAATCCAATGTCATCAGGGTTTAACGAGTCCGACAAAGGAAGAACTCGGCGTCTTTTCATGTTTAGAGAGTTTGAAAAGACAGCGGAAAAGAAAACTCCACAGGTCCCTTTTCGTAAATAGTTTCCCAGATCCGAAAAGGTAGAAAACAATATCCGGAAAAACCTCCTAGTCGCGATAGGCTAGGGTATTCCTTTTTCGTAATCGATCCAGCCCAGCCCGAAAAAGGGTTAAACTTATACTGGGTGAATGTCGATTCGTGTCCATTTTAACGAGATCGAAACGACAAGGGCCTCGGCGATCTTTTCATATTTAGAGAGTCAGAAAAGAGCTGAAAGTTGACTCCTCCTGGAGGAACGAGTGGTATAAAGGGTAGCAATTGGTTCCGGTAATGGTGGAATTGCTCAAAACAAATAAAGGTTAAGAGGCTGGCTAACAAGACCACTCATCGCAGCGGTTCCTTAGGAATGGGTGAAATAACCAAGTGAAGGCATATGATCGGCCAAGCAGATAGTGACGATGGAGTGAGAAAACCAAGGTTCATCTGGCAAAAACAGGCTGATAAAATGACAATCACAAGGGGTAAAATGGGAAAGGTTTCATTTTTACACAAGCTTGAAATTAGGAAACTCTGCTTGAAGTTGGTTTCATTTTTACACAAGCTTGAAACAAAGATAAACTATGCTTGAAACCGGTTTCATTTTTACACAAGCTTGAAACGGAAACAAACTATGCTTGGAATAGTAAGCATGCCCCCCAGCATGGTGACTCAATTCGAGGTTAATGCCTCAAGCTTCACCATAGGAAAGGCAAGATGTGGAGTGAAGGTTCATGACGAGATCAAGAAAGACTGATCGGGATTTTACGAGATCTAAACAAAGACTCAATTGAACGGAACGTGTTTCATTATTTTAACGAGGTTGACACATTAAAATAACTATCCCACACCCTTGTTTCATTTTTTAAGGAGCTTGACACAAGACAAGGAACTCTGCTCCGACGCACCCTTGCTTCTTTTTTAAGGAGCTCGACGCAAGACAAGGAACTCGTCCGACCGACTTACATCAAAATGAACAAGAAGGCGGGTGAGCTTCCAAGAGTTCCACTCGATGGAAGGAAACATCGCCGAAGTCAGACTCAATGCCTCACATCATGCACAACGGCATCATCACCCGAGCACTAGAGTGAGTAAGTGGCCGAACAGTTGAGCCTGCGGTGCGTATACACCAGTGGATAAAAACCGGTGGAGGGGTGATGGCGACGCTGTCACGCAGGGACCACAAAGAATGACAGCTGATCAATGGTCACGATCCGTCCTTCATGTGGAAAGTACATCACGCGAAAGAGGGAGGAGACAAGTGCTCCCATGGCATAAGTGTAATCGCGCCCCAAAAGCAGATTGAAATCCAAGGGGCCTGGAACGACCATCACGTCCATATGGACGGTTTTGCCTCCCAAAGTAATCGGTAACCTTGGAAGGATCCCCAACGGTTGACTCGTCCTTCTGTTAAAAGTGAGCAGATTCTGCGTAACAGGCGCAAGCGGCGGCGAACCAAAAGCTTGCCAGGTAGTTGAAGACAGAATACTAACAGAGGCACCTTCGTCTATAATGGTGCTGGGTACAACCAGACCAAGAGCTTGTACTGTGATCTCGAAAGGCACATAAGACGGAAGGCGAAATCCTGCAAATTGATTCCAGACAAAGGAAGCGACCAAACTACTCGGAGGGGCTACCATCAAGATGCGAAGGTCTTCCCCTGATGTTACGGAAGCAGAAGCCTCCCCCATGACCTCCATCTCGAAGGCGGGAGGAATATCCTCCGTAGCCTCCATCATGGGAGGCGGAGGAGGAGCTTCTTGAAGCACAGGGACAGGAGAATCTTTCTCCAAGTCTGAAGAATCTGAAGAAACCAGAAGGACATGAGGAGTGTGAGATCCACTCTCGACAGAAAAGACCTGGTGCACCGCGGACGGGGCCAGTTCAACCGATCCGACGACCAATGGTTGGTCAAGGACGGATTCGTGAATTTGAATTTCTGGGGGAGTGGGATTGACCAAGGATGACTCTTGACCAATCGTGGCATCGGCAGGTGGAAGACTCAAAGAAAGCTGTTTATAACCAGCCGGGAGGCGTGGTGCAGAAACAGTTGGGTTGTCCAAGACTCGCTTGGCTTCATCCATATAAGGACAAAGGTGAATAGCGTGGTGCCCTTCACACAACTTACAGGGATTGGTAATCTTGCCCTGCTTCTTAGGAGTCTTATCAGTATCAGTTGAATACGTGCCCCCAACCTGGCTCCCGGAAGTCAAAGGCAATGGCGGTCGGCCGTTGGACCATACTTCGAGCACCTTGGGAATGCCAGGGCAGTCTCGAAGCAAATGGTCTCCCGTGCACAACATGCACGGGAACTTGACTTTCCGGGGAGGGTTGGAAGGACTATCAAGAGGAGATATCTCGGAGGCAGTAGCCGTACATTTAACCTCTCGCTTATCAGACTTCTTCTTCTTTGTCTTCTTCTTCTTCTTCTTAGCCACCTGGTTACTTGAATCCAGACTTTCACCAGGCGAAGTAGAAGAGGAGGACGCAGAAACAAGCGAAGAAGGGGAGAGGTCCACCTTGGAATCAACATGATGTTGTTCAGGTGGAGAAACTGATTGAACAGTAGTGGAGACATTCGGGACAACAGAGGTTGAGAACAACCAAACAGGCAACCCAACCGTTAACCCAGGAAGGGACAACGTCGCCATGTAAGGAGCACCAACATTTCCAAAAGGAGAAAAATGACCAGGATTCCCTTCTGAGGGGATTCCTTGGTTGGTAAACTCTGAAAAAGTTGCCATCAAACTCAAAACCACACACGGGCCGAAAACGAGTTAAGAAACACGATCAAACAGTCAACAAGCAATGTCTAAACGGGTGTGTAATCGTGGGCGATTAATTTTACCACATTGGAAAGTAAGAAGTTCTACCGTTTCATATTTTAAGAGTCGAGAAACGATAAAAAGATGACTCTATCTCTTTCAGAGTTGACACAAGCGTGAAAGGACAAGCGCTTGACGGTCTTTTCAAGTTTAGGGAGTCAGAAAAGACCAAATGACTGCTCAGGAAAAACTAGGAACAAAGGGTGTACCAAATATCCGTGAACTGCAATATACACCTTGGTTTCAACAATGAAACAGAAATCGACCAAGGACTTTCCGTACGTGCAGGTAGTCTCCCCGAATGCTGTGTTCGGTGTATCACGGGTATAGGGCGGCAGACTCGGCTTCCTGTGGATAAAGGATTGAAAACCTATAGGGGTCTCCCTTTATATACGCGACGGTACGGGGAGCGCAAGTCCGTGCTAGCGCTGTCTAAAGCCAACAGGCGAACGACAGCCGCTAGGTTTAACGACGCCGGAACACGTCTCTAGCCTAGACCTTCTAAATATGTTGCGTTAAGTTCCAATGTTGCCTTAGGTTAATTGAATAAATTTTACAATTGATCTTCAATTAAGTTTCAATTTCCAGGCCCTATCGTATGTAGTGTCTCCTAAATGCAAGCTATATGCCACGGTGCAACATTTCGTTCGATGAAAACTAGTTAAATGAGAGTTGAGAGCTTTTATGCAAACGAAATGAACGGAATACAAACAAGAATGTCTCTAATGCAACTAATGCAATTGCACACTTTTCATTCAAACACTAATCACTAGTAATACGGAAAAGATGACAATTTGCACTAATTAAAAAAAACAAAAGAGACTATATATTTTTTTTTATTTTCAATGTTTAATGGCTAATGTGCACTGAAAACAAAAGGAACAATTGGAGAAATGATAACTAAGAGAGCGAAGCAAACAATATTCACTCAACAAAGCAAGCAACCAAATCTCTAAATCGACCCAAAGTCTCTAAAATCGAAGAAAGACTCGAAAACACCCAATGGACCGTGTGATCTGGGTCCAAAGCAAGGGCAAACGAATTCTGAATGAAAGAATGAACAATCACTCAAAAGACGCAACAAAACAATCAAAGACTGCTAAGAGGGCGTGGAGAATCAATCAACAAGTCGACAGGACAATCAAGACACCAAAACTCCCAAGGAGGGCTGGATTCACTATGCCACTAGATGCCCTAGGGCTCAAATCGTGAAACCGATAGATAGAGGCAAACAACCAAAGGATAGCGGTGAATTCCAGTCAAACCAGACTCCAATACACTCAAACAATCAGGAAATCAAGAAGAAAAGCACTGGCCAAGCTCAGAAAGCCAAAAATTGAAGAAACTCAAAAAAGTCACAGGGGTGGCGCGACTGTGGCCTTGAAACTAGCGCCAGAGGCCGAGTGGCGCGAGACAGACAAATGCAACACGCGCCAAGTGGCGCGACTGTCGGGTTAAAACCCGCGCCAGTCAAGTTCTTCAATCAAAATTAAAAAACAAGCTATTCTGAAAGTAGACCAATACAAGCTAAGCAAACCAAGAGGCTAAAATAATGAAAGAATCCAACCCAAAAGGTTCATCAAGCAAGGAGAAACAATCAAAGCAAACCAATCATAAACGGGACAAGGAAAACCGGACGATCCCCAGCGGAGTCGCCAATTTGTTGAGGAGGTAAATCCCCTCTGCGGACAGAGGCGATCCCTACTAGCCCAGCAGGGGTCTAGCAACAAACAAACAATGCTATGATGCAAGCTCCTAGTTACGAAATGAAAGACTTGGGATAAGAGCCTACCTGGATTCCAACGCTAGATCTGAAGAAGAAGATGCCCCCGTCCTTCAGCCCTGGCAGATCACAATCCTTCCACGATCTCCGTGGACGAACACTTGCACACAGAAGAGACGAACAGATACATGCATAGGAACCAGCATACGTAACTAAATATCGGTCAGAAAAGATATTACTCGCATTAACATGATTGCAAAAGGAGTGGAACCATAATCATAGTCATCTATTAAAGTGATAAACGAATAGAAGTTACAATCGAGTTCTGACGTCGCAGCCTCCTTCGTACGGGTCCCCGGTTGTCCACGTCTCGCAAAGCTCGCCAAGGAAAGGGAAACCTCTCCAGAGTCTCGTAACAATGGTCTCCTTGCTTAATGGGCCTTAAAGGAAAGAAGGGATTCTTTACAGCACAAAGGCACTTGGGAATAGGGAGATGCAAAGCTTCAGCACTTCAAGACTAGCTTGCCATGGATCTGAGCAAGCTTTTATAGATGGGGAAGGAGGGAGTTGGGATCCCTATTATTATGGGATTGGCCCTATCAACGAGGAAGGTTCCATAGAAGGTGGCAAAACTACTTCCCTTCCATAGAACTCCCGTGGCCAAACCTCCCAACTCAAGATAGGCAGTGGTTGTGAGTTTGTTGAACTCAACTTCCGCCATCCATATATAAAAAACGAGTCCCTAAAATGGGTGGCGCGATTGCTGTATGACGAGCCTTGATGGCGCGACCTCTTCTGATTTCCACGAGTGGCGCGAGTACGAGCGTAAAAGCGCCAATGCAAGAAACTGTTTTTCAGGGTTTGCACAAGGAGATGTCTCAAGGGGAAATGAAGCTCATACTCAGAGGGATGCAATGATGATGTTTTCAGTGCATGACAGTGTTCACAGGTCACATTATGGGTCCTCCATTGTGCGGGACGGGGAATGGTAGGGACGGTGACAAATTACTGTGTAACAACCTTGTAAACATAATGCAAGGAATAGGCGATAAATTGTTTTATGCTATAGTCGTCCAAAAGGTGTTAAGATCACTTACTCCTAGATTTCATGCCAAAGTATCAACAATAGAAGAAAACACATGAATTATATTAGCTAACCATGCAAAAGCTTCATGGAATAATTACATTATAAGAGATTAGAATGGAGAATAATCAACCAAAACTTGAGAAACTTGTTTTAAAGTATCAAAAAATTCAAAACAATATCAAGACCAAGACTTTCCCAGCCACATTTCAGACAAAGAGGAAGAAAATTTTGTCAAAAGACCACAAAGGGTAACTGGAAAATATAAAGGTGTGTTACCATGCAAATGTTTTCAATGTGGTAGAATAGGGCATTTTTATTTCAAATGTCCTTACAGAGAAAATAATAATTATGAAAAGGTATAAAAAAAATAAAAAATGTAAGAAAAATATCAATAATAAGTTTTCTAAAATGAAGCGCTTTTATTCATAAGAAGATAGTTATATCTCATAAAAATATGAAGTTGATCATGAAACTGGCACAAAACCTGATGGGAAGCTCATATTGGGAGTTGGAAGTCAAATGTATAGCCTAGAGAAAATAGATTCAGAAGAATGTGAAGCAATTTTCGATATGGAAAGTGAACTTCTAAGTGAATTGAATAAAATAGATAGGCTTACAAGAATGAACATAAACCACAAAAGAGTGATCCAAGCTTACAAGGAAGAAGATAATAATGCAGGTGAATAAATGGCTATTTTAATTATTCAATTAGAAGAATCCAAAGGAGTGGAGGAAGCTTTAATGAAGTGGTTACAAGAAAATGAAGCAAAACGTCATAAATTAGAAAGAGAAAATGTGTCTTTCCTAAAATACCTCGAGAAGACTAAAACATAACTAGATTTGAACTTAAAATTTGTAAAGGGATCATAAAATTTAGATAATATTATCATCACTTAATGAACTCCATCAATTAAATAAGGTTTAGGTATAGGGAAACACCAAAATAAGTCAAAGGAGATTCAATCCCCAAAGCATCAAAATATGAGGAATCAGAAAGCTATGTTAACCATCTTAAGGGAATAAGTAGCAAGCTAAACAAACCTAATAGATTAAGCAATGATGAAAAAAAAATCATTTGAGTCACACAAGTAACAAAGGATTGAGAAAGTGATCTAAGGGGATAAAAAATATGCTCAAAAATAAAATTTATTGAATTCTCGTTAAACCAATGCCAAACCATAAATCTCATTGTTTTGATTCCAAGGAAACTTGAATTGCCTCAATATGACATCCTATGAGGAAATTATTGCGATATGAATTTTTTTTAAAACATTAAAAAATTAACTTGCAAGGTTTATTGGGTAGTTTATAGATTCCACGTGGAATTACATCTGCTGATGCAGTGCTGACTTTAGTAGGATGACTATATATTATGGAGGAAATCAGGAAAAGACACATGGCACGATCATATATAGTCAAATAGCGTGATTTTATTGGTTAGAGGTGGTTTGGTTTGGGTCAATCTCAAAGTGACATGTGGCCCTGCAATCACATGGCCCCATTTGGCACTTTGGATGAGGCCAAAGATCTAGCTACTTGTATGAGGATAGAAGTGGTAATTGGGTTCATCAAATTGAAGCATATTATAAGATTCAAAAGATTGATGATGATGTCATAAATATCCATCTTGCTTCTCTTCGCGTGGAAAGTGCAACCCTCATCTAGTGGGAGGCCAAAACAAAAGAATATTTGGATAAAAGTTGTAAAATTATCTCTTCTTGGAATGATTTTATAGTCTTCTTAATAATGGAATTTTATCCAGTATCTTGCATTCAAACACAAATTATGGATTGGAAAAATTTTGGACAAGCCAAAGGGTAGAGTGTCCAAATTTACACACAAGAATTTCAAAAAAGAGCTTTAATATTGGGTGTTGATTTGTACTCACAAGATATTCTCCTTAAATATATAGGTGGATTACATATTTATTTGAGAAATATTATACTTATGTTTAATCCAAAAAATCTAGATGTAGTATGTGTTCAAGAAACTCATTTAGAACCAAGAGGAAAGAATGTTCCTCAAGAGACTAGAAATAAACCTTACAAATACGGAGACAAAGAAAATGTGAAGTTCAAAGGCAAAGGTAAAAATAATACTACTATCAATAAATAGGGAGATAAACTTACTTGCAAACATTGTTCAAATGAAGGGCATGATGAAGACCACTGTTGGAATCACATCCATAAATGAGACCAAAAAAGTTCTATAATAGGGGGGAACAATAGACTAATGCTACAACTCAACAAGATCTAGGATTTGATTCAGGTGATGAAACCAAAATCATATCCATGGTAATGAAAGGTATAACTTATAATCCAAGTACTAGTTCTTTTATGAAGCCTATTAAATCTGAAAATAATAAAGAAAGAAGTGAGTTTTTCCATATCAGAGTCATTCAAAAACATACAAAAGTTAATAAATTGTTGATATTGGATGTGTTACACCAATTTTTGGTCCTATAACCTGCTACTATTAGATAGACTAAAGTACACCATGTAAGAGCAATTTTACCATAGTAAAATTTCTTTCACTATGAGAAATAATTTAATAACCCATAGTTCATTAAATTATTTCTAGTCCAAACAAGAAACCCCATGAGGAATAATTGGATAAATCGTTATTTGTTTGATTTTCCTCTAGGGATAATTAACTAAACCACAGTTTAATTAATATTCCTAGTCACATTTAACCCAAAACATGAGAATTAATTAGATAAATCATTATTTATCTTATTATTCTCTAGGAATGATTATTTAAATCATTATTTAATAATATTCCTTGTTAAATTTTACTAAATCATTTATAAATAATTGAATAAATCATCATTTATTTAATTATTCCTTAACCTCATCCTTGAAATAATAAATAAATCATTTATTTATTTATTATTTTTAAATAAAGGGATTTAACCAATTCTAAATTCTTTTTCCCTCCACAAAAAAATAATAAAATATTCCAAGTAAGTTGGATCTAGATTTGGTTAATAATATTTTAATTATGCACCAATATCTGGACTAACTCAATATTTTGCTATAAATAGGTGGGTTTTCCATTCATTCACTACCTTTTTTCGCCTTTTGATCTATGCTTTTGGTCTGACTTTGATCCTCCATCATTGTCATATTTTTTCTACTTTTTCTTGGGAGCTACCTTTGAGTTCCATTTTGTCTGGGTTTTCTACACCATCAAGGGAGAGAGATCTTGGATTTGAAGCATTGAGGACATAAAGAACCCATCCCATTGAGGGGGACTGGTAGCATCTTTCTATGTTCCCTTGCCAAGTGTCATAATACAAAAAATTCTTTATAAATTTTTGTCTTGTCTATTGGATGTATGGAGCAACTCCTATTTATTTTCCATGTTTAATGTATTTAACTGCATAGATCTAGATTTTTGTAGCATTTATTCTGATCACCTACTGTAGATCTAAGGAAATTTACAACCAAATTTGATGTTAGGGTTTTTTTTTATGCACAACTAAAGTGAGTTTTTTTCGTACGCTTGCGATTAGAATTCACACTAACAATTGGCGACTCCACAAGGGTTTTTAATTATGACCATTGTCATTTTTCTGATCCCTACCCAGCTGTTTCAGCCCCTAGGTCTTTTCTTCAGCTTCTTATTTTGCATTTCTTGATGTTTTTTTTAACCTTTTTTACAGTAAAATAATACAAATTCTAACTTCCATGTGTTTTTGGGCCATTTTCATAGGTAACAGTTATCAATCGTGACAGAGACAAGAATTTTCTCCGAAAGCTACCCCCGAGACAACCAGAAGTGAAGTTCACACTTTTTGGCCCACAACCTGCGATGTCGGCTCTCAGGTAGTGGATAAATGCCCAAAAATTGTGACCTTAACCAAAAATAGGTCAGGACCTGCGACCTGTACTTTTTTGCAGGATTTTTTCTGAAATTTTCAGGGTTTGTCTGGGGCACTATTTAGGGTTTTCTGACCTCCATTCTTACCCGTCTTGGACATGTACTTTCATATTTTTACTCATCGAAGTAGGAATCAAGCCCCTTAGGGCTTCATTATGCTTCCTCCTTTTTAGGAGAAGTTTAGCTGAAGCAGGTCTTATGAGATTCCAATGTTTTTCAACCATTTTTTCAGATCTAAACCTGCCTTTTCAGATCCATTTAATATCAGTTATTTTTCCATCCAAAACACCTCTTTTTAGTTTATTTGTTCCTACTTTAGGGTCCTCTATGTTTCTCTTTAGGTTGTAGCCATTCACCACCTATTTTTAAGAATTTTCCCCTCTAGTTTCTTGTTGTTCTCTACACCTCTTTCCAGCAGATTTGACCTTTAGATCCCTATCTCTCTTTACCTTAGATATATTGGCCATATTGTGTATTTTGAGTAGATTTCACCCGCCCATAGACTAGTTGCTGGTAATCCCTCCTTCTTGGGTTTAAATTTATGCATCTTTAGTTGTTTATTTTACTGTCACTTTCAGTTTTATTTACAGTTATACATCTTTTCTCTTTTTTCTATATGCACATTTGGGCTTAATTAAAATTAAAACACTCATCACACACTCACACACCTAAAGAGAAGAGTGTCTGGTTTACACTGCCAGGCCAAGAATAAAACATTGTAATTAATTAATTTGCACCTCCATGCCCTTATTTACCTCTCTTCATTATTGGGTTCCATGTATCTTTTCCATCATTGCGCCCCCAAGGAATTTATTCCTAATACTCGAAGGCCTTCATCCTTAGTTTTCATTAGGAAGACTTGCTCCACTGTGTATGGTCCGAGTTATTCCTCTGTCGAGTCTCCATACCGACTCTGATTCTAGTTCATCGGGTTCCCATTCTGTTTCCCTCCCCAGCTCTCCTCCACCTTTCACCTTCATCATGTCTAGTCCAGGGCCTATTGTTGGTGGCAGCCCTAGCTCTAATGGTGGAGCCACTACTAGTGGAGCTGAAACAAGAACTATTGCGGTTGCTCCCTTGCTTCCTTATATGGAAAGCCTTAGCCTTCCATAGTTAAGCTAGTTGATTAATGACCCTATACACCATGATCCAGGTTGGCCTGCTATGCCAACCAATATTCCTTCAGACATCCCTGAGTTTGAAGGAAATGCTAGAGAGGATCCTACAACCCATGTTCGTTCTTTCCACATGTGGTGTTTGTCCAACTCTATCGCTAATGACTCTGTCCATATTCGGTTATTCCATCATACGCTTACTGGAGAAGCTTCCAAGTGGTATGTCGATCAGGCCTCTACCTCTCATGCTAATTTTGTGACTCATGCAAAAGCATTTCTATCCTTCTTCAAGCTTCCTCTTTTCTATGACACCAGTACCAAACTTTTGACTAATTTTGGTTAAACTTCTGCCACCCACCTATCTGACCATGTTCAAGAATGGCATTGAAGGAAGAGCTTATGTCGAGCCCCTATTTTCGAAGACCGTGTCTACATGGAATAGTTTCTTAGATCCTTTTTTTCCTCCATTGTTAAAAATTTTGTGTCTCACTTTCCTCAGATTGAGGAAGAAGCCCTCCAAATTATGTTGAAATATGACTTGATCTACGTGGAATATGGTTATGCTTATAACATCTTACATGATATCCCTAGACCTAGTGGTGCCAATGCACTAGGGGAATCTCACGTCGTCGATGGTATCGTTGGATCCCTTTCACATCCATACACTCATCCTTCTATGGGTTATGGTTTCCCTCAAGGAGGGGCCAGTTCCACGAGCACTTTTCCCCCTCCTAGCATCATGTATCCAGGACACGGCATGCCTCTGATGCCAGGACCTTATTTTTCCAAACTTTTTTACCCCAACATTTCTCAACCTCCTTACTATCCATATCCATAGCCAGGTGCTCCAGCTCCTATACCACAAGCACCTCAACCTCCCATGCCTTATCAAGCTCCGCAGCAACAACCACCCCCCCTGGGTCAGTTGTATGTGTAGCAGAGTGTCAATAATCCTCCCACTTATGAAAAGAAGAGGAAAGGCAACCTGATTCAACACGCTCTAAGTAATCCAGGAAAAAATACCCAATGGAATACATCTAACACTGAAACCCAAAAATAGGGCGATCAGGCCAAGTAGAACATGCCTCTTCGCATGAATAAGCCTTGTTCTTATTGCGGTGTCCTTGGTCACTATACCCATGATTGTCCCCTTTTACCTCATATGCATCAATTATGGGAAGCTCAAGAAAAATCTCAAGGACATCAAGCCTCTACTTCGATTCCTCCTAATGCTGTGCCTACTCAACCAGCTGTGTTTACCAATCCTTTCCCCCAACAAGGATGTGTGGCTGCCCAACCGCCTGAAGGCTGGGCGGCCGCTCAACCTCATCCATATGGCACCTCTGATTACTAGATCCTTATGATGCACTCTAAATAGGCCAATACCATCGATTTCAACCTTTAGGCTCTGTTGTGCTAGTACATGAAGCCTCCCGCTACGTCTGCAATCGAGCCCCAATATTTAGGTCCCACATAGCCAATTTTGACACTCAATGGTCCTTTACAGATCCCTCATCCTAAGGGATAGGTACATACCAAGATCCCCTAGGGACTATTACATCGAAACATTAATTTTGGTAAACCCACCCACACCTACAGTATAGTAGATGACTTGGCGCAATCCCTTGCTATCATGTCAACACTGGAATTCCTCAAGTCATGCCCTTCACAACGTAAAGCTCTACTAACTGCTATGGGTGATGTGGATCCTTCAGATGATCGTTTGATTGTATTTGATGTTGACAAGTCATAGCATCCACCCCTTCGTGCATCTGTCACCTTCCAAATACCTGTCAAGATCTGGAATGCCAACATCTCCTGATGTATTATTGATGAGGGGGCATCCACCTGTGTGATGTACTCTTCTCTTTGGAAAAATCTCGGATCGCTCGAGTTAGCCCCTTCCACTATCACCCTCCGTGCGTGGGATGGCCACTCTTCCCAGCCCCTTGGCATGTTCCACAATTTTCCTATTACTCTTGCAGGAAAGACTGTTTGTGTTGACATTGAATTCATTGATGCCCCCTTAGACTACAACATTCTATTGGGTCGTAGCTACACTTATGTGATTTCTACTGTCCCATCTGCGGTTCACTATAAGATATACTTTCCTCACAATGAAAATATCGTCACTATGGATCAGCTGATAGATTACGAACCAAAGTCTCAGACCTCTCCTGAGTCCATTATTTCTTTAGTGGCTAATAAATACATATTCGAGCCTCCAAACAGTGTCTCACCCAGAGTCTATAAAGATTCCTCTTTTCTTGGTTCATTCCCTAGTCTCCCCCCTCTCATCTCTGACCCTATCTCATCAAATGTTTGCATAATGAAATCTTCTCAGTCTGACCTCAAATGGTCAAGTTCGACTAGTCAACAACCTCGCCCTTTGCAACCTGCTCCTAGTACTTTAACTTGGCCTTCAGGACCTCCTCCTCAAGGCCCTTCATCTTTAGCTGGTGTCCTTAATCCTATTTGTCCTCTTGGAATGGTTCCGCCTAGCTTTAACCATAGGGGAGTTATTCCGCCTAGCCATTACCCCTTCGGTCAGATATCGTTTCTTGCTCCCCCTTCTAGAGTATTTTCGATACCTGTTATGGCTACCTTGAACCTTCCCAACATGACCTTGGGGATCCCAGTCTAGTACATTGATCCCCCAGCCAATACCCACTTGGTCAGCTCAAAACTTAAACTACTTTGACCCCAGTCCAATCAGTCTCTATGACCCCTCCCTTTGCTTTTGTGCCTCAGCCACCTCAACAAGAATATACCCTTGTTGCAAAAGCTTCAAGTGAGGGGGAAAAAGCCCAAAAAAATGAACCTAAGGGCATGGCTACCTAGATAACACCTTCTCCTCATAAGCCTCCAAAGCGTACACCTTCATGTGCTTTCTGTGATGTTGTTGGTCATGTCACCCATAACTGTTCTTAATTGTCTCGTATCAAACCCATGGTTAATGAAGTGTTTCCTAAGTCTGATATCCAAAAATTCCATGTTACTTTACCAGATTCAACCAAGAAACTCAAGAATTTGCACACAAATTGCCCTTGTGCTTTGCATGATTTCCATGGCCACTATCCTCACCTTTATCCCCACCTCGAAGATTTCTGCACCTCCTTGGAAGCGGTTCACCAATTCGACGCCAAGCGCAACGAGTCCACCTCTGCCTTACTTGTGAGTTTTTCTTCGACAAAACTAGAGGACACATCTGCTCCCATTGACATACCCCCTCCCAATGTCGAGATGACGGAGCCTTCGGCCACTATCCTCTAGTTGTCATCATTTATGAGATCCCATGGTAGCAGACCTCTCTGAGGCATCCCCTCCTGTTTTGCTTGACCCGCCTTTAGCAATCACCTTGGGCTTAGCATCGGTAGATTATTCATGTACTTGTTCTTTTCTCACCCTCAGTGATGATACGCATGTGAACCTTAATTCTCATGATGATGAGTCAGGTAGCTTCACTGCGTCAGGTGGCCATCCTTCCACCAATCACCCCATCTTCCATTCAAATGAAGAAATTATGGAAGCTATGACCACCCCTGACTTTCCATGGGATGATATTCACCACCGTGCGTACTTCCTCTCATAGTAGTTCCATGACCAATATGTTGTGGAATGAGAAGACTTCATCCCCGATGAAGTCGATTGGTTTAAAAACCCCATTCCTACACCAGATGCTTTTTAAGAAGGAAATATGGCCATTATCTCTCCTACAATTAAAATTAAAATTTCTGACAAATGAGGGGTATAAGAAAACATTACCTTGGGTGCCTAATGCACCCCAAAATAAATTGAGGCTTACACTAATCTATTCAAGGAATTTCACTATTTTTTCGCCAAGACCTATTAAAAAATACCCAGACTTGATCCCGCCATTGTCTAACACCATATCGATACATGGCCTAATGCCAATCCTATCCATCATAAGTTGAGACCCATTAATCATTCCATACGTGAGGCTATCAAAGCTGAAATCGATAAGCTCAAGCAGGATGGTTTTATCTATCCCATTGAATACACCACTTGGTGTCCAATCCAGTTCTCATTCTCAAAAAACAAGCCACCATCCGTGTTTGCACTGACTTTCGCGACCTGAACAAATATTTTCCCAAAGAAAACTTCCCACACTGTTCATTGACCAAATCATCGACGAGTGTGTGGGGCATGAGGTTCTATCCTTCATGGATGGTTTCTCTGGATATAATCATATTTTTATCCGTCATGCTGATCAGCTTAAAAATATGTTCATTAGTCTGTGGGGAACCTTCACTTATAGGGTCACATCGTTCGGCCTTAAGAATGCTGGAGCCACTTTTCATTGGGCCATGCCATATTGTTTTCATGACCTAGCTCATATTATCCTTGCTTATTTAGTTGACTTTATTGCGCATTCTAAACATCCGGCGCAACACCTCCATGATTTTCTTACCATCTTTCTCTGATGTCGCAAGTATAATATCCACCTCAACCCGCTGAAGTGCATCTTTTGTGTTCCTGCCGATTATCTTATAGGCTTCATTATGTCTAAAGATGGTATAACTCTTGACCCCTTGAAATTTCAAGCCATTCTTGAGCTTCCTATTCCTCGTACCTTACGGTAGTTACAAAGCCTCCAAGGAAAAGCTAATTTCCTTTGTTAGTTTGTACCTGAATATGCCAACACCGCACATGGGTTACTTAAACTCCTCAGATATAAAATTCCATTCATATGGGATGACTATTCTCTAGAGTATTTTGATGCCCTAAAACATGCTCTCACCTCCACTCCCTTGATTAGTCCTCCTAGCTTTGATAGGGATTTCATCCTCTACATCTTAGCCTCCACGCACTCGATCACTGGGGTCCTTATTCAGGAATATGACAATGGAATCGAGAATGTTATCTATTATGTCAGTAAGAAACTTGTAGGTGCCCCTATGTCCTACTCACATGAAGAGAAATTGGTGCTCGATGTTGTGTTATCGGTCCACAAACTTTGTCATTATATCCTCATGCGTTCCACCAAGGTTGTGACTAATTCCAACCCTATGGCCTTCCTATTTAGTCGACAGATCATCAATGGGAATTATTCTTGTTGGATCGCTATTTTTAAAGAATTAGACCTTGAATTTGTCACACCAAAAAGTAAGAAAGTTTTAGCCCTCGCTGAACTCATTTCTGACTTACCTACTAGTACTTGAGATCCACCAATTAATGATGATTTTCCCGACGAACATTTTCTTACGATTGCTTTGGATGACACTTGGTATGGCGAATGCTCACCTATCTACGAACCCAAAAGTTTGTCCTCCATAT
Organism: Pinus albicaulis; assembly: GCA_034641835.2. Classification (NCBI taxonomy): domain Eukaryota; kingdom Viridiplantae; phylum Streptophyta; class Pinopsida; order Pinales; family Pinaceae; genus Pinus; species Pinus albicaulis. The sequence goes on along the minus strand of CM076570.1, from coordinate 434,712,466 downwards.
TGATCATGCTGCTCAACAACGTGTCCGACACCAGGCCCCCCACTACCTTCTCATCGGTGACGACCTCTATTGTCACGATGTAGATACTGTCCTTCATAATTGTCTCACGCACACTGAAGATGAGCAAGTCCTTAATGCTTTCCATAGTGGCACTTGTGGTGGCTACCTCTCCGGTCTTGATACTGCCCAGAAAATCATGCGTGATGGGTATTTTTGGTCTTATCCCTTTGTTGATTTCGCTGAAGTAGTAAAACATTGTTCCAATTGCCAACATTTCACCCCAAAGGCTCAAGCCCCTTCGACTCCCCCCCATCTTGTCATCTCAGTTAGCCTGTTTTGTAAGTGAACCATAGAATTTATGGAGTGTCGACCTCCATCTTTTGGTAACCACAAGTATATCATCATGGCAGTTGGCGACTCCACCAAATGGGTTGAGGCCATGCCAACGCTCAACAACATGGTAGCTACCACAACCCTATTATTATTTAACCATGTTATCACTTGATTTAGGGTTCTGAAACAATTGGTCTCTAACCATGGCCAAATTTTTGAAGATGATATATGGCATGAGCTATCCTCTTTGTTGGGATTTGAGCACCAATATTCATCATCTTATTACCCCCAAGGTAATGGCCGAGTTGAAGCGGCCAATAAAATCCTTAAAACTATGCTTCAACAGACGGTGAACAAGCACAAAACCAACTGGCACCTTATGCTCTTCCCTACTTTGTGGGTCTATATAAGTTCTGTTAAAACCACCACCTGGTTTACTCCTTTCCACCTTATTTTTAGTGAGGAGGTAGTCTTACCGATCGAGTGTGAAATCCTTTCCCTTCACCTATTCATCGAACTTCTCCCTGACACCCAACCGTTAGAAAAAAGACTTATCATGCTTGAGGGCACTTCTGAAGATCGTCGTATTGCAATGAAAACCACCAAAGTAGCTAATAAGCGCACCAAAACTCAATATGAACGAAAATTCCACCCTCGTACTTTTTATGAAGGCAATCTTATTCTAGTGTTTGACCAAGCTCATGATGTCCACATTCGTGGGAATTTTTACTCATTATGGCTAGGCCCTTACATCATTAGTAAGGATTTGGGTAAAGGGGCATGCCTCTTAGAGGATTTTGAAGACCACCCTCTTCCTAATCCTCGTAGTGTGCTCTATCTTGAGAAATTTTACCTTTATCATTTCCCTATTGAAATACGCATTTTATTTATTTAAGGTAGCTAGGTTTTGTTTTCGTTGATTTGATACTTCACCTGGAAGCCTTTTTTCCAAGAATGGTCGCTTCGCTACTTCTCAAAATCGAATTTCTTCACTTACAACACTTGTACTTGGGGCACCAGTTTTCCTTCATACTTGACGATGCTCGTGTTGATTTTCGTCATGAGTAACCATCTTGTACTCATGTTTTTATGGTCCACACTGGGTCTATTCTTTATGGCAACATCATAGAGTCTCCCTTGTTTAAAGCATTCAAGTTGAGTCATCATCGCATCCATGGAGTTTGTCCTAAGTCCTTTTTGTCTCCCATCATAGTATTCCATCCTTCATCTCTTTGTACCTCTCTCGTGGCACATATTTTGGCCTCTAGTAATATTGTCTCCTATCCCCTCTAGATTCAAGTCAATAGCTGCCAGGTCGTCCATGCCCTTTATGCTCTAACAAGGGAAGTTGTCAGCCCGCTACTCAATACCCCCTAATCTACCATCATCCCTAGTTTCAGTCTATCAATCACTCTACTATTATCTCTCATGCCTTAATTGACGATTCCTCATTGCCTCACCTATGACAGACCTCATTCTATCGACATCAGCTTATTCATTCGAAAAGAAAAGTATAGAGGGCGGTGTACCTTGGTTCCAGCTTACACTCTTGTTCGGTGCCTTAGATCAAGCAAAGGGACCCTTTATTTCCATTTGAATTGATTTTTTTTGAGTTACAACTCCTTATGGTATGTATCAAATATTTTAGTGAAAATCACATTCGAGTATGTGATTTTCACGGAAATATTTGATACATAATTTATGGATCACAGAAGCCAAATTCATTATGGTATGATCGAGATCTGTACACTTGATGGTTCAGTGATGTAGCAGATTGTACCAGTGATTCCCAGGTGTGTGTGAGATGTTTCAGACCTCATGAGGAGGTGTCCCTTCAGGTAGCCCCCTACATACCCAGAAAACCTCTTTACTACAGCCTTGGATGCATCTCTACAGATTTGATGCTTACGGCCTTAGTCGCTTGCATCGCCTTTTTTGTTTTGCAAGTATCATTCAAATTTTTAGAGCCCATTCCTATTTTACAGGGCCTCTATGGTTGCTATTATATATCATGTACTCAAATATTATTGTATAAGTCTTGGCTATTGTGCCAGGAACAATATGTATGTGGGATCCATTATGTTTTTTATCTGGCCCATGTTTATGCCAACATGTATTATATAGCTTAGTCCCATGTTTGTTGGGCGCACCATTATTCTTTGCACTCCGTCATCTTAGAAAGCATATCTATGCCTCCCCTGCCTCATTCAGAACAAGTACTCACTCATCAAAGAGACTTGTCACACCTGTAAGTCTTGCCTCCTCAGGGTCTTTTCCCCTGTCACTTCTATCTGTCTTATATTTCTCTCTCTCTTTGACTCCCCTTCGATGTCTAGTGATTGTATTCTTACAATGTACTTCGGTCATACGATTAGCTCATAACGCTTGCACGTTGGGGGGCAATCTGTTACGCCAATTTGTTCCCATCTAACTTGTTACTATTAGATGGACTAAAGTACACCTTGTAAGACCAATTTTACCATAGTAAAATTGCTTTCACTATGAGAAATAATTTAATAACTGATAGTTTATAAAATTATTTCTGGTCTAAAAAGGAAACCCCATGAGGAACAATTGAATAAATCCTTATTCGTTTGATTTTCCTCTAGGGATAATTAACTAAACTATTCTTTAATTAATATTCCTGGTCAAATTGAACCCAAAACATGAGAATTAATTAGATAAATCATTATTTTTCTTATTATTCTCTAGGAATAATTATTTAAATAATTATTTAATAATATTCCTTGTTGAATTTGACTAAATCATTTATAAATAATTGAATAAATAATTATTTATTTAATTATTCCTTAACCTCATCCTTGAAATAATAAATAAATCATTATTTATTTATTATTTCTAAATAAAGGTATTTAACTAATTCTAAATTCCTTTTCCTTCCACCAAAATAAAATAAAATATTCCAAGTAAGTTGGATCTAGATTTGTTTAACAATATTTTAACTACGCACCAATATCTAGACTAACTCAATATTTTGTTATAAATAGAAGGGTTTTCCATTCATTCACTACCTTTTGTCACCATTTGATCACATTTTGATTTATTCTTTTGGTCCGACTTTGATCCTCCATCATTGTCATATTTTTTCAAATTTTTCTTGTGAGCTCCCTTTGAGTTCCATTTTGTCTAGATTTTTTGCACCATCAAGAGAGAGAGAAATCTTGGATATGAAGGAATACAAGAATCCATCCCATTGAGGAGGGCTGGTGACATCTTTCTTTGTTTCCTTCCCATGTGTCATAATATAAAAAATTATTTATAAATTATTGTCTTTTCTATTGGATGTATGGAGCAACTCTTGTTTATTTTCATTGTTTAATGTCTTTAATTGCATAGATCTAGATTTTTGTATCATGAATTCCGATCACCTACTGTAGATCTAAGGAAATTGACAACCACATTTGATGTTAGGGTTTTTTTTTATGCACAGCTAAAGTGAGCCTTTTCCTACCCTTGTGATTAGAATTCACACTAACAGGATCCGAAGTTAATCTTACCTCTGAAGGAATTGTCAAGAAACTTAATTTAGAAACTACACCTCATACTAAAACTTACCCTTTGGTTTCAGTATGTGATGCTACCAAATTGCAAGTAAAAAAAAAATGTAAACTCAAATTCTCCATCACTGTTAATTTTATAGATCAGGTAGAGCTTGATTTTGCACCATTTGATATTTACGGAATTGTTTTAGGGAGTCCATACTTGTATGATCGAAAAGCCATATTATATTTCCATGAGAAAAAATATCATATTTTTAAAGATGGAGTTGAGTATATTGTTAGAGCACATCACAAGAAGATGAACTTATCTCTTGTTAATCTTAGGCAGATGAAAAGACTTGTAAATTATAGTAAGAATTTTTCGTTGTTGATTATTAAAGTTAAAGATACTGCTAAATCTGAATCTTTCACAAGATGTGATCATAAACTTAAGAATGAATTGCTTGAAGTTGTTAACACTTATGAAAATATTTTTTAGGAACCTGAAGGGTTACCTCCAAAAATAGGAAATCAACATGAGATTCACTTGCAGCAGGATGCACCACTTCCAAATATTAGCATGTATAGAATGTTGGTTTTGGAGAATGCGGAGATAAATAAGTAAATTCAAGAGCTACTTGAGAAAGGGGTCATCAGGTCGAGCACATCTCCTTCTGGGACTCTTATTCTCTTGGTTCCAAAGAAAAATGTTGCATGGCACATGTGTGTATTTATGAGGTTTGAACAAGATCACCGTAAAAAATCATTATCCTCTTTCACACATTAATGATTTTCTATATGAGTTAAAGGAATTTTTTACATTACTAATTTAGATTTGAGAAGTGATTAGCATTGAATAAGGATTTTTGAAGATGATATTTGGAAAAAAAAATTCAAGAAAAAACAAGGTTTTTTTGAATGGTTAGTTATGTCATTTGAGCTTTACAATGCATGTTGGAGTGAGGTCCCTGGGGGTCAATTTTGATAAAGTTTTGTATAATTTTTGCTGATCACATTTTGCGGTAGAGTCAAAGGAGCCTTGGGGCAAGAAATTGATGCTTTTGGAGATTCAAAATATGTGCAAAGATAAGGGAAAGGAGGTGTGCAAAGATGTATGGTTCATACGATGTAACTTTTATGGGCATCATAAGGATCAATGCCCCATGTTCAATGATTATATGTATGGTGGAGAACCAAGCCCACTGAAGAGTGCGGTTGGACCTAGTGTGACATCTACAATATGGTGTGCAATTTCTCAGTCTATAGGTTTGTATGCGACAGTTTATGTGACCAAACGTCCTGAAGCTAAGCTGGTGAAGGATTTCAGTGTAGATACTACTGTGCACTTTATGTTTGAGAACATATTGACTCAGTTTGGATGTCTTAAGATTTTGATGAGTGATGGAGGTACAAAATTTGTGAATGAAACTATTGAAGCGCTGAAAAAAGAATTCCAGATTCATCACTAAGAGAGCACTCCATATCACCCACAGGCGAATGGTTCAGTAGAAGCTTTCAATAAGATATTGGATATTGTGCTCACTAAGGTATGAAATGCTAACCAGAATGATTGGGATGTGTGCATACCCGTGATTCTTTAGGCGTATCGAACCACACATAATAAGTTAGCAGAAAACAGATAGTTCAGGATGGTATATGGGCAAGAAGTTGCGATGCCATTGGAGTACATTGTTCCAATTCTATGCATTGCAGCATTCATAGATATGGCAGAGCATGACATTATGGAATAACGATTGTAGCAGTTGGTTGCGCTCGAAGAAGATCGCTTTATTGAGAATCTCCATTAGCAAGTGAAGAAGGCACATGAAAAGGCTTGTCATGATAGGCATATTAGACATAAGGTCTCTAGGGAAGAATATTTGGTCTTATTGTATGAAAGCAAGTTTGCGCACCACCCAAGGAAGTTCAAGATGCATTGGTTAGGACCCTATAACTAAATCATGCATGAATGTTGTATTGAACAATATGCTTAGGATGGTGATTTTAAAGACGTTTATGCAACTTTGAGTCAAGGTAATCATGTTTAAGAGCTCGATTATCATGTTCATAACAAGTTGTTGTATTATATTGGAAATTTATGTGTTCCACCAGGTGAAAGAGCCAATTTCATAAGGGAAGCCCAAACTTCTCTTATTGTTGGTATATTTTGTTTACGAAAAACAACTGCTTGAATTTAGAGGCATTTTTATTCACCTTGTTGCATGAAACTATTTCAATATATGTGAAATGATGTTCCATGTGTGCTACTAGCAAGACACACAATAGGAAACTAGGTTTTTATACTCAACTTCCTATTCCTTATCGTCCTTGGGAAAGTAATTCTATGGATTTTGTTGGGGGACTACCAATGTATAGGAAAGTTCATTATTATATTTATGTTTTTTTGGATCATTTCAGAAAAATATGTGTGTTGATGCCATGTAAGAAAATTTTTATATCTAAACAAAATTAAAATTTATTTTTCCAAAATCTATAGTTTCACTTTCAGTTACCCACTTTTATTATTTATGATTGAGATTATTGATTTATAAGGAAGTTTTGGTCAAGTTTATGGGAACTCATGGAGACAAAGTTGAAGAAGAGCACCACGTTTCATTCACAAAACGATGAACAGAAAGATGTAGTGAATAGAAAAATAGTGCATTTCCTTCGAGGATATTTTGGTAAGCATCCTAAACTTTGAGATGATAATTTTCATTACATCCAACATTTCTACAATATTGACAAGCATTCGTCCTCACAAGTATCTCCATTTGAATCTTGTTTTATTTTCCAAAGTATCCCTTGGATTTCATCTTTGGAAAAATATATTGTAGTAGATGGACATAGTGATGTGGAAAAATCCAAGCATTTTATTGAAAAAATTAAACTAGTGCATCAAATGGTATAAGAACTGCTAGAGAAAATCAAAGCCAAGTACAAAGCAATACAAGACAAGCATCAAGTTGATAATTATTTCCAAGTGGAAGATTAATTTTGGTTGTACATTAGGAATAAAAGACTACAAGGTGAAGGTATAAAGCTCAAGTGAATCAGATATGGTCCTTTCAAAACCTTGGAGAAGATTTTTTACAACGTTTTCTAATTAGATTTTCCACATTACATGCAAATTTATTATGTTGTGAATGTGGAAGACTGAGATTGTATGAGCCTCCAATGATTGATGATCAAGAATATAATGTTCATTTTCCATCTATTGAATATTTAATGAGTTGCAGGAAGACTCAATTCTTGAGAAGAGGATAAGGACTTCACGCAGAGGCAATGTGGAGTATCTTCAAGTGGGGCTCAAAGGTACCAATCTAGTAGAGAAACGTGCATTGAGTCCGGGAAAGTGAGGGTGTTTTACCCTCACTTAATTTCTCAGTAAAAAACAAATTTTTGGATGTCCAAAAGCTTCTAGTGGGGAGGAATGATCCAGCGAATAAAATATATGCTCAAAAATTAGAGTGCCTAAATTCTCTCAAAACCAATGCCAAATCATACATCTTGTTGTTATGATTCCAATGACCCTTGAATCGCCTCAACTTTACATTGTATTAGGAAGTTATTGCATTATGAAGTTTTTGATAAACAATAGAAAAGTAAACTTGGAGGGTTTACTGGAAAGTGTACGGATTCCACATGGAGTCCATAAATATTACTATATATTACAAAGAAAATTAGGGTAGGACTTGTGGCATGGTCATAAAAAGTAAAATTACGTGATTTTATTGGTTAGAGGTGGTTAAGTTAAATCCAATCACAGAGTGACACATGTTCCAGTCACAAGGCACCACGTGGTACTCCAAATGAGGCCAAAATTTGGTTATGTGTTGGGTGAGCCCCTATGGGGTTCAACCCCATGACCTCTGTGTTACCAACCAACAATTATACCAATGTGTCATGTTATTTCTTATTATAACATGGCTAGTCGATAATATTTAAGGTTGACCGAGGGCACCATTATGGGGAGGTTTGGGTTGGTGGGCTCATTGAAACAACCCAGACCTATGTTATATAATGGTTATGTGACTATGGTATAAGCTGGAGATGGTATGGTGTGTGGCACCCTGCCAATGTCCCAACCCATGGATCTGTTTCTTCATGTGATCGTTGATAGAAGAGTCAAAAGGGACAGGCACATGGCACCCTACCCACTCCTAGTCCTCGGTTCTATTAAATATCATTTTACCAAGATCAAGGCTCGACGAGGCATGTGGTCTATGGCCCACATACCATGGTCATTTATTTTCCATAAGACCTACCAGAGGGTAGAATAATTTGGGTGGGACACGTTTTCTATGCCTAACCATTCTACATTTTGCACTTGAAACAACATGATTGATGGGTCAAGCCTACCACATATACTTGCTAAAAAATTTCCTTGCATATCCGGAAAAGGGAATTTTAATTTCTATTTTGGCAGGATGTCGAATTTTCATAAAAATTAACAAAAAAATGGAGAAGGAGGCCTAATTTGGCCAATTTTCAACCCTTTTGAGCACAAGAAAAGCCTGCAAAGTTCTTTTTGGGTGTTTTGGAAACAATGGCAGTGATATATTTTTAATTTGAGAATTTTATGTTGATGTAATTTCAAATTTGAGCATATAATTTAAATGGAGACCATTGGAAGCTCGACCTAGATATGTAGGCTAGGAGGGGTGAACTTTATCATCAAATTATTGTTTTTTATTCTACTTGTTGTATATTTTTCACTGTTAAAATATAAATAATTCAACTTATATTGTGTGCTTTTGAAATATAAATCCATTTCCCATGGGACATAAACTATATCGAAAATTTTTACATGAAACCTTCAATTTTAATTTTAGATCAGAAAGTAATAGAGTTCAAGGATTCATCCAATTAGCAACCAAGGATCAATCCTATCAAGAATATTTTTCACGTCTAGGTAGCCTTACACTTTATATGGTAATTATTTTATCGATCATAATTTGGTCATAGATCAGTGCATTGCATGAATTACAAATCTATGAGGACTAAAAATTCAAGGGTTAAGCCAAATTTGCATGAAATTACAAGAACTAGAAGATCATTCAACACTGCATTTTCTACACTTATGGATGAAATTCAGTGTTAAATTTGAAACAAATTTGGGTATAAGGTTGATGAATGTAGAATCAATGTTATGTCTTCCTATCAACCAAACATAAATAAATAATAAACGAAAATTTGGAAAAGGAGGAAGACTATACACCCAGAAGTGTTTGGACTAGTCCTATATTCTAAAAATCAAGGAAATTAGTGGCACACTGATAGTGGATGTTCAAAACAGATGATAGGTGATAGAAGTATATTTATATCCTTCAATGAAGATAGGTGGAAATTTTACTTTTGGTAATGATTCACCAACAAGAATAATGGGTAAAGATACAAAATTCTTGGAAAAAGGAAAGGCCAAGGATCAAAATGTGTTGCATGTAGACACTCCTAAACATAATGTTTTAAGTGTTAGTTAGATGCATGAGTAATAAAATGAGGTAACGTTCAGGCTAGATGAGTGTGTGGTGAAAGAGTTGGAGACATGAGAAACTATAATTAGAGATGTTGGATTCCAAGTAATGTATATGTGTTGGAAGGAGAGAAATAATACTGCTATTTGAGTAAAACAGTTGATATTTGGTTGCGGAATAGGAGATTAGGGAACCTTAGGTTTCATTATCTAGTTAAATTGGGTAAATAGAGTGTTCTCCAAGACATGCCCAAAATAACCAAACGTAAAAATATTTTTTTCAAGACATGCCAATTCGAAAATAGTGAATTGTTCAATTTAGCGCAAAGGAATATTCTACAAAAAGGGCTCTAAAATTAATGCATAGAAACATATGTGTACCCAAAAGAATGAGATATCCATGAGTTGAGCTATTTTTAGTGTTGCTAATATATTATTGCACAAGAATGTGTTGGGTTAGTTGGATGAAATATAAAGATGAAGCTTTTGAAAATTTCAAAATATTCAAGGAACTGGTGGAAACTGAAATGCATCTCACAGTTAAGCGTTTGAGATCAAACAGAGGAGGAGAGTAAACATCTAATTAGTTTCATGATTACTGTTAACAACACATTACTAAGAGGAAATTCTCAATAGCTAAAACCCCTCAAGAAAAGGGGGTAGTTGAAAGGATGAATAGGGAAGTGCAGTAAATGGACTGAGTTGAGCTCGATGAATCAAAAGTGCCACATAAATTATAGGGAAAATTTGTTCAAACAATAGTTAACATTCTTAAAAATTATCATGTTAGAGTAAAGAGTGACAAAATTACTTTTGAATTGTGGTTTAGAAGAACCAACCATTAGAATCATTTTAAGCTATTTGGAAACAAATGATTCATCAAGGGGAATGAAGATAATATCAACAAATTTGAGTTAATATAATATGGAGGGATATTTCTTGGGTATTATTCTAGGAGTGAAAGGCTATATATGCTACAACAAGAGTCTCCAAAAAATAGTTGAAATAATAGTTGTAATAATTGATGAAAATCCCATTCACACTAGAAAACAATTGTGGCATGATGAACCCATTAACTATGAGTCACTAGAGGATTAGGTAAAAGAGCATAAAAAATAAGAGGAACATGAAGAATCAAATGAATAAGACAGTCTAATCTCTACAAAAAAACTTAGGATCCATTAAGGTATGTAAAAAAAACACAAACCTCAGAGTTATATTCTTGGTGACAAAGAAAGAAGGATACAAACTAAAATAAAGTTTCTAGGAACATATAGTCATGAAAACCTAGCTTTATTATCTATGATATAATGCCATTCTTTTGCATAGGCAAGCCAAGATGAGCATTGACTTAAAGAGACTAATGAAGAACTAAATCAAGTAGAGAAGAATGAAACACAGGTTCTTGTGCCAAGACATAATAATAAAAATGTGATAGGAAATAAATGGGTTTTCAAAAATAAGTTAAATGAAGATGGATAGATTGTTATAAAACAAAATAATTGTCTATAAGGGTTATGCTCATAAAGGAGTATATTTTGAAGAAACATTTTGTCTTGTTGCATGAATTGAATCCATTATAATGTTTTTATCATTTTCATGTTATCAAAGATTCAAGGTTTATCGAATGGATGTTAAGTACACATTTTTAAATGGTGATTTAGAGGAGGAATTATATGTGGAGAAACTTGATTTTTTCCTATTGAGTGAAAAAAAATATTATGTATGTAAACTCAAGAAAGCCTTATATGTATTAAATCAAGCACCAAGGGTATGTTTTTATAGTTTAAGGAGGTATTTGCAACAAGAAGGATTTACAAAAGGAACATCGAAAAACAATCAATACATCAAGGCTAAGGGTTATAACCTACTTTTATTTGTAGTGTATGTATATGATATAATTTTTAAAGACCCAAGAATACATTAGGAGGGGGTGAATCAATGTGTCAATTGTTTTACCAATTCACAACTTTTCATCAATTAATAGTGTAGCAATCAATCATAACCATTTTCAACATATCAATAAATAAAACAATGCAAAATATCAACAACATATCAAGAGGCCATCACAACAACAAAAGAGAACACAATATTTTTACATGGAAATCCATACAAGATAAAACCACAAATTCTTATTCTTATTCTTTTTAATTCGTTACATAAAATTGTAGGTAGTGACTAGTGAAAGGAACCCACCCCCCAAAATATGAAAGCTACTACTTGCAATAGGATACAACATAATATACGATTAGTTGCTCATCGTAGGCTACAAACCTATGAAGGCACCAACCTTGATGATGATAAATCTTTGAATTTCTCTAGGCTCCAACCTAATTGACTATCCAACCTCCATGACGAGAAATCTCATACTTACTCTAGGATCCACCCTAATTGAGGCAACAAACTCATTGGAGGAACCTACAACCTTATTCAACTCTTTATTGACCTATTTTCAACATATTTCAAACTAGATCCACAATCATCATCTATTTTTATTTGTCACTAAATATGATTTTATAAATATTGTCACAACCTGTAGCCACTATCACTGTAATCACTATCACAACCTATAATTAATGTCACTAAAATCACTATTACAACATGCAAAAAATTTCACTGCAACCACTTTCATGAGGTTTCATACGACTATAAGTCATTCATTTATACTCTACTACATTGTGCATATGAATATGGTCACATTAAACTCATCTCAAACCATGTATCATCAACATCACTGCAATATTCTCATAAGCTTCTAAGGAATACAATAGAGAATTTGGAAATCAAATATACTTCAACAATGATTTTCATTCGTTCAAAGTTGTTCACCTTCAAACCCTGATTTTCATGCTTACTTTAGAATTTATTTTTACTCAAGAATAATTTCAGAAATACCAAAACACTATATAAAACCCAAAAGTAAAATTAATTATTCTACAGAAGGGAACTTTCAGGGTGCATTCTACAAAATGGTAATTCTATGGTTATAAATCTACAATTTGTTTATTTTTGATTGCTTAAGTATTAGATAAAATGAAGAATTTCATAGAAAATAAAAAATATTTTCTTACCTATAGAACAACAAGTATCAAATCCGCAACCTTGGATTTATCATCAATTTCTTCTACCAACTAGATTATGCAATGTAGCTTGTTATACCATTCTCATAAATTGGATTTATAATGCTTGATCATAACTTAAAGAAAATGGGGGGCTCTACTGTATCGTCGTTCCTCTCACATATGTTTCCAACCATCACAATTATAAAACTTTAGTGTTCCAAATTATCTTGATAATCATCTACATGTGATGCTAAGTCAATGTATGGTCAACTAGAGAGACTATGTAACGTGTACCATTTTTGGAGAAGTCTCACAACATAGGTTATATACTCATAGTAGTGAAACAATACATGGTACATCCTTCGTTATTGGATACAAAGCTCTGACCTTGGCTCTGTGATTATGTGAGTAAACCATTTTCCTATCGAACTCATCCCTTGTTTTTCTTACTACTTGAATTAGTCCTATGGCTACAGATCTTGGCCCTTGGATATTTTTCTATGTGACGTAGTCCTATGGATAAATTGCATCGAACATATGGCTATATAACTTTATCCCTATGGCTATAGAGCTTCGATCCTATGGATTAAAATATTAATACATGTCGCTGCATATATTTGGCCCTTGGTTCTTTGTCTTTGTGATTTGGTCCTGTGGCTATAGAGTGTTGGTCCTCAGCTCTCTATCTTCATGACTCATCCCTCTAGCTGCATGACTTGACCTTGTGGAAACATAGCTCGACCCTCGACTCTCTGTCCACATCAATAGACTCTATGGTTTTCTAACTCAACCCTCAAGCTATCTGACTCAATATTCTACTTATATAACTTAACCTTGGCTCTGTGCAATTATTCCTATGCTAATTAGGCTTAGAGATTGATCCTTTGTCGATGGAAATTGAGTTTGGTCATGCCTAAAATGAAATAAAACAAAATACAACTCGACCATGCTTGAAACACTCTTATGCCCATGAATTATCAATGTGTCTTAGACATGAAATTTTTCCACACTACTTAGTAATTATATTAGTCAAGCCACATGCATTGCATCTCATATTTGAAAAAAAATAGGTACACTATAAAAAATTAGACATATATTTAAACAAGAATTTACCATGACCCGATATTACTTAGAACTTTATCACACAATCAATCAGGACAGATGAATTGTCTTATATGAAATGAACCATTCAACCATGACCTAATAAATACTTGGATGTTGATCACTCATAAACAAAAATTTGAATATTTCCCAACATTAGTTAGCACTCAATCACATGATTTATTGGAATTACCTCTTTTCTTAGATGTAATCACCATTTGGACACACCCCAATACTATTAAAATTTTTTTCCTATGACCTAATAATACACGATCAATTAGGACTTATAGCTTATATCAGATGCAATCTACCATTTGGCCATGGCCCAATACTATACAGAACTTGAACATCGAAAAAAAATTACAAATAAAATTTAGCCATGACCCCTAAATGTTTAGAACTCGAACATCAAAACACCATGCATAAACAAAACCTGACCACAGTTCATCACCGTTCAAAATTTGACCATACAATAAATAGATGCAAACAAGATTTGACCATGGCTCAACAAAGTTCTCTTGTTAGATGATAAAAAGAAAATACTTCTCAAATCAAAACTTCTTGAAATCAAACATATAATATTTTCTTTCAAAATCTCGTTGATGTTATCCTTCATGATGTGGATATTTATATATATAATTTGATGATTTAAGCTAGTGGAGCCAACCATGGATCACGACCATCAAATGAGGAATTTCCTCCTTAATATTTTCACCAAGAAAATCATGTGACTATGCCCTTGAATTTGGGCTTATATTATGAGCTTTATTTTGGAATCCATCTGAACATAATCCATGCACATATTTCAATAAATTTGGTGTTTTTGTTTGTCCCATTATTTGTGTTCTTTATTGATGTTATTTTTCAAGCAACCATAACTTCTTTCTTGGGAGGTATTTTTAAAATTATAATATACCGTTGGAAATTTCTTGATGATGAAAATTCAACCATTATATTTATAGGCCTATTACAACACTATAAATTTATAAAAAAAATTGATAATATTCAAACCTATTTGATTTCAAGGGAGGAGAGAGTACAAGAGATCAAGCTATCATAATGCTTCACATGTGACATTGTTTCAATGTACATGTTGTCATACTTCTTCAAGGTGACACTATTGGAATGTACATTTTTTCATACTACTTTAGATGTGATATTGTTGCTTCCTTAGTAATTCCTTTTGAAATCAATGGCACATGTTTTCATCAATGAGAACACTATGTGCAACAATTTTTCTATAGTAATATTATTGAATTAGTGAGTCAAAAAATTGTAGCAGCTATCCATAAATAATTTGAAATGTCTATGCTTTGAGATTTATTGGATTACAAGTTTAGAAAATAAGAAAAGGAATTTTTCTTTCTAAAACTAAGCACCTCAAATAAATTCTAAGAAGGTTTGAGATGGAAGACTATATACCTATAATTACACCCATGGTAATAGGCTACAAACTCAACAATGGTGTTGAATCTCCAAGGGTCAATCAATATACATATGGATTAATCATTGGGATTTTATACTATCTCGCAACTATAAGAGCTAATATTAAGCATTTAGTTGGTTTGGTGGGACAGTTTCTATTGAATCTCGATGAAAATAATCTCAAGGAAATGAAGATAATATATAAATATATACATGAAACTTTATATTTTGGCCTATGGTATCCTAAGGATGCAAAATTTAATCTATAAGCCTCTGCTAATGTTTATTAGGTAAGTAGAATTGATGACATGAAAATCATTAGAGATGGAGCTTTATTTGTAGGAAATTGTCTGGCCTCCTAGGTAAGAAAGAAATAAATTTCTATCTCTTTTTCTACAAATCTAGTAGAATACATTACAACTTGATAATTCCATACATAGATGTTGTGGATGATTCAATACGTTAAATAAATTTAGGTAGAATTCACTCAACATGTCTCTATTTTCTATGATAACGACAATGTAATTAATATCACTATGAATTTTGTGATGCACTCCAAAACAAAGCACATTCCTATAAAATATCATTTTTCATAGAACAAGTATTGGAGAAAACAGTTAAGTTATAATATGTACCTACTAAGGAGAAAATTGTAGAAATATTTAATAATCATCTTCCAAGGATATTTTTGAGTATCTCACGCAAATACTAGTAATTATATCTCTCTTACATTCCATATATTTCTTACACATGGAAGAGGGAAGCTATCCAAATGTGGAAAAAATAGTTGTATGATAGAATATAAGAGAATGATGTAGAGTAATATTAGGTGGCACTGCAAGCTCAACAATTGTATCATGTGTTTAGGGGAAGAGATTTAATCTCAAGATGATGAAATGGCAATTTTGAATATTTATATTACTCATATTATGTATTTTAGAAGTTAGTAGAATTAACAACATAATATATTAAAGTACAGGGTGCTGCATCTAAATTTGCAAGGAGTTGTTTCCCTGTGATCTTGTGTCCAGTCATATCACTAGACAAAGAAAACAAGAACAATAGAACAATAAGAAATCTCCAATCCTAAATGTTCAATCATGCAACAAACAACCAATTATATGCTATAGAGAAATGAGATCACACCTAGAATCCCCAAAAATTAGAGAAGGGTTTTGATTTTGATGCAGATATTATGTTCCACTCAAGCGATCTACCACATCCACACCTGATCTCTTATCCCTGGACACAATCACAACCAATAAAATAAAATAATTGATCTTCCTTAGAATATCGTTAGATAAAAATCAAAAGAATCAACCATAACATATGTTGAATACACATTCATATAAGGGAAGGAACATAAATTTCCATTGATCATAAAAGAAATTAAAATTCTTATACCTTTTTCTCAAATCTTCCTCTCCAAAATCCAACATTTTTCCCCACTATATCCAGGAATTGACCATGAAGAGTAACATACAAGTGGAAAATACCTCACAAGCTCTCTCTAGCAACAAAATGGTGGTATAGGCTCAATATCACATCTCTCTAAAATCTAGTATAGCTCTCCAAACAAGTCTGACCCTATCAAATAATCTAGTATGAATAGGCAGAAGGGAGTTCTCAAGAGGATGTATGTAGACTTTTAGGATGACGAGAAGTCATAGAAATTTCTAACTGATAAGTTCTAGCCAACTCGAGTAGGTGAGAAATCAAACTTATCTCCTAGGGACTAAAGCTCTCTAGAAGTGTTCCCTGGTTGTAGGCATAGAAAGGGATGAAAAAGTACCTGGAAACATGCACATGGAAGGTTTGGTAGCATTTGGAAGGCTTTGGACGCATGCATGAGCCTTCATCCATGTGTCCAAGTGTCAAACTGTAGAAAAATGAGTCTCATGTCTAGAAAAACGCAATTAGTCATGAGGCCTAAGCGTCACTGATCTAGGGGAAGTAAAATAGGTTGATAAGACGAGGAGCATTTTTTCCTTGGAAATCTTATTGCATTTTGGTACAATATGTTTGGAGATACTTGGTTTTCACCTCAATTAGGTAAATGAAAAACTAAATTACTTTGTAATATATTCCAAAGGGGGAGAGTGATCATACATTGGTTCCTCAAAGAAATAGGAAGAGTGATCACATATTGGTTCCTATAATTACCCATTGTAAAGCACCAAGTGGACCCAACATGACATGGAAACACATGTGGCACCATACTAACATGGGGAGATGATATGGAATATGAGTGGGAGTCGTTTGGAAAGCATGTTAATGAAATGGTAGAAAGAGAAAAGGACACATGGTATCTTGATGGAACAATATACATGTTGCACCAGCTTTAATGAATCTTGGTAGGATGGTGATGTGGAACCCTACGGTCATGAAACATTGTAGGTTTATTTGGCCTTTTTGGGTGGTTATGCTGCCATTTTTTGAGTGACATGTTCTAGTGGCATGGCTGTGACATGGCATGAAAAGTGGAAGACAATGATGTGAAAATGACATGGACATGATATGGTAGCTTTAAATATTGCCAGAAAACATAGGTTCATGACACATAATGGGGGGGTATTAACATTATTTGGTGGCTTATTGCATGGTAATAAACTATATCTATAAAAAAATTGAACCCTAGCCCATGGATTAAAGTTTATATAGGAAGGGAGCCCACAATGTGACTAATTTTCCATTGTCTTTGATCGTATATCTATGCATCACTGGGTGAATTTTAAAAATTTGTGGATATTTAACTACACATATGACAAAAATGAGACCCCACACCCTTTTTAAAGTTGTAGTAGTTAAGGAGTCCTTGATATGACATCTTCACCATTTCTTTTGATCATATCACTAGGCATGCTTTAGAATTTTATGGATATTTAACATTGGGTGAACCTTATTAAATTTTGTTTATTTTTTGAATAATTAAGGTCGTGCTTACCAGCGTCAGTTATATGGATCCAAATCTTGGAATATGGTACTAAATGGAATGACATGACTATCCCCATGTTTCAATATGTGGTCATATGGAGAGAAAGGCCAGAAGAAAAGGAGTTCAAGAACTCCAAAACCATTCACTGATTCAAAATTTGGTAAGACATTATGTACTAATACAATAAAGTGATTATTTCCAAGGGTACAAACATGGACCTATACCAATGGTAAAGGAATGATAAAAACCATAAATACAAAAGAGAAATAATTGTAAATATTATTTATGGTTTGGTCAATAAATGAAATATTAATAGAAATATTAGGAAATAATAAGGAAGAGTGAGAAGAGGATACAAATGTAGTAATATATCAATGAATGTGTGAGAAGAGTAATGTGGGTAATATAGAAAATGAATTTTCTAGAGATTGTAGTTGTGGATACATAGGAAAGAAATTAAATAGTTAAAAAATTGACCAGGAATCAGTCAGGGATCAATGTTCCCATTAAGTGGGTAGATACTAAACTTTGGGGATAGGTGTCTCCAATGGGTCAAAGCCTACAAAATTAGAAAGTGGAAAGGTATCTCCTACATGTGGGTTCTTTCAAATTATGTAGTTGTAGATGGGTGCCTACACCAATCATTTAAAGAAAAGAACTCTTTGTGATTTTCTCCCTTTATGGATTTCCACATTAAATATTTGTTTTCCTTTGTGTTCATTAAATTGTGTGATGGTTTTATATTAATTCCATAAATATATAAGATGCAAGAACTGAAGAAAACATTTATTTTGTGGAAATGAGAATATTAATTCGCCGTCGAGTATTCAGAACTCGCCCTAAATCCCCTAGTGGTAAGTATCCCCAACTCATACCACTACAAGGAAAAGACCCTCTAGCCGAGGTTATAAAGGAGGTTTTTAGTGTTATAAAATTGGCCAAAATTGTCAAAAAAACATTTTCTACAACATCTGTTTATGGTTATGGAGGTTTTGGTGAAGCTTTCAACGGAAATTCAACACAAGTAAAAAAAATGGGTGGCTGTAGGTTATTACATATGTTTTTTTCATCGGTGCGCTACTCAGGCTTCAACGCACCGCTGCATAAATCTAGAAGGTGGCCTGGGCCAGTCGAAGGAACATGCACAGGGCCTTCAAGGTATACAAACTGCACGGGGCACAACATTGGTGATACAATGCACAAGGTCGTTCTAATTGGTCTTAGGATTTGTGCAGTGCCCATAGGTCGTCTCAACGCACCAGTACGTAGACTTATAGAAATGAACCGGTGCATACTATCACACAAACGCACCGAGATTTATAATTGGTATTGGTATTTGTGTGGTGCCCATAGGTCTTACAAATGCACCAGTGCTTAAAGCCACATAAACACACCGATGCACAGTATCACACAAACGCACCAAGATTTATAATTGGTATCGGTATTTTTGCGGTGACCATCGGTCATACAAATGCAACGGTGCGTAGTGCCACATAAACGCACCGGTGCGCAATACCGCACAAAGGGACCGATATTTTTAATTGGTTTTGGTATTTTTGCGGTGCCCATAGGTTGTGGAAATGCACAGGTGCGCTTCAGAATACAAACGCACCGGTGTATATTAACTGACACGCACTAGTGTTCATTTTGTATTTTTTAGAAACATCGACCCATGATAGAGAAATTACTGTGATTTTTTTAAATTCATTATTCATCAAATGTCGACACATATTATAACAGTATTCATATTAATTAATTTTCTATTAATGCATTTGAATGTGATGTTTGGATTAATTTGTTATATCATATCATAATTATTGTGATTTTTTTTAATTCATTATTTATCAAAAGTTGACACATGTATATCTTATAATAGCATTCATATGAATTAAATTTTTATTAGTGCATTTGAATATGATGTTTGGATTAATTTGTTATATCATATCATCAAATTTTACATCTTATCATTATAATATTTAATCATCCATAAATTTAATCAGTGATGTTACATTTCATAGCATCAATGAAGAACACAATAGAATAAATTAAAACATATATATATATATATATATATATATATATATATATATATATATATATATATATATATATGTATGTATGTATGTATGTATGTATGTATGTATGTATGTATGTATGTATGTATGTATGTATGTATAAGATAGTATTTGTCATAGAAAATGGGATAGTTATTGATATCCCTTTGTCTTTCAATTGGGACACTATGTCCATTACATTAAACAAAATTTCTGATTTCACAGGATAATATTTCAAAAAATACAATGCCTTTCTTTTATATCCAAACATAGAGATCATCATTCTTCGCTTGAACTGTTATCAATGCTAGAGCTACTTCCATGAGTTGGGTTATTTTCAGGATTGTTTTGTTCATGGTGTTGATTGTTTTCTTCTTCTTCACCTTCCATCTACGAACATAAAAATAAATTGTATTGAGTGTATATGCATTGCTGAAAATAATGAAAATTGCAATATTAAATAATATACATCAATGTAAATAGAAAATAAATGACGTACCATTGAAACAATTGACTCATAAACTGTACATATTCTTTCAAAATCATGTAACATGCCATGTTGCAAGATTTCATCTATTGGCACAGTTCCATAGTTTCTTTTCTGTAAGTTTTATACCCCATAACAAATCATATATTTAATATAAAATATTTTTTTGTTCTATTAATTATATATGGAACTAAGTAAAACAAGATCAATAGATTCTTACAAATTCCACAATTAATTTATGATATGCCAACATATACTCACAACCCATATTTAACCCAATTTTAATCAATTCGTCTGATGGCTATTGTTTGTATGTTAGCACCTGTTTGAATACATTCAATGATAATTTTTGTAAAACAACTTAAAAAATACAACAATGAAATCTAGTTAAGTTGTTATAAGGAAGTAACAATTACTCACAAACTTAGATATCAACAATTTTCTTCCTTGTCGTCCTATTTTATGTGTTGAATGGGTTCCATTTTCTTTTCTTTTCTACAAGAAAATACTTGAAAATTAATATTTAATGCTAAATTTTTTATTTATTGTACCTAATGATCAAAAAATTCAATTATTACATATTACATTTGAAGCATGTTGTTGTTGATATTGCTCCTCCCACGATGCATTTTTTATCCATTTCTTTAACCATCTCCTTGTACACCTTTTTGGACATTCCCACTAGCATATTTCTAATATTAGCTCGTTCATCTTTTGAGATTTTCATAATCTTCCTGAAAATGTAACATGACAATAAAATATTTAATTTTATATTGATATATGAAAGGTAAATATAACAAAAGTGATATTTATAAATAATTCTAGACAAACATTTAAAGGAATATTACTTTTTTATTCCTTTTTTTTGTTGTTGTACGTTTTTTATATTAAAAGTATGATATGTCTCATTGACCAATTCTCTGGAAACTCTTCCTGTAGTTTAGATAAAATTTGGTTCTTGGAATTATTGGATTTATTTTTGTATTGTAAGTGGAAAGAACATATATACATTCATTTCAGTAGATCCCTCAAAATTTTGTAAATTTAGTTTTTCCCCCTTTTGTTAACCTCTAGCACCACTCCAGATGGGCTAAGGAGAAATTCATTTTCATTTGCATGTTCTATTTTTTTTCTTTTCTTAGAACAACATTCCTTTTTGATTTTTTGGTCCCTGTAGAACATTAAATAGATTTGAATTAACAGATTGTTTGACACGTGTTATTTAATAATTTTAAGTATATTATTAATCAAAATTAAAAAAAGAAACTCATATTAGATCGATATTATCTTTTCATTCACGTAATTCATCATTTTGCAATTTTTCCATCAAGATTTTATGCTCTTTTGGTCCTAGATCATAAATAATATTATCGAGCTTTGTCATTTTGTGGCTCTGCATGATACAAAGTAAACAATACATATTAGTTAGACTTACATATAGTTTAAAAATAATATTTATTGTAAATAATTTACAAAGAACTTTCCTTTTTTTCTTTTCTTGATGTGTTATCAGTATCTTTGTTACTTGATTTCTTGTCCTTCATTTATTTATCAATCTGAAACCTGTACCATATCATTCATTAATATATTTATAAATAAATTGTCAACATTTTAGGTAAAAAAAAATCTCAAGAAACCGGTGCACCATTCATTCTATACACACTAATGTCGGTGTGTAGAGGTATTATAAACACACCGTACAAACAATATAATAGACTGTATGGTTCTCTATGTCAACAAGGAGGACCAACACATTACATGTTAACCACCGCACCGATTAACATAGAGAAAATAATAAAAAAATCGCCGTGTTAGTTTTTGTAGCATAAACCGGTGCCATATTTTACATATGGTGCACTGATAAAAAAAAAAATTGTTTTTTAACTTTTTATCACTGTAATTGCATGGTGCACTGGGATAATACAACACACCAGTGTGCTAGGTTACGCTGGGCACACCAATGAAAAAAATTTGTTTTTTTTTTTAAATTCACACAATGGATGACATGGATTTGGATTCGACTATTCAAGTCATCTCGTGGGTTTGATGTCTTAGACCAATATATAGCAATACAAACCCTATAAATCTAAAATGAAAAGCCATAATTTTGAAATCAAATAAAGAGGGAGAATAAAGGGCAGAAGAAAAAAGAAAGGTCGAAACAAAAAGAATGTAGGGTTTTTTCTAAAATTGGATTTTTTTTAAATTTTGTGTGAAACAACATGTTAGCAGTGTGCCATAATGAAATAGCACACCGATGTCATATTTTACATATGGTGCACTGATAAAAAAAAGTGTATTTTAATTTTTTATCACAGATTACTTTCGTGGTGCGCTGGGATAATACAGTGCATCGGTGCGCTAGGTTACGTCGGACGCATCAACGAAAAAAAATATGCTTTTTAAAAATTCACATAAGGGCTGACATGGATTAGGATCTGACTATGAAAGTATTCCCATGGGTTGTATGTCCTAGTTCTATATTTAGCAATACAGACCCTATAAATCTAAAATAAAAACCCCTAATTTTTAAATCACAGAAAGAGGGAGAAGAAGGGCAGAAACAAAAAGAATGTAGAGTTTGTTTCTAAAAATGGATTTTTTATTTTTTATTTTGTGTGAAATATCACGTTCGTGGTGAGCCATAATTAAATAGTGCACCGGTGCCATATTTCACATATGGCGCACTGATTAAAAAAAAAATTACTTTTTATCACACAGTACTTTCGTGGTGCACTAGTATAATACAATGCGCCGGTGCGCTAGGTTACGTCGGGTGCACCTATGAAAAAAATATGTTTTTTTTTTAATTCATGCAAGGGCCGACATGGATTGGGATCTGACTATGCAAGTCGTCCCATGGGTTGGATGTCTTAGGCCTATATTTAGCAATACAAACCTTATAAATATAAAATGAAAAGCCCTAATTGTAAAATCATAGAAAGAGGGAGAAGAAAAGGAAGAAATAAAAGAATGTATGGTTTGTTTCTAAAAATGGATTTTTTATTTTATTTGGTTTCTGAAAATGACAAATAAATTGAATTTTTTCTTACTATGTAAAAAAACTGTAGAAAAACTAAAAAAACAATAAACATTGATTTTTTTGTTATTGCGTAGAAAAAACTGCAGAAAAAAGTAAAAGAAACAACAAAATTTAATCACGAGATCATTTGAAATTATATGCTACATGGTTTGAATCACCAGAGGTTTGGAATTCTGATTGTCTGAATACTTTTGTTCGATCGAATGTATTTCCCTGCTCCACAGTGCTCTCGTGCTCTGTTTGCTCCAGGTATGTCTCCTGCAAATATCTGGCTGAATTTTTTTGCAAAAATAACAAAATAATGAAAAGTGTTTTGTATTTAAAAAACTATTTTATGAAATTATATTTTCGAAAATATTTTTCCGCCCATTTTTCAATTTACCACTTTTTTTTTCACTTAAAGAAAATAGAGTTGCGCTTTTTTTATTTGTGGTTGTTCGTCACTGGTGCATCACTTAATATCACCACACTGGTGCGTTAGTTTATAAAATGGCACCGGTGCATAGTAACGAAAATGCACCGGTGCAGTTATCTATACATTAGCACCAATAACAAGAAGTTCATTTTTAAGGCACCAAAATTATTTTTAGGTGTGTCCACCAAAATTTATTGTTTATTTTTCTCAAATGTAGGGAGAAAATATCATAATTATATCGAATGGACAATTCTTCAAAATCTAGCTCGTTCTATAATATTTCTCAAAGTCCATCACAGAGTTCTCCCTATCCATCTCAAGATGTAATATTTACTTCAAATTTTATTTAGGTTTTCATTATCTAATTGAATTTATGTTTTTTTATCCATGTCAATCATGCACAACTTAATTAAATTTATAATGTATACAAATTTGTAGGTTCATGTAGATTCAACATCGATTTTAGATGTACAAAGCATTCAAAGTATAACTCCAAAACGTCGGAAGCTCTTATCAGGAGCTGCATACAGCAAGGCGCATTTGGTAGATGAAAATGGACATCCGCTTAACCCTGCCAATTATAACAATATTGCATCTTCTAGCCACAATCTTCGGACAATGATGGTAATAATTATAATTGTTTGGTATATTGATTAATGTAATTATTTCAACCTTCAAACCAATTAATCATGCAATATTGTCAACGTGGTTACTAATTGATATCATATATTTTGTACTAATTGTTAGTCATCAGTATTTTTCACTATATTTAGATGACTATAGATTTGTTCTAGATTTCTGAAAACAACCTTCCTTGAATATTGTGAGTTTCAGAAATCTCATTGCCTTCATTATTCTTATAGAAACTTTTTCACTATTCTATCAGTTTCTTATTTCATGGTCACCCTGTTGCTCCTACAAACTCCTCATAAGCTTATACCTCTGATTTTTACCCTCCTTCCCTACCTATAACCTCATTGGCCTAGTTTCCCCTATCCATAAACTCCAATTTCCATTTAGGGTTTCCTATAGCCTACTCATTCCCATGTTCCCTAGGTTCCTCAAGCATTGATGGTCTCAAAAAAATATTTGTAGGCTCTTTAGATAAATCAAATACATTGGATTTTGGATCTTCAGTATAGCACTTTTGAAAATACTCTGTTTTTCACTTGAAAACCTCCAAGTCAAATCCCATTCAAAATCAGGTCAAAGGACCCTCCCACTAGGTCATTAGGGTTTCACATGTTGTAAGGTCATCATTGGATGTTTCAGGCATTGCTTTTCCTTTTCTAGAATATGTCTCAGGTGTAATAGAATGTCAAGACATGATTATTCAAGAAGGACTTGAAATATTTCCAAAGAAGACTATCCCTTCAGTTCAAAGTCTGCACATGAGGAAAATGGACAAACTTTGGCACTTCTGTAGGAGTGTTGAAAGGTCTATCAGCAAAAAATACTGATAAGGTAGGTGGTCTGATCCTGAATGAAAAAAAATTACAACAAAGGAGAGAAGAAACACTTGGTCTTGTAGGTAACTAGGGTTTTGAACTTGATGGTCCAGTTGAGTGCCAAAAACAGTGATCACTTGCAGAAATAACATAGACGAAGCACACAAAGACAAACATGAAGAAAGTATATCAAAGACTATTAATGAGATTTAGAAAAGGTGAGGTGAACTGAACATAAGTGAATGTACTTGAAAGGGCTATAGAGAACTTAGAAGACAACACCGATGATTGTTGTAAAGCACTCCAAACACCTAGGGTTTTGGGAAATTTTCCAAATAAGGTTAAAGATGAGTTGAACTCCATGGTGGAATCAAAAGAGGATTTTGAAGATGCCACTGTGTGATTAAATCCCAAACTTTGTCAAAAATGAGCTTGTCATGCCTAAATGAACAAAATATGAGTTGAGCTCCAAGGTGGGAACAAAAGAGGTTTTTGAAGATGATGCCTTGTGTTTGAATCCCAAAGGTGTCAAAATGAACATATCAAGTCAAAAGGAGCCAAACAAGAGTCAACTTTATGACTTAAGCAAACCTGCAAGAAAAAGTGTAAATAATATTAGTGAGAAAGGAAAAATGTATTTAAAACATTAGAAAGTGGGTTTATAAAGATAAATAAAATTGCACATCCCTATAAAAACTCCTTATACAATTCAAAATATTTATTATTACATTTCAAAAGAGCAAGAGCATTAAGAGGGAAATAACTTGTGAGCTTTCAAGCCAAATTTGGGTAAAGTGTCTTGGTGCTGCGCACTCAAACTGGCACTGCACGCCTGGGATCGAGCATTGCGCCCTTGAACCTTGGCACTACACCCTTGCTATAAATTCAAAAAACAACACTTGGAGATATTTTGAAAATTATTGAGAGGCCTTAAAGGTCAAATGATTCCCAAATTAGCTCAGAGGTTAGCTTAGAAGTTATTTTTTCATTTATGAGTTTGGGATATTTGTGCCTTAGGCCTTGCATGGTCTCATAGGACAAAAATGACTTAAATATGTAATTAATGACATTTTGGAACCCTAGCTAGGTTTTTCTCCTCATTTTCAAGTTAACTACTGCATGGAGGCTTCATGTTTATTGTTGATTGTTTATTGAGATGAATACATAGACTTAGACTTGTGAATAAATTGGTTTTGGAGTTGTTTGATTGTTTTTGGACTAAGAATCAATGGAAAAAGCACCTTCATAGGATTCATGAACCTTGTTAATGGTGATGTTGCTATAATATAGTTATTTTTTCCTTATGTTCTCATATTATTCCATCTTTTCTCTTACATTAGAACAAAAATTTTAGGCTAAGATATGTTGTTAGAGGCACCTTAGGTCTATCTGCTTCTATTGCTCAAATGTTTTCCTCTGCTAGGTCTGATTGAAGAATTACTAATTTCTCTTTAATTCCACTTAGATTTTTTTTCTTCGAAATGATTAAATAGAGTCAAGCCAAAGAAGTTTATGGTATGCCATGTCCTTTGGTGTAGCTTGAATCATTTTTTTATAGGATTTTCTTTGAAGTTTGCTTATTAGGGTTTATACTAAAGAAGTTTATGGTATTCTATGTCCTTTAGTCTATCTTGAAATTGCTACTTTGAAGGTCTTTACAATTTGATTATGGAATTTAGGTGTCCCCTGCTCTTTAAATCATTACTTATGTGCTATCTTGAATGTTTTCTTTCTATGAAGGTAGATAGCTAGAGAAGTTAGGAGTTCTCTGCTCTCTAGGGTTTGTTGGATAGTTATTTTAAAGTTTACTTGATAGAGCTAGGTAAAAGAGGATATTATGCACCCTGTCCTTTGATTATTTCTTAATGCATAGTAATCTTATAGACTCTTTTTGTTATATTTTATGTTAAAGGATTCTTAACTGCCCTTTAAATCTACTACATTCACAACTTAATTTTCATTTCACACTCAGTAAACCCATTTAGATCCATTTGGCCTTGTTATCTTGCCCTATGAAACACCCTTGATTCATTTTTTTCCTTTTCAAGTCTTTCACTGACCCCATAGCCCAATGGTTTGAACCTCTCCCACTCTGTTTGTTCTACTTGACAACCTACCCAACCAAACAAACAAAACAAACAAACCCTATCACTATAACTAGCCTAAAATTAGCATCCTAAAACCATACAAGTTACATATTTTACACAAATATACAAAGAGCCCTCTCTGAGTCCAGGAAGGCTAGGTCCTAGGGCTCCAAAGTTGGTTTGATGTTACCCTTGTCTATTTGGTCATTGCCAATCTACCAAATTATAGGGACCTAACATAATGGCGATCACGGTGGGATAGAGTAAGTAACAACTTAAATATTCCTTCAAAACTCAAAAATCCCCTATGAAAATTAGATAAATCAAGTGTTAGCCAAGAATGATATCTAGTTGATTTTCCATACTAGCACCATGGTGAACACACTAGGGAATACTCATTAAAAATCTTAGTGTTACATAAAGAACTCAGAAAACCAAAAAATATCTCTAGATTGGTATTCAATTGTTGATGGTGGACAACAAGAAATTTTTCAAAACCATTGGCATCATCCACCTGGTGACTCCACCATTTTTCACAGACTCCCTTGGGAATGTACTAATCAATGCTAATAGAAGAAAACCTAGTCACTCACTCTATGAATTTAGTATTCATACAGATTGGTTTTGTTTTCAAATTCTTATAAATTTTCAGCCTCTCTGTGTTGTGGGTCTAAAATATGGCTTCACAAAGAATCAACACAAAATCTCAACCTGATCTAAACCCTCCTACTATAGTTGATGACCCAGAAAAAATCCTAAGAAAAAATTCTAAGACTGAAAACTCAACTATCGTTAGACTAATTCACAAAGCAATTTTTGTCCCTGAAAACCTTACATCCTTGCAAGATACCCAATTTGACTTACACCGTAGAAGAGATTGATTTAGAGCTAAGTCTCCAAATTGGACAGACCAAACAGAACTTGAACCTACAAACTTACAGCAGAGTCCTAGTAGAGAAGCCTCTCCTTCCACTCCTCATGATTTTCAGCTTCTCTAACACTTTGACTCATTTCGATCTAAGTCTAATCAATCTCAACTAGCTGGTCCAAGTAAATTTTCTCCCCCCACTCATACATCCACTATGCAAACCACTCCATTTCATCCTCCACCCCCACTCATAAACCCTCTTGTAAATCCTCCTTGGTTTCCATTAACTCCTATCATGGTAGCATGGTATGCCCCCCTAGTACTACCACAACCTTTACTTCCTATGCCTCCTGACTACCAATCTAAAATCCCTCACTTTACTGGAGATGATTCTACAACTATCCAATAGCATGTAGAGAAGATGAATGATGCATTTGACTACCAAGAAATAGAAGAGGAGACCATAAAAATGTGAATGTTTGCCCAAATCTTAGGAGCAGAAGCAAAGAAATGGTTCAAAAAATTAACTCCTAACAACATTCATGACCTCTCTTCCCTTTATCAAACATTCATAAAAAAGTGGGAGACTAAGAAAAATCCTCTTCAAATCGTGTCAGAGTATGATAACCTTAAGAGTAATTTTGGGGAAAGTGTCCAAGACTACTGCACTAGGTTCAATAGTGTATATAATGCACTCCCTCCGCACATGAAACCCCCACAAGGCCTAGCCTTAGTTAAATTTCAAGATGAATTTGATCCAGACATGTCTTATCAATTAAGAGAAAGAGATCCCCTTACCTTCGAAGACATGCAAAGGGGAGAAATAAGTGTAGAAGCCAACCTAAATGCTAAAAGGGCTAGATTAAGAGTAGAGAAGAAGGTTACATACAAAGAGGAAACTATGGCCTCCACATCTGATGTTAGGATTGACAACCTAGTTAGGACAATGGAAAGATGATGGAGAGAATCAACTTGAATGAAAGAGCACCTCCTAGGGAAAAAAAAAAAAACCCTCAAAACAGAAATAGAAACCAAAACATCAGAAGAGACCCCCCTCAAATTAGACAAAGAGAGAATGACCAGCAAATCAGACCTCCTTTCCAATAAAACTATGTAGATGAAGAGGAGAGAGAAACCGAGGAGTCAGAAGAAAATCATGTCAATCTAATGGAATCCAATAACGAGGATGTTGTTTTTCTCATGAAAAAATAACAAGGTGTTTTTTTCCTCAAACCAAACAGATAGAACATATGAGGATTCTAAATATTACAAAGTATGGTTGGAATATGCCATCATGGAGGTGCATAGCCAGTATGATCTCAGAAGTGGGAAAACACAAGACATCCCCAAGAGGAAAAAATCAGAAATTTGTACTAGGAAGACCCTTGAAAAAAGTCCTAGAAAGACAATAGAAAATACAAACACGATGGCTAAGAATGCTGACCAAAGAAAAAACAAAATCAGCCAGCATAATGGTGACCAAAGTTGCCCTAGTACATCAACTAGTGGCCCTAAAAAAAATTCTTTAACTAACATTACAAATAAAACTTAGCAAGATAAGGTTGCTGAAAAGACCATGCATGATAAAACTGATGTAAGTATGCCAAAAACACAAAAACCATTCAGTATTGAGGGTGAAATTTCAAAGATCAAAATAGCCATACCCCTTACTGAACTCGTGACTCAAGATGTATATAGATCTCAAGTTTTGAAAGATTTAAACATAGGAAATGAAATAGATGCTCTAAATCTAACTGATGACAAGCCAGAGTTATTGTTTTGACCAGAAGTAGAGAGAAAATTCCAAGAGGGAGCTATCCATCCATTCTATGTCAGTCTGAACATTCATGACAAAATATTACAGAATGCTATGCTAGACTCTGGTGCTTCACACAAACTCATGCCAAAGGTAGTGATGGAGAGATTATGCCTCGAAATAACCAAAGCATACAAAGACTTTTACTCTTTTGATTCAAGTAGAGTTAAATGTCTGGGCCTGATCAAAGATCTGTGTGTCAATCTGGCACAAATACTAGCTAAGAGCCTAGTCATGGACATTGTAGTGGCTAACATTCCCCTAAAGTATTGCATGCTTTTATCTAGATCATGGGGAGCAAAAATCTAAGGAAACCTTCAAATGGACATGAAATATGCTACCATTATAGTCTTTAACGAAACAAGAATACTATATAGAGAATCCCACATGAAATACATGGTAAGAAGCCAAGATATGCCAAACCACACCCCTCTCTATTCTATCCATTCAGACCCTAACTCATTTATCTTGCATAATGAAGATGACATTAATGAACAAGTAAATGAAAAAGAGGAAGAGAAATACGTGTCTGAACAGTCAAACCAAACACAAAATGAAGAACATGACATCCAAAACCCTAGCAGCCATGAACAACAACATAATGGCGAATCTGAACTTGAAACACTTTGGAACATGAGCTTTGATGGCTCTTGTGGCAAAGCTGGTTTAGGAGAAGGTGTTTGGATACACAACGCCAATGAAGGTTAGTCTTACAAGCTATATTTTCCATGTACAAACAATATGGCAGAGTATGAAGCCCTTCTCTTAGGGGTACAATGGTTGAAAAACATAGGAGCCAAGAGGATTTTTGTTCAAGGATATTTTGAGCTAATCAATAGGAAAATCAAATGAGAGTATTCAGCTAAGAATCCTAGGCTAAGAGAATACAAGAATGATACCTTAGACCTCCTCAAAAAATTTGAAAAATATGAACTTACCTTTGTTCCAAGAACTCAAAATAGCCTTGCAAATTAACTAGCGTTTGTTGCGAGCACTTGCCAACTACCTCATGCCAATGAGCATTATATGGTAAAGGTCAAAAACAGACCTACATTCCTAGATAACATAGATTATTGGCAAGTGTTTCAAGTTGAAAAACATATTTAAGACTTCCTACAATCCAAAAATGAATTTGAGATGCCACAATCTGACTTAAGCCATCAAGAGGATTGTTTTGCTGAAGGACAAACACACAAAAGAGAGTTGACTTGTACTGCTGATATAAATCTGCTAGAATACCCTCTTGAGGAATAATTGTTTGAAGATTTAGATAAAAAATACCTTGAGGTATTGCAATGCAAAGATAACTTATTTCCAAGAGGTCTTTCCCCCTTAGAAGAGTTGTTTGATTTCAATGATGTTGATAGGAAGCCTAATATGGAATCCATAGAAACAAATGTAGAAGAATACAACATATGCAGTGAAGAGGAGCCTAAAATGATCAAGTTGTCCAAAACATTGCCACCCCTTATAAAACAGAAATACATTGAGTTGTTCAAAGAGTTTAAGGATGTGTTTGCATGGGGTTATGAGGACTTGAAGTCCTATGACACAGACATCATTCAGCACAAGATTCCTCTCAAGAAAAACCAAAAACCATTCAAGCAGAAATTGTGTAGGGTAAACTCTATCCTAATGCCTCTAGTTCATAAAGAAATTAAAAAGATGTATGATGCTAGAATAATAGTCAGACTCAGGTACTCAGAATGGGTCTCAAACCTTGTGCCAATGAGGAAGAAGACATGGGAAATTAGGCTATGCATAGAATTTATAAATTTGAACAAAGCCTCCCTAAAACATAACTACCTTTAACCTAAGATGGATCATATATTGCAAAGGGTAGTGGGTTCAAAAACAATATCATTTCTTGATGGTTTTTCTAGTTATAATCAGGTGCTAGTACTTCCAAGTGATCAACACAAAAAAACCTTCACAACACCCTGGGGCACCTTCATGTATGTCAAAATGCCTTTTGGGTTAATGAATGTCGAGGCCACTTTCCAAAGATCCATGGACATTGTTTTTTCTGAAGAAATGGGCTACTTTATTGTGATATACCTTGATGACATCATTGTTTATTCAAAAACTGATGAATAACAAATAGCTCACTTAAGAAAAGTCTTTCAAAGGTGTAGAAAGTATGGTTTATCTTTGAATCCTAAGAAAACTATGTTTGACCTCCAAGAAGGAAAACTTCTAGGCCACATCATATCTAAAGAAGGGATCAAGATAGACCAAAAAAGGATAGAGGGTATATTGCAGATTAGTCACCCCAGGTGTTAGTATGAATCTTAATTCCAAACGTATGAAAAAGTACCACTTTAGATGCACATAACAAACATCCCTAATAGCAGAAATGACTGCTAATATCTTCAGATCTGTAGTTGGGTGATCAAGATAAATGTTGCAAAAATCTAGATCTGTACATTGGAAGACATTAAATAGTATAAAAATGAGATTTACTCGATGCATCCAATAGACAGGACAAGAATATATCAAATGAATTTTGTATTAATGGCACCTGGGAGGAAAACACAAGAGGGTGTTCCCAGTTCTCCTCAATGGGATGGGTTCTTGTAAGTCCTCAACACTTCAGATTTAGAATTCCTCTCTCTTGGTGGTGTAGAAAACCTAGACAAAAATGGAAAAATATGGCTATGATGGTGGATCAATAGTCAAACCAAGAGTTGAGACCCTTGGGTCCATCTAATACCAATGGGTTAGATGACCAAAAAATGGTGTAAAAAATTTCCCCCCAGTGTGCGAGCATTAGGAGCTAATCGTATAACCAAAGTATGTTGTAAGAACTCAATCACTAGACATCAAAGGAGAAGTCAAAGATAGAGGAGTATAAGGTAGACCAAAGTGCTGAAAGAACTAGAACCTGAGGAGGCAAGACTTACAAGTGCGACAACTCTCTTTGATGAGTGAGTACCTACTATAGGCGGCGGGGGAGGCATACCTATGCTTGCTGAGGCAATATTACAAACAATAAGGCGTCCAGAAAACCACAGGAAGAAATAATAAAGCATATGATGGCATAAACATGAGCCAGATGAATAACATGAAAATGAATCCCACATACATATTGTGCCTGGGATAACAGCCAGGACTTTGTACAATAATATCTGAGTACATAAGATATGAATACAACCCAGATGCCCCTATAAAAAGGAAAGGGCTCTGAAAATCGGACTGATATATGCAATCAAGAAGGTGTTGCAAGCGACTGAGGTCAGTATCATCAAATATATGGATCTGCATCGAAGGATGAAGTGAAAAATTCATCTAGGTATGTGGGGGGCTACCTGTAGGGCTACCCTGTCATGAGGGTTAATACATATCACACACACCTGGGAATCACCGATAGTAGCTGCTGCATCACTGAACCATCAAGTATATGGATCTCGATCATGTTGAAGGGAGCTGGAGCTGAGAACCAATGAAGTCAAAGGGAAATAAGGAGTCCTTTTGCCTGATCTAGGTCACCAAACAAGGGTGGAAGCTGGAACCAAGGTACACCGCCCTCTAGACCTGTCTTCTAGAATGAATGAGTTGATGTCGATAGGAGGAGGTCCACCCTAGGTGAGGCAATAAGGGATCCTCAACTAAAGCACGAGACACAATAGTAGATCGACTGACAGACTGACACCAATGATGATGATGAAATGGGGGGTACTGAGTAGCGAATGGACAACTTCCCTTGTTAGAGCATAAGAGGCATGCATGACACAGCAGTGACTGACACATCATCATGAGGGATAGGGGATAGTGGCACTAAAGGCCTTAATGTGTGACACGATAGAGGGACCAAGCAATGAAGTGTGGAGGAATATAGCGGACTGCAAAGGGACTTGGGATAGACTCCATGAAAGCAATGATGACTCAACTCAGATGCTCTAAACAAGGGTGACTCGATGGTGCTGGCACACATGTAAAGGGTCCAATGGGGACCATAAAAGCATGAATACAAGATGGTAACTCATGAATAAATTCGACAGAAGCATGGACAAGTATGGAGGCAACGTGGTGCCCCCAGTACGAGTGTTGCAAGTGAAAAAATTCGATTTTGAGGAAGGTTGAAGTGGCGCTTCTTGGGAAAATTTGTCTGGGTGAAGTACCAAATCATTAAAAACTAACAAATACCCATTTGAGGGCTCGGTGATAGCTTTCCAATGGTGCGAACGGTTTGGTAAACGAAGCTATGGTTGGGTCGCAGCAGGAGAAATAAAAAACAAGGGTTTCTCTTTCAATAAGGCATCTTCCCTCCAAATTCATTCATTTGCATGCGGAGCTGTGGTGAATGTAGAGAGGAGAGAAGGCCCTAAATCATGCGGCAATTTTAGCGGACAAACTGACCGTTGGAATTGAGATCTGTTAGTTGCAGGTAAGAGGCCTAACCCTACTCTTTCTTTTTAGCGGATTAAAAGTTAATATTAGGTCCCTACGGCTTAGTAACAACCCCCTACTCCTCCTCACCGTCGGGTCACACTTTCTGGGACAAAAAGTGCGACCTAGGTAGCAGGTTTTGGGTAGAAAAGTGCGACCTATCCTAGGTTTGGACCTGAAAAGTGCGACCTGTCATGGAGGGGTGTTTTTTTGCTATTTTTTTGGCTGAGCACTAGGATTTTTTGATGAGAAATAGTCTCTCCTATCTGTATACTGAAAAATATGATAGTTTTGTGCAGATATGGCAGAATTACAGATCAACTGGAGAGAGAGAGAATTGGGCGCATTATGGTCCGAGATCCGGGAGGATCAAGGTGTCCGCAGTGCTTTGGCCAATTTTGGGGTTTTGAAGTTTGTGGAGAACCCTTTCATGTGAGCTGGGGAGCCCTTATTGGCCCGGATTGTCAGCTATTGGGACCCAGACCATGAGGTCTTTATAATGAAGGGGCACCGGATTGAGTTGACAATCAAGGATATATATTTCCTAGCTGGTCTCCCACCACTTGGGATGGTAGGGAATACTCAAATAGTATTACTGCATGGTTGGAATATCATAGAGTTTGTAGAGTGCCATTATCATCCAGGTCTCCAAGTCAAGGGGACTCAGATACCCATCGAGGATTTGGAGAGGTTAGAGACCTGTGCTGTGGCCGCAGCGCTGCTGCATATCCTGGGCAACCAGGCACTCCTTCACATCATGGGGGGGGGGGAGGGGAATGATGCTTGTGGAGAGTTTTTTGAGTGGGACCTACTATGGGTGGGCCCTGTTGAGATTGCAACAATATGATGAACTTAGTGAAAAGAGTTGCCTTCACTAAGTGGGGTCGCAAGCTATTTTTGGCGCAAGTCTATTTTTAGACTCTGTCTATTTTTAGACATGTCAATCATATTCTATGAGTTGCAAGATGCTATTTGTGGATGGTTGGTCAAGGTGGAAAAATAGATGGACTTCTATTTTAGACATACTGGGTGGAATCTATTTTTAGATTTCTAGTCTAAAAATAGATATTTCGAATATTATTAGCCCTTAATAATATTTGGACTATAAACATTATCTTATTCTCTTGGAGCACTTCAGTTAAGTGCACAGATGTGGCACAAGAGCTGAAAAAAGGAATTACGCTATTCCTGAGGGTTAAGTGGAGCTATTGCATGGATACTTCAGTTATAACTCATGTGACAGAGTTTGGTGGAGTTATTGAGGTAGTTGGTGGAGTTGTGTTTAGTTTAACTTAGTTAAACATAGTTGAGCTAGTTATATCTAGTCTAACTGATTGATACACTAGTGAGAGTGGTGTAAATTAATTATTAATTAATTCACTAATTATTAACTCATTAATCAACAAAATAATACATCAGTTAACTACAGTGCATGGACATTTTCAGTGGAGACCAGTGAAGAGGTAGGTGAAAGAGCAGTGTGACTATCAGTTGTGACTATAGTGTTGCATGAATTGCAACACACAGTGGTTGAAGATGCCAATGAGGATTGCGTGAGCAAGGCTGGACCAATTCGAGTTCATTTAGAGCCATTCTTCAGTAATGATTTCACAGTAGAGGCAGGCTAGCAGGTGGCAGAGATCAGTGCATCGGATTTGCTAGATCGGACCTGATTAGTGTGTAGCAATTGGAGATTGTACTGAGAGGTTGTGAGGAGCTTTGTATGATTATTTTCGCATGATCTCTATGAAATATAATATACATATATATGGGAGATTTTAGCTTTAAGCTTTCCCATAAATTACTGTGTTCATATGTGTGAATTTTTATGGTTTTAATGTGTGCATGCAATTGTTTTTATTTCCGCAAGTAATGATCAATAGTAGAAGAGATTCTGTATTGTGCATGAAGTAAAATAGTGTGTGATCAAGAGAATCTCGGATGTATAAAATATCAGTTATATAATTTCTACATGGTATCAGAGCGATATTGACCATTGGAGCAATTGCAAAACATTGAAGCGGTTGAGTTTTGTGCTGGTCGAATTTGAATTTGCAGTAGTGTTTTCTTGGTGTCAAAGTTTAGATGTCTTTCAACGGATTGCGATTGGAGTATTCCCTTGAGGGTAGCTCGAACTATATTGCATGGAAGGATATGATGGAGGTGGTGCTGGAGGATAATGGGTTGAAGGAGTTCATAGATGCAGAATTCCAAAATGTGCTTCTAACGATGTTGCTGCACTTGATGCATGGCAAAAGAAGACAACAAAATGTCGAAGGATTCTGTTGGAAGGTGTGAAGGATCACATAGTGTCCAGCCTTCATGGTAAAGCTTCTCCATTCTTGATGTGGAAAGCTTTTATAGATTTGTTCCAAAGCAAGAGCGACCAGAGGAAGTTGGCGCTCAAGGATAAGCTCAGTAATATAAAAATGGAGAAAGGTGACAGTATACCCAAGTACCTCACATAGTTTGCCCAGTGCAGGGATGAGCTGGGAAGTGTGGGGGTTACTGTAGATGATGAGGACTTGGTGATCTTGGCTCTCCTTAGGCTTCTGAAGATTTTTCATTCCTATTAGGACTCTGTCAATGGTCGGGAGAAATTTCCAGGATGGGAGTGACTTTGGTCAGATCATGTGCAGGAGGAGATAAGGCAGAGTACCAGGGACAGATCTTCATCAAAGAATGTAGATGAATAAAATTGTTCTTTGGCTGCAAAAGCAAGGAAGGGGAAGATAAAGAAGAATTATTCTCAATCCAATGCGAAAGGCAAGAAGCACGACATGTCCAAGGTGAAGTGCTTTCACTGTCACCGACACAGACATTACGCCACTAATTGTCCACAGAAGAAGAAAAATAAGCAGGCTGCTAGATCTGCAGCTGGAGAGGCCTTAGCCTCGTACTTTGAGCTGGATTTTTCATTGATCGCATGCTTGGTCTCAAGTGTGATGGGTTTAGTGTGGTTTCTTGATAGTGGTGCATCATTCCACATGACCGGAGACAAATATTTGTTTACTGATCTGGATGAGAAAGATCTTGGAGTGCACATCCAGATGGGCGATGATGGTAGATACAGTGCAACTGGTATCGGGACCATTTCCTTTGAGAGGGAGTCTGGTACACCCTTCGTATTGAAGGAAGTCATGCATGTTCTAGGATTGAAGAATATTCTTATCTCAGTGGTGATGTTGGAAGACAAGGGATATGATGTTGTCTTTAGCGGGGGAAAGGCTTTCCTACGTAGTAAGGCAATTGGTGAAACCCGGAGGATAGGGGTTCAATTTAAGAACCTTTATCAGTTGAAGGTAGATGGATACATAGCAATGGCAGGCAAGGTAGAAGGAGTGGTGATCCAGGATGAGGGAAAACTATGGCACAGGAGATTGGGCCATCTTCACCATGGTGCTTTGAAAATTTTGCAGCAGATTTCTACCGGGATTCCCAAAGGTAAACTTGTGCAGTCAGATCAGTGCAAGGGATGTACTTTGGGAAAATTTGTGAAAGCCACCTTTCACGAGAAGGATATTCGTGCCACGAAAATCCTTGAGAGAATTCACATAGACGTGTGTGGACCTTTCTCAGTAGCTTCGACAGTAAAGCACAAGTATTATGTGATATTTGTTGATGATTTTTCTTGTAAGTGTTGGATCTTCTTCATGCAAAAGAAGAGCGCGACATACTCAAAGTTATGTGAGTTCAAGGCACTGGTTGAGAAAGAATCAGGGAAGGAAGTGAAGGCTCTTAAGAGCAAAAATGGTGGTGAATTCATCTCTGGAGAATTCAAGGACTTTTGCAGTGCAAAAGGAATTCAAAGAGAGCTCATAACGCCTCATAACCCACAGTAGAATGGGGTCGTAGAGTGAAAGAACAAAACGATCATGGGTGTTGCATGGGTGATGTTACATGATCAGGGCCTTCCCATACACTTGTGGGCTGAGGCATGCAATACTACGGTTTATGTGCAAAACTGTTGTCCTCACAGGATACTTGGCATGAGTACACCCGAGGAGGCGTTTTCTCGTAAGAAGCCTGATATTTCTCATTTGAAGATTTTTGGCTCACCTGTTTACATTCATGTGATGAAGGATGCCAGGAAGAAGCTGGAGCCGACCGAAGATGTTGGGATATTTTTGGGGTACATTGATACACCCCACAACTATCATGTGTATTTTCCAGACAATCGAAAGACTATTGTGCGACCGGATATCAAATTTCATGAGGAGAAAGCCATGAAGTGTTCACTTGAGTGGGAGCCACACTTTCATGTAGATGAGGAGCTATTAGTTCCTAAGGATGAGCCTCAAGATGTGGATCAACCACGAGAGGAGGTTCATGGAATGGAAGAAACCACTCATGCATCGCCAACCATCAGAGGGTGGAAGTGCACTACAGAAGCTGAGCGACTGAATCTTGATGCAGAGAAGATTGTAGGAGAACCTACATCACAGCGCAGAAAGAGACAGTCACCTGACTGATATACTGGATACATGGCTCTGATGAGCAAGTGTATCGTGAAAAAGCCATCCTCTTTTGAGGAATCTATGGAGGACCCTACATGGGTAGATTCCATGGTGGAAGAGTATGATTCGATTATCAAAAAAAGTGCATGGGAGATTGTCCCAAGGCCAGAAAAGAAATCAGTGGTAGGTTCAAGATGGATCTACAAAGTGAAGCAAGCTACTGAAGGGAGTGTCGAGAAGTACAAGGCAAGATTTGTTTCCCGAGGCTTCTCACAGATTGAGGGGATCGATTATGAGGAAACATTTGCACCTGTTGCAAGGTATCCTTCCATACAGATGATTCTTGCTCTCTTAGTGCAGATGGGGTGGCACATTCATCAGATGGATGTGAAGACTGTGTTCCTCAATAGAGCCATTGAGGAGGAGGTGTACATAGAGCAGCCCGAAGGTTTTGATATCTTCAACAGCGAGTTGCATGTGTGCAGGCTCAAAAGAGCATTGTATGGGTTGAAACAAGGACCTCCTGCTTGGTAAAAATGGATAGACAGTTATTTCACTGGACTTGGATTCTCCAAGAGTGAGGCGGATCCGAACCTATACCAAATTGTGGTGGAGGGTAAGTTTTTAATCATTGTACTTTATGTAGATGATTTTATTTTGACAGGTGATGAACTGTTGATACACTCATGCAAGGCTGATCTTACAAAGGATTTTGAGATGAAGGACTTGGGCCTCCTTCATTATTTCCTGGGATTGGAAATTTGGCAGTGCAATGATGGATTGTTTGTGTCTCAAGGCAAGTATGCCCGGGAGATACTGGAGAAGTTAAACATGCATGGTTGCAAGCCTATCGACACTCCT
Organism: Pinus albicaulis; assembly: GCA_034641835.2. Classification (NCBI taxonomy): domain Eukaryota; kingdom Viridiplantae; phylum Streptophyta; class Pinopsida; order Pinales; family Pinaceae; genus Pinus; species Pinus albicaulis. The sequence goes on along the minus strand of CM076570.1, from coordinate 434,672,709 downwards.
CTTCCTGGTGGATGGAGGAAAGAGGATGATACATCGGCAGAGGAAGTGGATGCCACTATTTACCCACAATTGGTTGGGTCACTTATGTATCTAGTAAAAACACAACCTGACATATGCTACGCTGTTAACCAACTTTCACAAGCTATGGTTAAGCCTACCAAGCTCTTTTGGAAGGCAGGCAAGCATGTATTGAGATATCTCAGAGGCACATCGGGATATGGATCTTGGTACAGACAGGAGGATGATTTGAGGCTGCATGGCTTCACAGATCGGTATCATCATATCAAAGATTGTGTGCAGCGGAAGATCATGTTACTTTCTTACATTCCTACAGAGGATCAGGATGCTGATATCTTGACCAAGACGCTCACCAGGAGAAAATTCGAATACCACAGGGGTAGGATCGGGGTGGCAGATAATCCCTATCTTGTTGAGAGGGAGTGTTGATATTGCAACAAGATGATGAGCTTAGTGAAAAGAGTCGCCTTCACTAAGTGGGCCCGCAGGCTATTTTTGGTGCAAGTCTATTTTTAGACTGTCTATTTTTAGACATGTCGATCATATTCTATGAGTTGTAGGATGCTATTTTTGGATGGTTGGTCAAGTTGGAAAAATAGATGGAATTATATTTTTAGACATACTGGGCAGAATCTATTTTTAGATTGCCAGTCTAAAAATAGATATGTCGAATATTATTAGCTCTTAATAATATTTGGACTATAAAAATTATCTTATTCTCTTGGAGCACTTCAGTTAAGTGCACATATGTGGCACAAGATCTGACAGAAGGAATTACGCTATTCCTAAGGGTTAAGTGGAGCTATTGCATGGAGACTTCAGTTATAACTCATGTGATAGATTTTGGTGGAGTTATTGAGGTAGTTGGTGGAGTTGTGTTCAGTTTAACTTAGTTAAACATAGTTAAGCTAGTTGTATCTATTCTAACTGATTGATACACTAGTGAGAGTGGTGTGAATTAATTATTAATTAATTCAATAATTATTAACTCATTAATCAACTAAAGAATACATCAGTTAAATACAGTGCATGGACAGTTTCAATGGAGACCAGTGAAGAGGTAGGTGAAAGAGCAGTGTGACTATCAGTTGTGACTATAGAGTTGCATGAATTGCAACACACAGTGGTTGGAGATGCCAATGAGGATTGTGTGAGAAAGGATGGCCCAATTCGATTTCATTCAGAGCCATTCTTCAGCAGTGATTGCACAGTAGATGCAGGCTAGCAGGTGGCAGAAATCTGTGCATGGGATTTGCTAGATCGGACCTGATTAGTGTGTAGCAATTGGAGATTGTAATGAGAGCTTGTGAGGAGCTTTGTATGATGTTTGTTACATGATATCTATGACATATAATATATATATAGTTGGGGGTTTTTAGCTTTAAGCTTTCCCATAAATTATTGTGTTCATATGTGTGAATTTTTATGGTTTTAATGTGTGCATGCAATTGATTTTATTTCCGCAAGTAATGATCAATTTATTAGAAGAGATTCTATATTATGCATGAAGTAAAATAGTGTGTGATCAAGAGAATCTCGGATGTATAACATATCAGTTATATAATTTCTACAGGCCTAGATGATGCTGTCATTGTTGAAACGATAGTTTTCGCTATGTAAGCGGCAAGTGAACCATGACTGTACATATGGTACAGTTTTGTGCTCTTTCTTCTTTGAGAATATCTCGACACTTTGACCTCATATACAACTCCAATATGGGGGCCCAGGAGAGCCTAGGATGCACCAGTGGGGACAACTACTGTGCAGAGGAGGAGGTGGAGCCATTGGACAGGTGTTCCATCTTGATTTCTATGTTCATTGGGATCAGATGCCATTGTATATAGACGACTATCCCTATAGTGGGATGAGTTATTGTGGGGACCCAAATTTGCCACTACCGCCTGGTCGTATATGGGGACCTGATGGTAAGTGAAAAATTGCTAACATTTTATGTGCATGTCAAGTTTCTAGAATGTTGTATGTGGTACTGAGTCTTTTACTTTTGGTATGCAGATACAACACCGGGAAAACCGGCCGGGTACATGTGACGACCTGCAGTATCGAGGGCCGTAGGATCTAGTGGATCAAGAGTACAACAAAATGAGGATGCAATAGCCCTTCTGGAGGACATCCATCATAGACGTGAGAGGTTTCTGACCAGTGTCTTGGAGTGCGGCTAGCAAGACTTAGATGACCAATACATAGAGCCATGTATTGGTTTACCCTCGGAGTGGTGAGGGGTTATGCGGCGCATGGCGATGGCCAGATAGGGTATGCATGATCTACGAGTTGTGGGGGTAGAGCCATTGGCTCGGGATCCTCTAGATATTGATTAGTGTGTAGGGGAAGGTGGTGCCACCATTTTTGAGTTTTTGTAACATGCTATGGGCATGTCATATATATCAAAGTTGATGAACTCCAAAAAAATTTATACGACACATAGTATGGATATGCATCGTTTTGATATTTTAATGTTATTTTCTTGTGTTAAATTTGTGTGTTAAATGCAAATCTATAATATGGTTTGCAATGCTATATACATAGTGATTTTGTGCTCTAGGTACATGACTGAAAGTAATGATTTCAAATTCACGCATCAAAATCTTCACTCGTAAATATCTTCTGAAAAGGATAGGATTATGCACGGAATAGATGCCATTCAATTGCATGACAAGAATTAGGGAATCTAAACGAACATGAATATGGAGGATTCGATGTGAAAGGGAATCGACTAATAAACCTCGTATTGCATCATATTTTTCCTGATTATTGGTAGCAGTACCAATGCATACACTGTCCGAAAGAACAAGTGCATGCAAAGGGGTAAAAATGGCCCAACCTGCCGAGGCTAAATTCTGAGAGTAGAGACTTGCACCATCAGCAAAACTAACATAAGGTGTGGATGGGGGATCCCTCTGAAAGGTGCCACAAGAAAATAAATGGGAGGCTAAAGAACAATGCTAGAAACCTGAGCGCAAAGTAGAAATTGAACGCACTCTGTGGAAGGGAGTGATCTGGGTAGGATGTCTACTACCCACATGTTGCTGGGGCGGGAAAGTGTGGGAGCTACTAGAAGCGTAGCTTGAGCTCAGGCCATGTAAGTTACCAAAGGTACGGATGATGGCATTCCATTTATAGGCGGGAAGGATGAAATCAGGGGTGGCCAAGACTTCCATGATGTCGTCATCGCAAAAGAAGGTGGAATGACAAGAGGAAGAAGGACCGCATAATGTAGAAAAGCTACCTGACTCATCATTATGAGAAGAAAGGCTCACATGCGTATTGTCATGGGGGATGACGTAAGAACAAGTAGATAAAGGATCCATTGATGTTGAGCCAGGGGTGATCATTGAAAGGAGGTCAAGCGAAATAGCAGGAGAAGATTCAGAGGGAGCTTCTGTCGAGGGTCTCAAGGATGAAGAAAGGTATAGGATGGTGGCCGCATGCTCCATCATTTCCACATCAGCGGGGGAATTTCAATAGGAGTGGGTAAATCCTTAGTCTAGCCTGCAGCATACTGTGTAATTACGGGAGAAGCGTATTGGTTTTGTTCAATCTCGTACTCTCAAACTACCTCTAAAGAGGCATGGTAATGCATAAGGCGGGGAAAATGATGAGAGTAATGTCTATGGAGATCAAAAAAAGCACAAGGGTGTTTGGTGTGAATAGTCTTGGTGTTCTTGGTTCCAGTCGATGAAGAAGGAGAGGTTTCAAGGACCGTAGACTTAGGGAATGCGACATTAACCATGGGATTGATGTGAGGCAACTCAGGACAAGTATGGGTGGAATTACCAACGAAATCACACAAAGCACAGGGCTTTGGAGGTGGAGGAGGTGTAGGGTCAGTCAAGGCATATTTATCCTTTGAGGCCCTTTTACAAGCTCTGCCCTTCTTACTCGAAGTGATCACAACAGGAGGCGGTTCTTGTTGAGGTGGCTGAGGCACTATGACAACAGGAGAATTCAAGGGGACTAGTTGAACTAGGGTCAAAGAAAGATAAGGTTTAGGTTGACCTAGCGGGGTAGCGGTTGGAGGATCAAGGTACCAAACCAGAATCCCAATGGTCAAGTTAGGAAGAGAGAGGGTGGCCATGATAGGTGCTGTATAGATGCCTGGTGGAGGGACTAGGAATAGTATCTGACCATGGGGGTAATGGCCATGTGGGACGACTCCTAAATGGTTAAGACCTGGAGGAACCGACCTATTAGGATAAAGAGGCTCATGAGTACCAGCTTAAGGGCTAGGAGTAGGAGGTCCAAAAGGTTGCATCGAAGGGCTAGGAGACGGATGCGGAGGGCGAGGGGGCTGCTGACTAGCCAAGGCGGGTCACTTGAGAGAAGCTTGATATGATTACATCATGCAAACATTCGAAGAGCTGGGATCAGAGATGGGAGGAGGAAGACCAGGGAATGTACCAATCAAGGAGGAATCCTTGTAGACGCCGAGTGAGACACTGGTCAAAGGGTTGACGGTTTGCTTATTGGCCACCGAAGAGATAGTGGACTCAGGGGAGGTCTGAGACTTCGGTTCATAATACATCAACTAGTCAATGGTGACTATCTTTCTGTTATGGGGGAAGGAAATCTTGTGGTGGACCGTGGAAGGGACAAGAGACATCGCATAAGTGTAGCTACAACCCAATAAAATGTTGTAATCTAAGGGGACATCTATAACTTCTACGTCAACGCAAACAGTATTACCTGCAAGAGTAATAGGACAATTGCGGAATAAGCCAATGGGCTTGGAGGTGTGGCCATCCCACACTCGGAGAGTGATTGTGGAAGGAGCCAACTTAGGGGATCCAATTTTCTTCCAAACCAAAGAATACATCATGCAAGTGGATGCCCCTACATCAGTAATGCACTGGGAAACATTGGCATTACGAATCTTGACTGGGATTTCGAAGGCGACGGAAGTAGGAAGAGGGGGATGTTCTGACCGATCAACATCAAAGACAATAAATCGATCATCGTAAGGATCTACAGCACCCACGGTAGATAGAATAGCTTTTCATTGTGAAGGGCATGACTGGAAGAGTTCCAACGTTGAAATGGCAGCAGGGGATTGTGCCAAACCATTGACTATGCTATACAAATGGGCATCTTTTCTAGAAGCAACATTTCGATGCAGTGGTCCCTTAGAGATCTTGGTATTAACCTCCACCCTAGGCTGAGGGATCTGCAAGGGACCCTCAGGTGTCAAAAGAGGCTCTGTAGAGACCAAAGGAGGTGGCTCGGGGATAGATGTAGTGGGAGGCTTATTGTACTGATGGGACTGAGTTTGAAGATTCTTGTCTACAGTTGAATATTGATCAGATTTCATCATGAGAATCTGGTAATCATGGGTACCAGATGGAAGAGGTTGGGTAATAGTGTGGTAAACAGGAGGTTGGGAAAAGAGAGGAGGCATGCGGTATCCTGAATACGTACTACCAGGAGGGGAAAAAATGTAGGAGGTACTGGCCCCCCTGAGGAAAATTAGAGCCCATGGGAGGTTGAGCAATGATGACAATACAAACACGGCACAAAGGAAAAAGACACTGATAAGGGCATGGAGGTGCAAGATCAACTGATTACAATGTCGAAACAAGGTCAGAGAAGTGCAGGATCAATTGATTTCAATGTTTTAGAGTCTTTGCTTAGCGGTGTTAACCAAGCCCTTTTTCTCTTAGGGTGTGTGTGTGAAGTGTGTCAATTCTAATTTCTAAACCCAGAAATTTGTAGAGAAAAATAAAACTGATGTTGTATAGCTGTAAATAAACCTGCAAATGATAGTATATAGGCCTACAAAACAGAAAATAAATAGCTAATATTGCAATAATATAAACCCAAGGAGGCAGGTCTCTCAACAACTAGTCTATAGGTGAGTATAAAACTAATAAAAACACACTAAAAAATATAATAGATCTAAGGTCAGGAGGGACATGGATCTAAAATAAAAAATGTTCTGGATAGTGGTGCATAAAACAACTACAAATCAGAGGAAAAGTTGTTGTAAAAGAGGTGGCAAAAGGCTATCTCCAGGAGGGAAGCGGAGTGCACCCTAAAGGAAAACCTAAACAAAGATAAATGAGGAGATTTGGATGGAGAACAAGCCGATCTGAAGCAGATCTGAAGGTGAGGTATCAGATCTGGAAAAATGGCTAAAGACTCTAAAATTTCAGACAACCTGCAACAACAAAAACTCTTCCACAAAAAGTGGAGGGTACTAAATCCCTAGGGGGTTAAGTTCCCACTTATTTGAGTGAAATAGAACAAGTACAAGTCCAAAACCGGTGGATACGAAGGTCAGAAAACCCTGAATAGAGGCTCAGACAAACCCAGAAAACTTTCAAAAAATCCCAATAAAAAATCCAGGTCGCAGTTTCTGACCTGTTTTCAGTAGAGGTTGTAGTTTTTGGGCTGAAAAGTGCACCCTGAATGTCCAGGTCGTAGGTTCTAGGCTAAAAAGTACGACCTACACTTCCAACACTCTCAGCGGCAGGTTTCAAAAAAATTTGTCGTCTCAACTACGGTTGATGTCTGTCTCCTGTGCAATAGGTCTGAAAACACACGGAAGTCAGAATTTTTATTGTTTTAGGGTTTATAGGTTAAAAAATACATTAAGAAAATAAAAAACAAGGGGCTGAAGAGAGATCCTAGGGTTTTAAGCAGCTGGATATGCAAGGATCAGAAAAATGACAGCGGTCGTAATCGTAAACCCGTGTGGAGTTGCCAGTTGTTAGTATGAATCTTAATTCCAAGCGTACAAAAAAAGACCACTTTATTTGTGCATAACAAATAGCCCTAATAGAAGAAATGACTACTAATATGTTCATATCTGTAGTTAGGTGATTAAGATAAATGTTGAAAAAATCTAGATCTGTGCATTAGAAGACATTAAACAGTAGAGAAAACAAGATTTACTCCATGCATCCAATAGACAAGACAAAAATATATCAAATGAATTTTGTATTAATGGCACCTGGGAGGAAAACACAAGAGGGTGTTCCCAGTTCTCCTCAATGGGATGGGTTCTTGTAAGTCCTCAGCACTTCAAATTTAGAATTCCTCTCTCTTGATGGTGTAGAAAACCCAGGAAAAAAATGGAAAAAATATGGCGATGATGGTGGATCAATAGTCAGACCAAGAGTTGAGATCTAGAGTGATCTTTAGGCAACAAAAGGTGAAAAAATAATGGGAAAACCCTTCTGTTTATAACAAAATATTGAGTTAGTCTAGATATTGGTGTATAATTAAAATATTATTAACTAAATCAAGATCCAACTTTTATGGAATATTTTATTGTATTTGTTGGATGGAAAAGGAATTTGACTTGAGTCAAATCCCCTTATTTGTAAATAATAAATAAATAAATGATTTATTTATCATTTTAAGGATGTGATTAAGTAATAATAAATAACTAAATGATTTATTTATCATTTTAAGGATATGGTTGAGTAATAATCAAATAAATAATGATTTATTTAATTATTTAAGGGAGATTTAGTCATATTTAACAAAGAATATTATTTAAGTAATGTTTAAATAATTATTCTTAGAAAATAATAAGATAAATAATGATTTATCTAATTAATTTCCTTGTTTTGGGTTAAATATAACCAGGAATATTAATTAAATAGATATTTGACTAATTATTCCTATAGGAAAATCAAACAAATATGGATTTATTTAATGTTTCTCCATGGGGTTTCCTATTTAGACCATAAAGAGCTTAATAAAGGTGGTTTTATTAAGTTATTTTCATAGTGAATGCAATTATACTTGGGTAAATGTAGAAATTATATAACTTATGTGTTATATATCCAAGATTCTCCTGATCACACACTACTTGACTTCATGCACAATACATAATCTATTCCACTATTGATCATCACATGCGGAAATTAAATCAATTCCAATGAACACATGAAACCATAAATATTCACACACATTAACACAATTGTTTAACGAGAAATCCTGAAGCTAAAAACCCCAACTATCTGTATATAATACATGTCATAGAGATCATGTAACAATCCTCATACAAAGCTTCTCACAAGCTCTCAGTACAATACAATCGCTACACACTAATCAGGCCCGATCTTGCAAATTCATGCACCGATCTCTGCCACCTGCTAGCCTGCCTCTACTGCACAATCCCTACTGAAGAATGGCTCTGAATGAACTCGAATCCACCAAGCTTGCACTACGCAATCCCCTTTGGCATCTCCACTGATTGTTGGATGCCATCAATGCATCACTATAGTCACAACTGATAATCACACTTGCTCTTTCACCTATTTCTCCACTGGTCTCCACTGAAACTGTCCATGCACTATAGTTAACTGATGTATTATTCAGTTGATTAATGAATTATTATTTAGTGACTTAATTAACTAATTAATTCACACCACTCTCACTAGTGTATCAATCAGTTACACTAAATACAACTAGCTCAACTAAGTCTAACTAAGTTAAACTGAATACAACTCCACCAACTACTTCTATAACTCCACCAAATTCTGTCACAAGAGTTCTAACTAAAGTCATCATACATTAGCTCTAGTAAACCCTCAGGAATAGTGTAATTCCTTCTTTTAGCTGCTATGCCACATCTGTGCACTTAGTTGAAGTGCTCCAAGAGAATAAGATAATGTTTAGAGTCCAAATATTATTAAGAGCTAATAATATTCGACATATCTATTTTTAGACTTGAAATCTAAAAATAGATTCTGCCCAATATGTCTAAAAATAGAAGTCCATCTATTTTTCCAACTTGACCAACCATCCAAAAATAACATCCTGCAACTCATAGAATATGATCGACATGTCTAAAAATAGACATAGTCTAAAAATATACTTTGCGCAAAAAATAGCCTGTGGGCCCACTTAGTGAAGGCGACTCTTTTCACTAAGCTCATCATCTTCTTGAATATCAACACTCCCTCTCAACAAGATAGGGATTATCTGCCACCACGATCCTGTCTCTATGGTATTCTAATTTTCTCCTAGTGAGCGCCTTCGTCAAAATATCTGCATCCCGATCCTTCGTAGGAATGTAATATAGTAACATGATCTTCTGCTACACACAATATCTGATATGATGGTACCAGATGTCAATATCAGAACCAAAAAACCAGACCAAGATCTTCCTCATCCATATAGCCTCACATACAGCCAAACTTGCTGCCATGTACTCGGCCTCCACTGAACTGAGTGCCATGGATATATGTTTCCTGCTGTACCAAGAAACTATTGTAGACTTGATAGTAAATATCCCTCCTGATGTGCTCTTTCTGTCTGGTGGGCTCCTTGCCCAATCTACATCTGTGAAGCCATGCAGCTTCAACTCATCCGACTGTCTGTACCATAATCCATATCCCGATGTGCCCCTAAGATACCTCAGGACATGCTTGCTTACCTTCCAAAAGAGCTTGGTAGGCTTAACCATAGCTTGTGAAAGCTGGTTAATAGCATAGCATATGTCCAGTCGTGTATTGAATAGATACATGAGTGAACCAACCAACTGTCGATAAACAGTGGCATCCACTACCTCTGCCGATGTAGCATCCTCTTTCCTCCAACCACCAGGAAGAGGAGTTTCAATAGGCTTGTAACCTTGCATGTTGAACTTCTCCAGTATCTCGTAGGCATACTTTCCTTGAGACAAAAATAGTCCACCCTTCCGCTGCCAAATTTCAAATCCTAGGAAATAATGAAGGAGGCCCAATTCCTTCATCTCAAAATCCTTTGCAAGATCTGCCTTGCATGAGTGTATCAACATTTCATCACCTGTTAGTATCAAATCATCTACATAGAGTACAATGATTAGCAACTTACCCTCCACAAAAATCTAGTATAGGTTTGGATCAGCCTCACTCTTGGCGAAACCAATTCCGGTGAAATAACTGTCTATCTGTGTGTACCAAGCACGATGTGCTTGTTTCAGCCCATACAACGCTCTTTTGAGCCTGCACACATGCGAATCGCTACTGAATATTTCGAATCCTTTAGGCTGCTCTATGTACACCTCCTCCTCAATGACTTCATTGAGGAACGCAGTATTCACATCCATCTGATGAATGTGCCATACCATCTGTGCTGAGAGATCAAGGATGGACCGTATGGAAGAATACCTTGTGACAGGTGCAAAGGTTTCTTCATAGTCGATCCCCTGGATCTATGAGAAGCCTCGGGAAAAAAATCTTTCCTTGTACTTCTCGATGCTCCTGTAAGCAGCTTGCTTCACCATGTAGATCCATCTCAAACCTACCACTAATTTCCCTTCTGGCCTTGGGACAATCTCCCACACACTATTTATGACAATCCAATCATATTCTTCCACCATGGCATCCACCCATGCGGGATCTTCCACAACTTCCTCGAAAGAGGATGGTTCTGTCACGATACACTTGCTCATCAGAGCCATGTATCCAGTAAATCGGTTAGCTGACTGTCTATGTCTACGCTGTGATGTAGGTGCTCCTACATTTTGCATTGCATCAAGATTTAGTCGCACAACTTCTGTAGTGCGCTTCTGCCCTCTCAGGTTTGGCGATTCATGAGTGGTTTCTTCCACTCCATGAACCTCCTCTTGTTGCTGATCCACATCCTGAGGCTCATCTTTAGGAACTAGTAGCTCCTCATCTCCATGCAAGTTTAGCTCCCTCTCAAGCTACAACTTCATGACTTTCTCCTCATGAAATTTGATATCTCGTCGCACAACATTCATCCAATTGTTTGGAAAATACACATGATAATTGTGGGGTGTTTCTGTGTACCCCAAAAATATCCCAACCTCTGCGGTTGGCTCCAGCTTCTTCCTGGCATCCTTCATCACATGAATGTAAACAGGTGAGCCAAAAATATTCAAATGAGAAATATCAGGCTTCTTACCAGAAAATGCCTCTTCGGGTGTACTCATGCCAAGTACTCTATGAGGAGAACGGTGTTGCATATATATCGAAGTGTTGCGTGCTTTAGCCCACAAGTGTATGGGAAGGCCCTGATCATGCAACATCGCCTGTGTAGCACCCATGATCATTCTGTTATTTCTCTCTGCAACCCCATTCTACTGTGGGTTATGAGGCGCTATGAGCTCTCTTCGAATTCCTTTTGCACTGAAAAATTCTTTGAATTCGCCAGAGATGTATTCACCACTATTATTGATCCTTAGAGATTTAACCTGCTTCCCTGACTCTTTCTCAACCAGAGCCTTGAAGTCACAGAACTTTGAGTATGTCTTGCTCTTCTTCTGCATGAAGAAGATCCAACACTTACGAGAAAATTCATCAAAAAATATCACATAATACCTGTTCTTTGTTGTTGAATCTATTGAGAAAGGTCCACACATGTCTGTGTGAATTCTCTCAAGGATCGTCGTGGCGTGACTATCCTTCTCATGAAAACTTGTCTTCACAAATTTTCCCAAAGTACATCTCTTGCATTGATCTGACTGCGCAAATGTACCATTGGGAAGCCTGGTAGAGATCTGCTTCAAAATTTTCAAAGCACCATGGTGAAGATGGCCCAATCTCCTATGCTACAATTCGCCCTCATCCCGGCTCACCACTCCTTCTGCTTTTCCTGCCATTGGTGTGCAGCCATCTACCTAAAATTGATAAAGGTTCTTAACTTGAACCCCTATCATCCGGTTTTCACCAGTTGTCTTACTACGCAGGAAAGCCTTTCCCTCACTAAAAACAACATCATATCCCTTGTCTTCCAACATCGCCACAGTGATCAGATTTTTCTTTAATCCTAGAACATGCATGACATCCTTCAAGATGAAAGGTTTCCCAGACTCCCTCTCAAAGGAAATGGTCCTAATACCAGTCTCACTATATCTACAATCATCTCCCATCTCAATGTGCACTCCAAGATCCTTCTCATCCAGATCACTAAGCAAATATTTGTCTTCGTTCATATGGAAAGATGCACCACTATCAAGAAACCACACTAATCCCATCACACTTGTAACCAAGCATGCGATGAGTGAAAAATCCAACTCAAAATGTGACGCTAAGGCCTCTCCAGCTACAGATCCAACAACCTTCTTATTTTTCTTCTTCTGTGGACAATTAGTGGCGTAATGTTTGTGTTGGTGATAGTGAAAGCATTTCACCTTGGATAAGTCCTGCTTCTTTCCTTTCCCACCGGATTTAGAGGGATTTTTATTTCCCTTCCCTTTCCTTGATTTGGCAGCCAAAGCGCAATTTTCTTCATCTTAATTCTTCGATGAAGTTCCATCCTTGGTACCCTGCCTTATCTCCTCCTGCACAGGATCTGACCAAAGTCGCTCCCATCCCGGTAGTTTCTCCCGACCATTGATAGAGTCCTCGTAGCTATGTCAACTTTTCAGAAGCCAAAGGAGAGCCAAGCTCACCAAGTCCTCTTCTTATATAGTAACCCCCACACTTCCCATCTCATCCCTGCACTGGACAACTTTGTGAGGTACTTGGGTATACTGTCGCCTTTCTCCATTTTTATTTTTTTGAGCTTGTCTTTAAGCGCCAACTTCCTCTTGTCGCTTCTTCTTTGGAACAAGCCTGTCAAAGCTTTCCACATCAAGAATGGAGAAGCTTTACCATGAAGGTTGGACACTATGTGATCCTTCACACCTTCCAACAGAATCCTTCGACATTTTGTTGTCTTCTTTTGCCATGCATCAAGTGTGGCTGCATCGCTAGAAGCAGGTTTTGAAATTTCTGCATCTATGAAATCCTTCAACCCATTATCATCCATCACCACCTCCATCCTGTCCTTCCATGCAATATAATTCAAGCTGCCATCAAGGGCATACTCCAATCGCAATGCGTTGAAAGACATTTCAATAAATGCTCAACTTCGACACCAAGAAAACATTGTAGCAAATTCGAATTCCACCAGCACGAAACTCAACCGCTTCAATAATTGCAATCTGCTCTGATCAATATCGCTATGATACCGTGTAGAAATTATATAACTTATTTTTTATATATCCAATATTATCCTGATCACACACTATATGACTTCATGCACAATACAGAATATATTCCACTATTGATCATCACATTCGAAAATTAAATCAATTTCAATGCACACATGAAACCATAAAAACTCGCACAAATTAACACAGTTGTTTAACGGGAAATATTGAAGCTAAAAACCCCAACTATCTGTATATAATACATGTCATAGAGATCATGTAAAAATCCTCATACAAAGCTTCTCACAAGCTCTCAGTACAATACAATCGCTACACACTAATCAAGCCCGATCTTGCAAATTCATGCACCGATCTCTGCCACCTGCTAGCCTGCTTCTACTGTGAAATCCCTGGTGAAGAATGGCTTTGAATGAACTCTAATCCACCAAGATTTCACTGCACAATCCTCTTTGGAATCTCCACTGAGTGTTGGATGCAATCAATGCATCACTATAGTCACAACTGATAATCACACTTGCTATTTCACCTATCTCTCCACTGGTCTGCAATGAAACTGTCCATGCACTATAGTTAACTGATGTATTCTTAAGTTGATTAATGAGTTATCATTTAGTGAATTAATTAAATAATTAATTCATAGCACTCTCACTAGTGTATCAATCAGTTAGACTAAATACAACTAGCTCAACTGAGTCTAACTGAGTTAAACTGAATACAACTCCACCAACTACTTCTATAACTCCACCAAACTCTGTCACAAGAGTTCTAACTGAAGTCCTCATGCATTAGCTCCAGTAAACCCTCAGGAATAGCATAATTCCTTCTGTCAACTGATGTGCCACATCTGTGCACTTAACTGAAGTGCTCCAAGAGAATAAGATCATTTTTAGAGTCCAAATTTTATTAAGAGCTAATAATATTCGACATATCTATTTTTAGACTAGCAATCTAAAAATAGATTCCGCCCAATATGTCTAAAAATAGAAGTCCATATATTTTTCCAACTTGACCAACCATCCACAAATAGCATCCTGCAACTCATAGAATATGATTGACATGTCTAGAAATAGACATTCTAAAAATAGACTTTGCGCCAAAAATAGCCTGCGAGCCCACTTAGTGAAGGCGACTCTTTTCACTAAGCTCATCATCCTCTTGAATCTCAACACTCCCTCTCAATAAGATATGGATTATCCACAACCACGATCTTGTCTCTATGGTATTCTAATTTTCTCTTGGTGAGTGCCTTCGTCAGAATATCTGCATCCCGATCCTCCGTAGGAATGTAAGATAGTAACATGATCTTCTGCTGCACACAATATCTGATATGATGGTACCAGATGTCAATATTAGAACCAAACAACCTGACCAGGATATTACTCATCCATATAGCCTCGCATGCAGCTAAACTTGCTGCCATGTACTCGGCCTCCGCTGAACTGAGTGCCACAGATCTATGTTTCCTATTGTACCAAGAAACTATTGTAGACACGATACTAAATATCCCTTCTGATGTGATCTTTCTGTCCGTTGGGCTCCCTTCCCAATCTGCATCCATGAAGCCATGCAGCTTCAACTCATCGGACTATCTATACCATAATCCATATCCTGATGTGCCCCTAAGATACCTCAGGACATGCTTGCCTGCCTTCCAAAAGAGCTTGGTAGGCTTAACCATAGCTTCTGAAAGCTGGTTAACAGCATAGCATATGTCCGGTCATGTATTGAATAGATGCATGAGTGAACCAACCAACTATCGATAAACAATGGCATCCACTACCTCTGCCAATGTAGGATCCTCTTTCCTCCAACCACCAGGAAGAGGAGTGTCGATAGGCTTGCAGCCTTGCATGTTGAACTTATCTAGTATCTCCCAGGCATACTTGCCTTGAGACACAAATATTCCACCCTTCTGCTACCAAATTTCCAATCCCAGGAAATAATGAAGGAGGCCCAAGTCCTTCATCTCAAACTCCTTTGCAAGATCTGCCTTGCATGAATGTATCAAAAGTTCATCACCTGTTAGTATCAAATCATCTACATAAAGTACAATGATCAGCAACTTACCCTCCACCACAATTTGGTATAGGTTCGGATCCGCCTCACTCTTGGCGAAACCAAGTCTAGTGAAATAATTGTCTATCCGTGTGTACCAAGCATGAGGTGCTTGTTTCAACCCATACAATGCTCTTTTGAGCCTGCACACATGTGACTCACTGCTGAAGATTTCGAATCCTTCAGGCTGCTCTATGTACACCTCCTTCTCAATGACTCCATTAAGGAACACATTCTTCACATCCATCTTATGAATGTGCCAACCCATCTGCGCTGAGAGAGCAAGGATGTTCTATATGGAATAATACCTTGTGACAGGTTCAAAGGTTTCTTCATAGTCGATCCTCTGGATCTGTGAGAAGCCCCGGAAAACAAATCTTGCCTTGTACTTCTCGATGCTCTCGTCAGCAGCTTGCTTCACTTTGTAGATCCATCTCGAACTTACCACTGATTTCCCTTCCGGCCTTGGGACAATCTCCCATGCACTGTTTCTGACAATCGAATCGTACTCTTCCACCATGGCATCTACCCATGCGGGATCTTCCACAGCTTCCTCGAAAGAGGATGGTTCTGTCATGATACACTTGTTCATCAGAGCCATGTATCCAGTAAATCAATTAGCTGACTGTCTCTGTCTGCGTTGTGATGTAGGTGCTCCTACATTTTGCACTTCATCAAGATTCAGTCGCTCAGCTTCTATAGTGCGCTTCTGCCCTCTGATGTTTGGCGATACATGAGTGGTTTCTTCCACTCCATGAACCTCCTCTTGTGGCTGATCCACTTCTTGAGGCTCATCTTTAGGAACTAGTAGCTCCTCACCTGCATGCAAGTGTAGCTCCCTCTCAAGCGACAACTTCATGACTTTCTCCTCATCAAATTTGATATCCCGTCGCACAACATTCATCCGACTATCTGGCAAATACACACGATAATTGTGGGGTGTTTTTGTGTACCCCACAAATATCCCAACCTCTGCGGTCAGCTCCAGCTTCTTCCTAGCATCCTTCGTCACATGAATGTAAATAGGTGAGCCAAAAATATTCAAATGAGAAATATCAAGCTTCCTACCAGAAAATGCCTCTTTGGGTGTACTCATGCCAAGTACTCTATGAGGACAACGATTTTGCACATAAATTGCAGTGTTGCATGCTTCAGCCCACAAGTGTATGGGAAGGCCCTGATCCTGAAAAATCACCTGTGCACCACCCACGACCGTTCTGTTCTTTCTCTCTGTGACCCCATTCTGCTGTGGGTTATGAGGTGCTATGAGCTCTCTTCGAATTCCTTCTGCACTGCAAAAGTATTTGAATTCTCCAGATATGTTTTCACCACTATTATTGCTCCTTATAGCTTTCACCTGCTTCCTCGACTCTTTCTCAACCAGTTCCTTGAACTCACAGAACTTTAAGTATGTCTCACTCTTCTTCTGCATGAAGAAGATCCAGCACTTACGAGAAAATTCATCAACAAATATCACATAATACCTGTGCTTTGCTGTCGAAGATACTGAGAAAGGTCCACATACGTCTATGTGAATTCTCTCAAGGATCGTCGTGGTGTGACTATCCTTCTCATGGAAAGTGATCTTCACAAATTTTCCCAAAGTACATCCCTTGTACTGATCTGACTACGCAAGTGTACCCTTGGGAAGCCCGATAGAAATCTGCTGCAAAATTTTCAAAGCACCATGGTGAAGATGGCACAATCTCCTGTGCTGCAATTCACCCTCATCCCGGCTCACCACTCCTTCTGCTTTGCCTACCATTGGTGCATGGCCATCTATTGGGCAGTGAGAAAGGTATGAAATTACTATGTATCTTCTCATTCTTTTACCATAGACATACTCCTTTTTTCCTTGGAAAGGTAATTTATTGTAAGAATTATGATATAATTGGAAAGGTTTATGTTTATTGTAAGAATATGGCTAAAGGTTACTTTTTGTTGACAAAACAGGAATTCAACAAGGTGAACAATTGTACCAAAGGTGGGGCTGAAAGTAATGTAACTGCTGCTCCATCAGCGTTGAACCATATCTGGCCAAAGGCAAGGAGATTCGAATGAATTTCCAAGAAAAGGTATTGGACAGCTTGGCCTCGGTCAGAGTAAATAGGATGATAACTAAACAAAGAGGAGCGAATCCCTCAGGATCCTTTGATCCTAAGGGATCGCTGTTCAAACTCATCTTATTCCTTGAATTGTCCGTCGAGATTTGATATAAAAAGCAATGTCCTTTAGTGACAGTCAAGGAGAAAGTTGGTCAAAAGGCTTTACATTTAAACATTTCCTCTGTAATATACTATTTTATTGACTCTCGACTTTGAGAGAACCTCCTCTGTAATGCTTTATGTTTGCTTAATATAAGACATGTGTTTCGTTCATCTTTTAAAGTTCTGAATTAGCCCAGCAGTATTTCACTGGCGCTAAGGG
This sequence comes from Pinus albicaulis, assembly GCA_034641835.2. Taxonomy (NCBI): domain Eukaryota; kingdom Viridiplantae; phylum Streptophyta; class Pinopsida; order Pinales; family Pinaceae; genus Pinus; species Pinus albicaulis. Next base: position 434,655,299 of record CM076570.1, on the reverse strand, counting down.
CTCGACTCTGGTGGAATCACTTCGCTATTTGTATTTTTAATCCTTTCTTACTGTTGTGTGGAGTGTGTTTAATGTTACAAAATTGATTTATCGTTGTTAGATCAAATATAGATTTATTAATGAATTGCATTGCTATTTCATCCTTTACAAGAATCACATTTGCTATTCGATTATCTTGTTATCATTATAAAGTTTTGTTGCTCTGTATCTAATTCGAGTTGTTGTTCCATTAATTTATGATTTTTTATAATTCATTGTTGCGTAGTAATTGGTTGTCGACAAGATTGAAGTGTGGAAATCTAGTTGCTTGATTGTGTTAGAGTTGTAATTGTTGTTCATTTCATATTGTTGTTCCATTTCTATTCATTGTTTATTCATAGCTTTCGATTAGCAAATAGATGAGTTATAATTACATGTTGTTGTTCCTTTCCAGATTTTGTTCCTTTTGAGTCACTTTCATTAGCATGAAGATTGAGTTTGCTTTCATTTTGATTGCTTTAAAGATCACCGACTGTAGAGGACACTAGTTATTGCTTCCAAGTCCCTAGATTGGTTATCTTGCATCGATTTCTAAGGGAAGGGGTTATTTCTACTGTATCCCTGATCGATGTTTTCCAGATTGGTTTAATTAAGGTTTTCTCCATTCATGTCACTGTAATTAGATTTATTTACAAGAATTTGTTACTTTTTCATTTAACACTCTGTACTACATCCTCATAGCATTACTCTTAGATAATTGCAGCCTCAAACAGAGTACACTCTTGAAATAAAAAGTCTCTCCTAGATTGATGATTAATATAGGCTAATTAGGTGTTCAAAAGATACCTTTTTACGACCTAACATTTTGGCGTCGTTGCCGAGGAGAGTGTATGCCATTTCAAAGGAGTGATGCATAGCTGATTTTCTTCTTCTTGCGAAGAATTGGGTATTAAAGATGGAAGGTAAGAACCTGCGCACTGGGCAAGAAACACACTTTCTCGTAGCCCACTTCACAGTAGAAGCAGGTAAGCTTCTTTCTTTAGGTAGGGATGAAGGTTTTTTTCCTTGAATGAATAGATCAACTAAGAGAAAAAAAATTCCTCCTAAAATTGAAAAACCTAAGGGACCGGTGACCCTTGGGCGAACAACTTTTATTGACGAAATCCTTAAGAAAACTAAATCTCAGCCATCAGTAGGAGCTAGTAAAGTTATTTCTAGACAGCGTACTAGTTCCCTTTAGGCTACAAAATCACCATCTGAAGCCTTTGCCGAGATACATAGTCAAACAGAGGGAATTGAGCAAGATTCCCAAGAAATTGAGAATCCTTGCATAAGTTTCCTTCAAGAAGGGAACTCTAGCAATCTCCGAGAAGGAGAAGGGGAAACGGGAGAAACCAGAGACTCAAAATCTCCTATTAAAGTTGCCCAAACAATAAGCAGCCCAGATAAGGGAAGTGTTGTTCAACTTATTCAAAACCAAGGTCCTCAATCACCTCAAATAGTAGGTCAATATGGAATACTTATTATTCCAGACAAAAGGAGTGTTGTCAAAGCCATTCCTGCCCTTGCTCGCCAACCTAGAAATTCCTTGGAAATCCCAGAGGGATATTGGCATATCTTTGATCAAATGGCCTAGAACCAAAATCAAAACCAGCAAACACCCCAGCAGACCTCTATGTTGCAATATCATATAGTAGATATTGCAGTCAACACACCTATGAAAGTTATTCCCCTTCAACATATTCCCACATTTCATGGCTTAACATCAGAGGATCCAGATGCGTTTTTGTTTGAATTTGATGTGTTGTGCAGGGGATATGATTATACCACTGATCCCCAAAAATTAAAATTGTTTCCTTCAACATTAAAAGGGCCAGCCTTACAATGGTTTATGGGATTAGGTGTGGGTGTCATAACTGATTGGGATCAGATGAAAGCTGCATTTTTAAAGAAGTCTCAAGATTATTACATATCTCAAGAATTAAAAGATGAAATATTCCAAATGACAGCAAAACCAAATGAAACCTTCAAAGAATATGTGGAACAGTTTCAATACAATCTTCAGAGATCCCCTTATGCATCTTTACCCTTACCTGGTAATGTTTTGAAAACCACATTAATTAGGGGAATGAAAGATCAATGGGTTGAAACATTGAATATTATGGGAAAAGGTGATATATATCAGGAAAGTTATCCTAACATCATTGATTTGTGTATCAGGAGTTCGAGGGGCAATACAAGGCTAAAATCAGCAGAACGTGATATGATTACAAGATAAAATAAGACTTCTAATGAAGGTGTGACTCGTGCAGAGATTGGAAATCTGCTAGAAGACTTTAAGATAGACATACTTGGGACTCTAACAACGCAGTTCGATATTATGCAAGCCAAACATAAACAAGCAGAAGTAGAGAAAAATTTGGAAATATGTTGTCCCAGATGTAGAAAGAAACACAGCCACAAAGAATTCTCATTGGATGTGATTAAAATCTGTGCCATTTGCACTAAATATCACCCTACAAAGGGATGTCCTTCACTTCCTGGCCTAAAAGATGTTTATAAGGAGGCAGAAGAAGAATTAGAAGTGGTATGTCTGCTTAATCAGTGCCGACAATGGCAGCCGCGAAAATCAGGTATGCCAAATGATCCATTTTCTCTTCATCCCCCTCAGTATAATGCTCAAAAATATAGTGGGATGTGGCAAAATCAACCACCTTTTCCCAATTGGTCACAACAGCCATTTCCTCCCACATCTTGGCCAAATCAAACAAACCAAAATAATTGGCCTAGCTTTCCTTCTACCCACCATTTTGGCAAAATAACTATCCTACACAATGGTCCCCCTCTACTTCCCAGAGTTAGGCCTAGCAGTCAAACTGGAAAAAACCTACAAATCAGCCAGCTGGATCAATTCCTCTCTCTCAACCTACACTGCCAGCTCCCTATACAAACCCCCAGACCAACTTAAGACCACAACTCCCAACCCAAACAATAGGCCAGTTCAGTTTTTCAAATAATGGAACCCCCAGAAGTAGAAACTGAACAGAGGGAGTGCAATGATATTCAATTAAGGTCTGGGCGCATAGCAGAAATGGAGAGAAACAATGATGCTCATATTGAGGATCCGTTACCTGTAGAACAAACAGTACAAAATGAGAAGGAAGTTCAACAACGAAATCAACAACAAAGTCAACAACAAGTAACAACTTCCTTTCCACCATTCTCAGAACGATTAATCATACCACGTCCATTGGAACAACCTAATTTTGATCTTCTGGGAGAATTAAAAAATTTGTGTATAAAAATCCCTCTCCTCCAAGCTATCCAAGACATTCCTATATATGAAAAAACCATTAAGGAATTATGCATAAAGAAGCCAAAGAGGAGAAAAATCACCAATCCTACTGTCCAAATAGTCGGTACCTTATCTGACTTATTATCAGGAATGGAAACACCTATAAAATATGAAGACCCAGGAAATCTTATAGTGACAGTCCAAATCCATGGGCAATTATTTCCAAATGCCTTAGTTGATTTGGGAGCAGCAATCAATATTTTAACAACCACCACCTGTCAGAAACTTGGCATTACATCACTAGAACCAACAAAAACTTTATTGGAATTGGTTGACCGATCGGTAGTCAAACCAGAAGGTACATTACAAGATGTAATGGTATCTATAGATTCCTGGGAATACCCTACTGATTTCCTGGTTATTAATCCAAAGAACCAGCTAGAAGGGCATACGTTGATCTTAGGTAGACCTTGGTTGGAAACTGTTGATACTTATATTGGATGTCGACAAGGCAATATAACAATAACAAGGGGAAACAGTGTCAAGAATTTAGCCCTATATCCCCCATCCCATCCAAGTCTATCAATAATAATAAAAAAAAACAACCTGCATCATATCTAATGGAAAATATGAGATCACCTCTAACTATAGAAAATGCTCTCGATTTTAAAGATCAAACAGAGGGTGATATCATTAATAGTTTCATTAATAAACCACAAACTAGATCTCATTCGCAATGTCACATGCTCAAGGAAACATTCGATAATAAAGAAGAAGAAGATCCTTTCAAAGATATTCCTGATCAAGTAATACCTACTACTTTCGTGTACAATAGAAAGATTGTAGAAATTGAGCCGGGAAAAACTCTAAACATTAACAAAAATCTCACTGATGAACAAGAAGAGAAATTGGTCCAATTATTATGAAAATACAAAGCAGCCTTTGCATGGGATTACCCCGATATGAAAGGAATTGACCCTCAATTGTGTACACACCTCATCTATATCGAAAGAGATGCAAGACCCATTCACCAACCCCAAAGAAGACTAAACCCTCAACTCAAAGATATTGTGAAAGTTGAATTACAAAAATTATTGGATGTTAATTTCATCTACCCAATATCTGATAGCAAGTGGGTCTCTCCATTAGTAGTGGTACCAAAAAAGAATGGAAAGTGGAGAATATGTGCAGATTACCATGAACTTAATAAGGCAACACAGAAATACCACTTCCCCTTCCTTTCATTGACCAGGTATTAGACACACTGGCAAGAAAGAAATTCTTTTATTTCCTCGATGGCTTCAGTGGGTAAAATCAAATCCAGATTGCCCCTGGAGACCAGGACAAAACTACTTTTACCTATCCATGGGGGACATTTGCCTACCGATTCTTACCTTTTGGCCTATGCAATGCACCTGTTACATTTCAAAGGGAAATTCTCAGCATATTTGCAGACTTAATAAATGAAGGTCTCAAAGTATATATGGATGATTTCACACCTTAAGGGGATGATTTTGAGCCTGCATTGGAAAACCTAGAAAAGGTATTGCAAAGATGTATTGACACTAGGCTTTTTTTAAGCCACGAAAAGTGTCTTATTATGATGACCAAAGGAGTTATCTTAGGGAATTATATTTCAGCAGCTGGAATTCAAGTGGACCTAGCTAAAATTCAAATAATCTTGTTAATTCCCACACCCACCACACAAACAGAGGTACGTAGCTTTCTTGGATTTTTTGGTTATTATAAAAGATTTATAGAACATTATTCTCAAATAGCTGCACCTTTATATGCACTGACTGGAAATGTTGATTTCATTTGGATAGATAAATGTGACAATGCCTTTAATGATCTGAAAAATCTTGTTTCAACAGCCCCAGTGTTGAGGGGCCCAAATTGGAATTTTCCATTCCAAATTTCATCCGATGCCTCAAACACAGCAATTGGAGTAGTACTTGGACAGGAGGAAGACAAGAAGCCATATGCAATTTATTATATTAGCAAAAATCTATCCCCTGCTGAATTAAATTATACTGTGACTGAGAAAGAATTTTTAGCTGTAGTTCATGCTATAAATAATTTTAGACATTATATAACTGGGTATCCTATAGTACTATATACTGATCACTCTGCCATTAAATTTTTAGAAAATAAACCTGTTACAAATGGAAGAGTGACAAGATGGTTGATTTTACTATAGGAATTCGACATCACAATCAAAGATCGACCTGGGAAAGAGAACCCTGTAGCTGACTTTCTGTCAAGAATGCCAAAGCCAACAGATACAAAAGCAGTTGAATACCACTTTATAGATGAACATCTCTTCACTGTTACTGTCAGAACACCGTGGTATGCTGATATATCAAAATATTTGGAAATAGGTAAATTACCTTAACATCTATCCATTAATGAACGAAAACAGATAATGCAGCGTAGTACCCGATTCTCTTGGATTGGGGGCTATCTATTTCACACAAGGGGAGATATGCAAATAAGAAGATGTTTCCGGGAGGACGAAGTATTTTATATTTTGAAAGCATGCCATGATGGCCAATGTGGCAGACATTTTGCAGATCGTATAACTGCCCATAAGGTTTTACGAACAGGCTATTACTGGCCTACCATCTTTAAGGATGCCAAAAAATTCGTGCAGGCCTGTGATAGCTGCCAAAGGGCAGGTCACCCTGGGCAGTCTGATGAAATGCCTTTGAACCGTCAACTAGTGATTGAACCATTTGAACGTTGGCCACTTGATTTTTTTGGCCCTATTATCCCTCCTTCAAAACAAAAAACATACATCCTAGTTGCAACCGAATATGTCACTAAGTGGGTCAAGGCAGAGGCACTTTCAAAAGCTACAGAGGGCTCTATAGTACAGTTTATTTTCCAAATTTTTGTGTGCTATGGCCTCCCAAGGGACATAATCACAGATGGAGGACCACAATTTGTAGGTAATAAATTAGCTGAAGCACTACAAAACTACCATATTTAACACAAGATTACAACTCCATATCACCCACAGGCCAATGGCCAAGTAGAGAGCACGAACAAAGTAATTGAATCTATATTAACAAAAACCGTTGCCTCACACAGACGAGATTAGGCCTACAGATTGCCAGAAGCATTGTGGGCATATCGAACAACATGGAGACCTACTACAGGATATTCACCATATCAATTGGTATTTGGAAAAGAACCCATATTTCCTATATAATTTGAAATTCAAACATTAAGAATCGCTGAAAAGGTGGGTCTAGATATGAATGAGGCCCAGGCTAAAAGACTGCAGCAAATTAATGAGTTAGATGAAATTAGGCTCTCTGCTCTTCAGCACACAGCATTAATTCAGCAACAGAGAGCCAAATGGCATGACGCCCATATCAAAGAAAATATCTTCCACGAAGGAGATTGGGCAGTCTTATATGATTCTAGGTTTCAATATTTCCCAGGGAAACTCCAGACACGATTGATTGGACCCTATGAAATACAAAAAGTGCATAATAATGGCACAATTACATTAGCTACCATTGACGGATCTGGACATCCCTTTAAGGTAAACGGTCATCGAGTATGATTGTATCATAAACCACTTACCCGGGAATCATTTTACCAACAGTTACGGTAAGATTCTACCATGGAAATTCTCGCTGAAGGGGAGAACTCCTCCTCGGCACCAGTTTGTTAAAACATTCCTTCTTTTAAAATTGTGTACATAAAGAATTTTTCATTTTCTTGATTGTTGTTTTACGAAATTCGTTTTTTAAAATTTCTGTTTATATCATTTCTTTGTTTCTTCATCATTTGTTTCATGAAATTTGGTTTCTTTAAAAAAAAAAAAAAAAAAAAAATGTTTATTTCATTTGTTTTGTTGTTCCTTTCCAAAGGAACAACACTTCTGCTGTTCTTTTCGAAAGGAACAACAGTTCCGCAGAGTGCTTTTGATGTTCCTTTTTAAAGGAATAACACTTTCGCAAAGTATTTTTGTTGTTCCTTTCGAAAGGAACAGAAGTTCCACAGATTGTTTTTGTTGTTTTCTTTAAAGCAACAACACCTTTTTTTGAGTGGATTGTTTTTTGTTTTAAGCCGGAATTTTGAATTTTTGATCACTCTTCTAAAGGAAAATATATCATTTATATACAATCATACAAATTAAAGCTTACTGTAATCAGCAAATCAAAATAAATCGTCATTTTTAAGGAAATTGTTTAGTAATGATAAGAAAAAAGGAAAAAGGGGCATGATCAATAACATAACTTTGCTATCTTATTACCATTAAATTAATCTGATCGATTATCTTTATCATGACTATTTCTTTCCCATATGTTATAGCATTCTTTGATTTTTATTTATGGAATAGGAATAAGGGCATATTATTTTCTATTGAGATGTTCACACTTCTTCCACCATCCCTACTCTTAAGGAGTGTTGAGCCATCCTTTATGAATAACTAAGGAAAAAGTGCTATATGAAAAAGAAAAATATTTATATATTTTATTAATAATTTTATGATTTTGTATAAGGAGGATAGGGTGTCTCATTAAGAGCTAGTCTACCATGATCATAAGGAAGGCAGTGAAGTGGCATTCCCATCATGGCCACCAAACCAAGGAAATGGTCCAATAGACAATTGAAAAAATCAAGAAATATTTGGAACAGGAGGTCTCATCATGAGCCGGCCTGCCCACCTTTCACTTCTTCCTGGTGAATGGCATTGTGGTTTATCTGGTCACCAAGCCAGCACAATGGCCTCCGTCATGATATTCAACAAAAAGCACTTCCTCAGTATAAATAAAGGATAATGGTTCCATGGGTAAGAAAGCAACTCTGTCAAGGTTATGGACACCTGTGGGAAACAAAGCTCTGCTGATGGTATTGGAGTCACATTTATACACATCAATAGTTATATTTAACCCTTTTCCTATATCTCTATTTAAATATCAAATGAAAATATGAATCCTTTACCTTTACTTCCAAACCTATTATACATGAAAATAATTACAAATCGATCATATTAGTCTGAAATGGTAAATAATGCAATTGTACTTATGTTTATCTTATGATGTCCCTTCTCCTCATATTTGAATCATTACAAAACGATTTTCTATCCATTACCGATTCATCACATGCATTGATTTTAGTAATTGCTATAATTTGATTTAATGTATCATAATTATGCCTACTTTTTACTGTTGTAATACTGCTGTGCCACACTTGCCTCTCTCAATTGACGGTCGAGGATGACCTATCATCCATTCGGGGGGCACTGATGTCTGCATGCAGATCAAATCCCGAGATTTCTTTACCTGTATGTGAACCAATTCCCTGCATTTTAGGAAATAACAAATTTTTAACGACATTATTCCAATTCACCTTGTTGTGTTGTTCCATTGCAATTAATGTGCGTTGAGAAAAACTAACAGAGTGCAGAGACGATGGGAGGACGGCCAATTCGCAGTGAACCACAGGTGCTAATCGTTTATGATGCTGCATGAGCAATTTTAGAAAGATTGGGGTGGATTACATATTTCATGAGGATGCAACAACCCCATGAAGCAGTGGCCACTCATTTTTTACAGAACTTGCAGGAAGGATCCTCCATGGTCAGAGGAAGACAGATAGTTGTATCCGATGAAATAATTTCAGAGGTGTCTAACATCCCAGCGCAAGGGACTGTTTGGACTTGGAAAAAGATTAGGATTCGAGAAGCCATGAAGATTTTTCAAGATGATAGACAGATGTTAGTTATAAAGGGAAAAGGAGTTCAGCCAGCATCATTAAGAGAACCATGGATAGAGCTGGCCAAGATTGTGCAGGCTTATATAATGTGCGACGGAAGAAAATATGTGGTAAGACCCCGCCACCTTAAGCTACTGGCTGTATTAAAACAGAAATGCATCATTAATTTGCCTGCATTTTTAAATTATTTGTTGCATGATACTACTCGTGGTATAATAAAATCTCAACATGCAGATATGGTGGTCAGCCACCATTGTCTAATTCGATTAATAGTGAGTCGTAGCCTCGCCCAGGAACAGACCAATTGGGAAGATTTGATATTCTCCATTGACGGAGGGTTAGCTTTACCTGCTCCAAAACGAAAGAGGATGGTCGGCTCAATAGCTGAGCCATCTACCCACAGACAGTCCCTCCGATCAAAACAAAGTAGGAGGATGGTGGAAGGACTTCCGGGCAGCAGTAGCCAGCCCCTGGAATTGTATAGCTTAGAGGATGAACAACCTCCACAATTGGAGGGAGAAATCCCTTGCACTGATGAAGAACAGAAATTGGAAGGAGAAATTAACTACTCAGATTAAGAAGAAATAAGTCGCCACACCAGTAGTGAAAAACAATCCAGTGCAGAGGAAGGAAATAATGAGGAAGAAGAAATTGAAGGAAATACTAAGGAAGAAGAAATTGAAGGAGAAATTCGGTATTTGGATGAGGAGGAAGGAAGTTATCATACCTGTGAGGAGGATGAAGACAATCATAGTAGTGATAAGGAAGGAACAGAGCCTCCCGAAAATGTTATCATAAGCCCTTTACAAGAAGACCAATTGGCCCATATTTTGGCCAATATGAGTGATTATGCACGACCTCATAGCCCTTTGGACCTTAATATTGATATTAATCAACTACCAGAGTACTCTGCCAACGATAAAGACACAGATGGAGAAATGTTGAATGAAACAGCAAACCCTAGAGAACCTAGGGTTGCTTCTCCTGAGAGGTGTGAACAAGAGAAAGAGAACACCGAAGCAATATCTCAACTTGGAAGCCCCCAGGAGATTGCAGAGTCAACTGAGAATATGATTATCAAAGAATTCAGCCAAGGGAATATGAATATGGGAGAAGAACCCCAAGAAGAAGATCAAGAAGATAATTTAACTAAAGGCACGGCTGATATAGACCAAAACCCTGTTGAGAAAATGAGTTCAGAGAAAGGAGCAGCTATTCCATTAAGAAAGAGGAGGAAAGCAACTGAGATTGAGAAGCTTCGCAGGGAACGAATAAAGCTTCATAAACTAGTAGAAAAGCTTAGGCAAACCATTAGGGTTCTGAGAATGAAACAGATGCCTAAGCGAGCCCCTAAGAGAAGAAGCATTGCTACCAAAATAATTTCGAAAAAGAGAAAGGTGATCGCTAATAGGAACCCCCAAGTTATAGAAGAAATCATACCTGAGCCTAATTATGAGGATGCGGAGTAGCAAACGGCCATTCCAATGCAAGCTATTCTAGAGGAACTTGTTTCAAGTGAGAATATACAATCTAGCAGTCAGCACACTTTTAGTGATCCGACACTGGCCAAACTCCAAGAAGAGTTGGCACAGGACCAAATAGAAAGGAAGATATTGGAGGAAGACAATGTCGCAAGAAAGAAATACCAGGAATTGCAGCAACAAATGAGAATTATTCATGAGGCAAAATCTGAAGCTCATGAAAAATGTCAGAAAGTAGAGAAAAAGGATGATAAGGTAATGAACCAACTAAAACTAGCCTACAATCAAATGGACACTCTCTACTCCTTGTATACTGATGTCTTAGCCTGTAGATGCCCTGCCAAAAACTATGCTTTGTTTTTACTAGAAAGATATTTACAACTAAATATCAAGGCAGTTAGGGCAGGGAAATCCATAGAGCTAAAAACTATAGACGACTTTGTATCATGCTGCAAACTTTATGGGATCAAAGTACAACGCCTTTTGTGTGAATTTTACTTGCATAATCTAATACTTGAAAATTACTATGAATAAAACCCTATCCCTTTTATTGGAGATGCTCAATTTCAAGCATTCATTTCCTTTTCTATAAATCAATTAAAATGGCCTAAAGCCTATAACGCCTTTCAAAGGCAGGAAAATGAATTAGATCTGTGGGTTAGGAGTGAACCTCAGAACCCACTTCAATTTTGGGCTAGGCAGAAAAGATTGATGACTAGGGAAGGCGTTACCCAAGCCCTGGGGCCTGTCCACAAATCAATTATCTTGCATGGAACAGATTATTTCTCATCCATTAGAAACCAAGCTTATATAGCAGCTAAGGTCTGGTGGAGAACCTCCAATCAGAATGTGCAAAATAGGGAACCATTTGATTATAGAAACTTTGGGCTAGCTGCAGACCGCTTGATTTCCTATAGCCATCTCATTTTAAAAGATGGACCATTCTGGTTAAGATGTAGGTTCCGCAACCCTATTGCATGGTACCCTACTTTAGAATACAAATCTATTTACGAACTCCCTGAAGGACAGACAGAACATGTTTTTGAGGAATTAGCTGCACTACATGGTTTTAGGCCTGTCGATGACAAACCTTATCCGACTTATTCTTTGACTTCTCTCCATGTGAACTATAGTTTTCATGAGGACATGAAAAATATTAAGCAGGGGGGTATGTCAGGCAGTGAAAAAGTTATGAAATTACTATGTATCTTCTCATTCTTTTACCATAGACATACTCCTTTTTGCCTTGGAAAGGTAATTTATTGTAATAATTATGATAGAATTGGAAAGGTTTATGTTTATTGTAAAAATATGGCTAAAGGTTACTATTTGTTGAAAAAAAAGGAATTCGACGATCTGAACAAATGTACCAAAGGCAGGGCTGAAAGTAATGTAACTGCTGCTCCATCAGCATTGAACCATATCCATCCAAAGGCAAGGAGAACCGAACGAATTTCGAAGAAAAGGCAGGGGACAGCTCGGCCTCGGTTAGAGTAAACAGGATGATAACTAAATAAAGAGGAGTGAATCCCTCAGGATCCTTCGATCCTAAGGGATGGTTGTTCAAACTCATCTTATTCCTTGAATTTTCTATTGAGATTTGATATAAAAAGCAATGTCCTTTAGTGACAGTTAGGGAGAAAGTTGGTCGAAAGGCTTTACATTTAAACATTTCCTCTATAATATATTGTTTTATTGACTCTCGGCTTTGAGAGAACCTCCTCTGTAATGCTTTATGTTTTCTTAATATAAGACACGTGTTTCGTTCATCTTTTAAAGTTCTGAATTAGTCCAGCAGTATTTCACTGGCGCTAAGGGCCCAACTCTGGTGGAATCACTTCGTTGTTTTTATTTTTAATCCTTACTTACTGTTGTGTGGAGTGTGTTTAATGTTGCAGAATTGATTTATCATTGTTAGATCAAATACAGATTTATTAATGAATTGCATTGCTATTTCATCCTTTACAAGAATCACATTTGTTGTTGAGTTATCTTGTTATCATTATAAAGCTTTGTTGTTCTGTATTTGATTCGAGTTGCTGTTCCATTAATTTATGATTTGTTATAATTCATTGTTACATAGTAATTGGCTGTTGACAGGATTGAATTGTGGAAATCTAGTTGCTTGATTGTGTTAGAGTTGTAATTGCTGTTCATTTCATATTTCTGTTCCATTTCTGTTCATTGTTTATTCATAGCTTCCGATTAGCAAATAGATGAGTTATAATTACATTTTGTTGTTCCTTTCTAGATTTTGTTCCTTTTGAGTCATTTTCATTATCATGAAGATTGAGCTTGCTTTCATTTCGATTGCTTTAAAGATCACCAACTGTAGAGTACACTGGTTATTGCTTCCAAGTCCCCAGATTGGTTATCTTGCATCGATTTCTAAGGGAAGGAGTTATTGCTATTGTATCCTTGATCGATGTTTTGCAGATTGGTTTAATTAAGGTTTTCTCCATTCATGTCACTGTAATTAGATTTATTTACAAGCATTTTTTACTTTTGCATTTAACATTCTGTACTACATCCTCATAGCATTACTCTTAGATAATTTTAGCCTCAGACAGAGTACACTCTTGAAATAAAAAGTCGCTCCCGAATTGATGATTAATATAGGCTAATTAGGTGTTCAAAAGATACCTTTTTATGAGCCAACACCATCTACCTACAATTGATAAAGGTTCTTAACTTGAACCCCTATCATCCGGGTTTCACCAATTGTCTTACTGCATAGAAAAGCCTTTCCCTCGCTAAAAACAACATCATATCCCTTGTCTTCCAACATCTCCATAGAGATCAGATTCTTCTTCAATCCTGGAAGATGCATGACATCCTTCAAGATGAAAGGTTTTCTAGACTCCCTCTCAAAGGAAATGGTCCTGATACCAATCGCACTGTTTCTACCATCATCGTCCATCTCGATGTGCACTCCAAGATCTTTCTCATCCAAATCACTAAACAAATATTTGTCTTCATTCATATGGAAAGATGCACCACTGTCAAGAAACCACACTGATCCCATCACACTTGAAACCAAGAATGCGATCAACGAAAAATCTAGCTCAAACTGTGAGACTAAGGCCTCTCCAACTGTAGATCCATCAGCCTGCTTATTTTTCTTCTTCTGTGGACAATTAGTGGCGTAATGTCCGTGTTGGTGATAGTGAAAGCACTTCATCTTGGATAAGTCATGCTTCTTTCCTTTCACACCGGATTTAGAGGGATTTTTATTTCCCTTCCCTTTCCTTTCTTTGGAAACCAAAGCGCAATTTTATTCATCTTCATTCTTCGATGAAGATCCATCCCTGTTACCCCGCCTTATCTCGTCCTACACAGGATCCGACCAAAGTCACTCCCATCCTGGAAATTTCTCCTGACCATTGACAGAGTCCTCATAGCTATGCCAACTTTTCGGAAGCCGAAGGAGTGCCAAGATCACCAAATCCTCTTCATCTATAGTAACCCCCACACTTCCCAGCTTATCCCTGCACTTGAAAAACTTCGTGAGGTACTTGGGTATACTATCGCCTTTCCCCATTTTTATTTTTCTGAGCTTGTTTTTAAGAGCCAACTTCCTGCTGTCGCTTATGCTTTGGAACAAGTCTGTCAAAGCTTTCCACATCAAGAATGGAGAAGCTTTACCATGAAGGTTGGACACTATGTGATCCTTCACACCTTCCAATAGAATCCTTCAACATTTTGCTGTCTTCTTTTGTCATGCATCAGGTGTGGTTGCATCGCTAGAAGCAGGTTTTGGAATTTCTGCATCTATGAACTCCTTCAACCCATTATCATCCATCACTACCTCCATCTTGTCATTCCATGCAATATAATTCAATCTGAAATCAAGGGCATACTCCAATCGCAATCTGTTGAAAGACATTTCAATGAATGCTCAACTTCGACACCAAGAAAACATTGTAGCAAATTCGAATTCCACCAGCACAAAACTCAACCGCTTCAATAATTGCAATCTGATTTGTTCAATATCGATTTGATACCGTGTATAAATTATATAACTTATGTGTTATACATCCAAGATTATCCTGATCACACACTATTTGACTTCATGCAGAATACAAAATCTATTCCACTATTGATCATCACATCCAAAAATTAAATCAATTGCAATACATACATGAAACCATAAAAATTCACACACATTAACACAACTGTTTAACATGAAATACTGAAGCTAAAAACCCCAACTATTTGTATATAATATATGTCATAGAGATCATGTAACAATCCTCATACAAAGCTTCTCACAAGCTCTCAGTACATTACAATCGCTACACACTAATCAGGCCCGATCTTGCAAATTCATGCACCGATCTTTGCCACCTACTAGCCTAACTCTACTGTGAAATCCATACTAAAGAGTGGCTCTGAATTAACTTGAATCCACCGAGATTGTACTGCACAATCCTCATTGGCATCTCCACTGAGTGTTGGATGCAATCAATGCATCATTGTAGTCAAAACTGATAGTCACACTTGCTCTTTCACCTATCTCTCCACTGGTCTCCACTGAAATTGTCCATGCACTGTAGTTAATTGATTTATTCTTCAGTGTATTAATGATTTATTATTTAGTGAATTAATTAACTAATTAATTCACACCACTGTCACTAGTGTATCAATCAGTTAGACTAAATACAACTAGCTTAACTAATTCTAACCGAGTTAAACTGAATACAACTCCACCAACTACTTCTATAACTCCACCAAACTCTGTCACATGAGTTATAACTAAATTCCTCATGAATTAGCTCCAGTAAACCCTCAGGAATAGTGAAATTTCTTTAGTCAGCTGCTGTGCCACATCTGTGAACTTAACTGAAGTGCTCCAAGAGAATAAGATAATGTTTAGAGTCGAAATATTATTAAGAGCTAATAATATTTGACATATCTATTTTTAGACTGGCAATCTAAAAATATATTCTACCCAATATGTCTAAAAATAGAAGTGCATATATTTTTCCAAATTGACCAACCATCCACAAATAGCATCCTGCAACTCATAGAATATGATCGACATGTCTAAAAATAGACTTTGCGCCAAAAATAGCCCGCGGGCCCACTTGGTGAAGGAAACTCTTTTCACTAAGCTCATCATATTATTGAAGCTCAACAGTAAAATTGGTCTTACATGGTGTACTTGGGTCCATCTAATACCAATGAGTTAGATGACCAAAAATGGTGTAACACTAGGAACATCAAATAGCTACAATCCTTCGTTGGAAAGATTAACTTCCTAAGACGGTTCATACCAAACCTTGCTGAACTCCTAAGAAACATTAAAAACATGCTGAAAAAAAAAAAAATAAGAGTCAAGTGGACCATAAAAGGAAAGAAATTCTTTGAACTGGTAAAACAAGAACTTACCCAAACACTAGTTCTAATCAGCCCTGACTTTACCAAGGATTTCTTCATCTTCTCATTTGCATCGGAACACACCATTGCTGCAGTATTGCTACAAAAGAACATAATGGGACAAGAAAAATTCATAAATTTCTTTAGCAAGGCACTAAAATATGCACCTCTAAAATATAACATCATGGGAAAACAAGATTTTGCCTTAATCAAAGCCTTAAAATATTTTAGAGTTTACATATTGCATTCACATGTCATTTCTTTTTTTCCTTATGCAGTTGTTAAAGACATACTAACTCAGGATCCTAATGGTAAAAGAGGTAAGTGGATTGTTGTCATCTTAGAGTATGATTTGGAAATCAAGCCCACCAAGCTAATCAAAGGGCAAGGAATGGCCAAATTGATGGCTAAAGCAAACTTTCAAGCATTGGACATAAACATGATACATTCCTTGGATGAATAAGAGGAGATGGTGACTCCACCTATTGAAGAAGAATTTTTGAACTCACTCTAGTATGCTGACATATTACATGCGCTTTTTAATCTAAATTCTCCTCCTAATTTGTCCAAAACCAAGGCTAGATTCTTGAAACAAAAGGCTGTAAATTTTTTCATTCTAGATAAAGCTTTATATTGGAAAAATTATGTTGGTATCTTGCTTAAATTCTTACTTAAAGATGAAATATATAGAATCATGCATGAGTTTCATGAAGGAGAACGCGAAGGTCATCTCTATTGGAAGACCACTGCCAACAAAATCCTTAGAGCCGGTTTCTATTGGCCCACTCTTTTCCCCAATATCCACAAGCTAGTAGTGACTTGCTATAAATGCCATATATTTGAGGGAAAGAGAAAATTGTTTCCTTTGCCTTTGAACCCTATCAGTGTTGAAACTCCTTTTCAATAGTGGGGTTTAGATTTCATTGGAGAAAACCACCCTACCTCCTCTTCCCAACACAAATGGATCCTCACTGCAACTCACTATTTCACCACATGGATAGAAGCCATCCCTTCAAGGAATGCCAGTAACTTGGTCATCATCAAATTCCTTGAAAACAATATTCTGTCTAGATTTGGTTGTCCGAGAAAGATCATCACTGATAATGCGGCTGCATTCAAGTCCAAGAGAATGGTGGACTTTTTCCACAAGTATCCCCATCACATTAGGGCACTCTACAACTTATTACCCTTAAGGTAATGGGTTTGTTGAGTCCTCTAACAAAATTTTGGTGAGCATCATCAAGAAGTTGTTGGAAGAGAACAAAAATTCATGACATAGAAAATTAGTGCATGCACTATGGAAAGATAGATTAACAAAAAAAAAAATCAACTAACATGTCTCCCTATAAACTAGTGTATGGAATGGATGCAGCTTTTCCAACATCCTTGGGAATTCTAGTGATAAAGCTCCTCCATGAGGTACAATCAAAGCGAACGATATGCAAAGGAGGTTGAACCAAACCATTCAATTGTAGCAATCAGTGGAAGAAGTTTACAAAAGAACACAAGCAGTTCAAGAGAACAACAAGAAGATCTTTGACAGAAGGACTAAAGCCAATGATTTCCAGATTGGAGACAAAGTGCTTAAGTGGGATTCAAGAAGAGAGGACAAAGGAAAGCATGGAAAATTTGAAAATATATGGAAGGGTCCATACATCATCCATTCAGTTAGAGGTAACAATGCATTCTTCCTACAAGAACTGGATGGAACAGAGCCATTTTGAGGTCCTGTCAATGGAAGGATGCTCAAGCACTGTTTTCTTTAAAAGTTCATAGTTTGAATTTTTCTTCATTGTACATAAAATTTATTTATAAAATATTAGAAAAAATGAAACACAAAAAAAAAGAACAAAAAAGAGGGAAGATGAAAAGAAGAGGTAAAGCCCCATGCCAAAAAAGAATATGTCTGAAAGTGTGCAAGTCCAAATGCCACTACTTTGAGAAAGAAAAGTCTTGTTTAGTCATACAGCCTAACCATGATTGAACATGTTTTAAATTTCTGCTAATAAGTTAGAAAAGAAATATTTTCCAAACCATTTAAACTTGGCTCATCAGTAGACTAGGTTAGGAAAAGATGTTGGTTCCCAAAGCTTAAAAATGAACCAAAGAGAAAGGAGAGGGATGAGTGATAGATTTTAAATTATGAGCCCTCAAGTTTATTTTTACTTGTACAAAAATAAAATCTGTGTGCCACTTGTCCAAGATGCCACAGCTCGTGAAAAATCAAACTACCTAACCTTGATTTGGTCATGTTTTGAATTTTATGTTGATAGCTTAGAGAATAAAGATCTATCAAACTGTTTAACCTTGATAGATAAGTAGAGAAGGTAGAGAATAAAATATCTCATTAGCCTAATCTGAGCTCTTAGAAGTTATAAGGGTATACATAGATAGTTTTTATGCTTTCAAAAGAAAATGATCTCAAGGGTTTGCAACTCCAAGTCCACCTAGAAGAAAAAAAATGTTAGCAAAGTATGATGGATAGGTAGTGTTGATATTGAAGCAATCATGTTTTGTAGATTGTAATATCACAGCTTCAAAGAACAGCAACAAAGATCAGCCTTGAAAAATGAAATAATGGGAATAAATCAGTAAGCATGGATGAGGCTTTTTATCTGCAAAACCAGAGATTTGAACTCTGAGGTTCTTGACACCTCCTGAAAGGATTTTCCCTCCCCAAGTGGAGCCACTGTTAGTCATTATTATTTTTAAATATCTTTAGATGACTATAGATTGGTTTTAGATTTCTGAAAACAACCTTCCTAGAATATTGTGAGTTACATAAATCTCACTGCCTTCATTATCCTTATAGAAATTTTTTTACTATTCTATCAGTTTCCTATTTCATGGTCACCCTGTTGCTCCTACAAACTTCTCATAAGCTTATACCTCTCATTTTTACCCTCCTTCCCCGCCTATAACCTCATTGGCCTATTTTTCCTCTGTCCATAAAATTCACTTTCCCTCTAGGGTTTCCTATAGCCTACTCATTCCCATGTTCCCCAGATTCCTTAAGCATTGATAGTCTCAAAACTATCTATGTAGGCTCTTTAGATAAATCAAGTACATTGGAATTTGGATCTTCAATAAAACACTTTTGACAATACTCTGTTTTTCACTTAAAAACCTCCAAGTCAAATCCCAGACAAAATCAGGTCAAAGGACCCTCCCACTAGGTCATTAGGGTTTCACATGCTGTAAGATCATCATTGGATGTTTTAGACACTGATTTTACTTTGCTAGAATCTGGCTTAGATGTAATAGAACATCAAGACATGGTTATTCAAGAATAACCTGAAGTATTTCCAAGTAAGACTATCCCTTCAGTTCAGAGTCTGCACATGAGGAAAATGGACAAACTGTGGAACTTCTGCAGAAGTGTTGAAAGTTCTATCAGCAGTAAGTACTGATAAGGCAGGTGGTCTGCTCCTGAATGAAAACAACTTACAGCAAAGGAGAGAAGAAACCCTTGGTCTTGTAGGTAACTAGGGTTATGAAATTGATGGTCTAGTTCAGTGCCAAAAATAGTGATCACTTGTAGAAATGACATAGAGGAAGCACACAAAGGAAAACATGAAGAAATTCTATTAGATAATATTGATGAGATTTGGAAAAGGTGAGGTGAACTGAACAAAAGTCAATGAACTCGAAAGGGCTATATAGAACTTAGAAGACAAAACTGATGATTGATGTAAAGCACTCTAGACACCTAGGGTTTTTGAAAAGTCGCCAGAGAAGGTGAAAGATGAGTTGAACTCCGTGGTGGAAGAAAAAGAGGATTTTGAATATGCCACTGTGTGATCAGATCCCAAACTGGTCAAAAATGAGCTTTTCATGCATAAATGAGTAAAATATGAGTTGAGCTCCAAGGTGGGAACAAAAGAGGGTTTTGAAGATTTTGCCTTGTGTTTGAATCCCAAAGGTGTAAAAATGAACATATCAAGTCAAAAGGAGCCAATAAGAGTCAAATTTATGACCTAAGAAAACCTGCAAGAAAAAGTGTAAAGAATATCAGTGGGAAAGGAAGAATGACTTTAAAACATTAGAAAGTGGGTTTATAAAGATAAATTGAATTCCACATGCCTATAAAAGCTCATTATAAACTTCAAAAGATTCATTATTTCATTACAAAAGAGAAAGAGAATTCAGAGGGAAAGAACTTATGAGTTTTTAATCCAAATTTGGGCAAAGTGTCTTAGCGCTGCACGTCAGACTGGTGTTGCGCGCCTGGGATCGGGCATTGTGCCCTTGGCCTAGCCCTTTGGCGTTGAAACTTAGCACTGCGCCCTTGCCAGAAAGTCAAAAAATGACACTTGGAGATATTTTGAAAGTTATTGAGAGGTTCAAATGATTCCGAAATTAGCTCAGAGGTTAGCTTAGAAGTTATTTGTGCATTTATGACTTTGGGATATTTGTGTCTTGGACCTTGCATGGTCTCATAGGAAAAAAATGAATTAAATTTGTAATTAATGACATTTTGGAACCCTAGCTAGGGTTTTTCTCCTCATTTTCAAGTTAAATACTGCATGGAGGCTTCATGTTTATTGCCAGTTGTTTATTGAGATGAATACATAGACTTGGAGTTGTGAAGAAATTGGTTTTGGACTAAGCATCAATGGAGCAAGCACCTTCATCGGATTCATGAACCTGGTTAATGGTGATGTTTCTCTAATCTAGTTATTGTTTCCTTATTTTATCATATTGTTACATCTTTTCTCTTACATTAGAACACAAATTTCAGGCTAAGGTATGCTGTTAGAGGCACCTTAGGCATGTCTGCTTCTATTGCTCAAATGTTTTCCTCTGTTAGGTCTAATTGAAGAATTCTTAATTGTTCTTTAATTACACTTAGTTTTTTTTTATTCAAAATGATTAAATAGATTCAAGCGAAAGAATTTTATGGTATGCCCTATCCTCTGGTGTCGCTTGAATCATTGTTTTCTAGGCTTTTCTTTTAAGTTTTCTTATTAGGGTTTAGAATAAAGAAGTTTATGGTACGATATGTCCTTTATTATATCTTGAAATGGTTACTTTGAATGTATTTATAGTTTTATTAAGAAATTTAGGAGTCCCCTGCTCTTTAAATCATTACTTATGTGCTATCTTGAATATTTTCTTTCTCTGAAGGTAGATAGCTAGAGAAGTTAGGAGTTACCTGTTCTCTAGGGTTTGCTGGATAGTTGTTTTAAAGTTTACTTGATAGAGCTAGGTCAAAGAGGTTATGGTGCACCCTATCCTTTTATTCTTTATTAATGCATACTACTCTTATAGACTCTTCTTGTTATAGTTTATGTTAAAGGATTCCTAACTTCCCTTTAAACATATCATTTCACACTCACTAAAACTACTTAGATCCATTTGGCCTTGTTAACTTGCCGTATGAAACACCCTTGATTCATTTTTTTCCTTTTTAGTTCTTTCACTAACCCCATAGCCTAATGGTTTGAACCTCTCCCACTCTATCTTTTTTACTTGACAACCTACCCAACCAAACAAACAAAAAAAACAAACCCTATCACTATAACTAGCCTAAAATCAACATCCTAAAATCATACAAGTTACATCTTTTACAAAAATATACAGAGAGCCTTCTCTGAGTCCAGGAAGGCTAGGTACTAGGGCTCCAAAGTTGGTTTGATGTTACCCTTTTCTATTTTTTCATTGCCAATCTGCCAAATTACAGGGACCTAACACTAATCATGTTCAATTTTTATTTATTTTTATTTTTAGGATTCTAGCAATGATGAGTGACCTACCAAACATCTTTCATTGCACCCCACGACAATGTCAAATCGACAGAAGACTGAATTAAGAGAAAATTTCATAGAGGAACAATACCAAGAATGGTTGAATCAACCATTGATTCAATTCCCACTATGTCCAGATTCACCAATTAGGAATGACTATAGCAATAGTAGTTCTTCACAAGCTGGTAATGGAGGAAATCAAATAGAGGTTGGTATGGATGATTAATTAAGGGATATGACTGCCATGGAGCCAATGTTGTTAGATGCATTCCAAAATGATGATCAGCTAGGGGATGATTCTCATATCGTTGAAACCTTTTTCGAAAGATTTAAATTTTCCTCCACCACCCCTCTCTTTGGACCTGGCGGTCATTCAAAGTCTACCTAGTTGGGGACAATGATGTTACTGTGCAACTTGAAAGAAAATTTTGGCTTGTCGAATGCATGCTTCTTGAAAATTTTGAGGTAAGTTACCATAAATTACTCCCTTATATAAATTTGAAATATAATCAGTACACTGCAATGAACATTACAAATAGTAAATTTTATGAACATTAATAATTATATCAACATTAATGTACATTTATTAATATATTTTTCCATGACCATGAACTACAGGTTAGTCAAAGATAAGGTTCTTCCGAGTGATAATGTCTTGCTCGGTAGCTACAAAGAAGCAAAGAAATTGTTTAAAATGTTGGGTGTTGAGTACATATCACATCATGCATGTCCAAATGATTGTATTCTATATAGAGGAGAATATACAGAAAAAGAGATGTGCCTGAAATGTGGGCATGACAAGTATGATAAATAAAAAAATAAGGGTAAATCATGTACTGGTCCTCCTTTTAATATATTGAGGCATAGGGCTATAATCCCAAGGATTCAAAGGCTCTTGCGTTGCAAATAATTAGCTATGTTGTAGGAATGGCATGTAATGTTCCTTTTCGGAAACATTGTAAATTGAAAAAGAAAATCTATTCCAGAGATAGAATGAAGGGGCATTTACTGGATCTATCACCCTCATAAGGAGGATGAGCACCAGAGGCTACCTGGCCCACTATCAGACTCTGTCTATAGATTCTTTTCAAGGGAAAATATTCCCAAGAGGGAAATACAACAATATTGGGAATCTTTCAAGATAACCCAAAAATGCAACTACAACAATATAAAGACATAAACTGGAAATAGAAGTGAATAAAAATTATGAAAAAATGTATGAAAACCATTGAGCCATTTTATTATGAATAACAGCAGCAAAATTATACAATTAAAATCAAAGGAACAAGGCAAGAAGCCTTCCATGAAAACATATGCCAAAATACAAAATGATGCTCCATAGCAGGATGCCCATGAATAGGGACTGTGCAGTCACATGACGGAGACCACTACAATGAGTGTAAAAAATCATAGGATATTCATAGATATGGCTCATACATCATTGGGAGAGCTAAGATAATCTCCCAATCACCACCTCAAGTCAATCCTAGAAGGATTGGTTGAAATATGCAAAACTGCAAAATGCCGGGGTTGCTGGGTAGCAGCAGCAACTCAATACATGGAATGGATTGGAGAAGGCTGAATGGCTAAAGCTGATGAAGAGCCCTTCTCCATTGGAAATTTTAAGTGCAAGTCTGATCCTTACACCAAAGATCTCACCCTCTAAAATGTTTGCAACACCCTCACTGCAAATGTGCTCAACTAGAACACAGTCTATGAGATGGTCTGTGTTGTAACTGATGGTAGTGGTTGGCCTCCTGCTAATGATGGTGGGATAAGCTCTGGAACCATCCTCACTAACCTCCCGAAATTAGATAACCTCCCTCCTCTGAAATATCAACTCAAAATGGTGTTGTAGGAAACCTCCCCAGCAAAACCCAACAACACTGCACAATAATCTGCTACGGACACTCTGCTGATGGAGTAGGATGATGCTATGGCATGAATGTTAGAATATGGGGAATGAGTGCAATAATCCATGACCTCCTCATGAAGGAGAGGAAATCCTAAATAGGACTCCCTCGTGCCCGAAGGGACTGCAACTTTGCTGAACAACAAGAGATTGCAGCTATGTCTAATCAGACAAGAAAATATAATGACTAAAATACTTCAAATGGTTTCCTTGCCTTCCTTTTAAACACAAAAAAGTCTCCACCCTTGGCCTTCCTTTCTCTAGAATTTTCCTCCCCCATGGAATATTCCTCCACTAAGACTATGCTTTCCCACTTGGTGGCTTCCACCTATTGTCTCAGCGCTGTTGACTTGGTCAAATAGGCCCTCTCCACTTGCAATCTAGCCTCTTTCACACATGTGGGTGTGAAATCCCGATCCATGATGATCCCTTTTCACATTGTGAGGGATTTTATTCCTGTTTATTTCATGAATGGGTCACTTTACCCATTTTTATTCAAAAAAATAAAATTATGCAACCATAATGTTCCTTTTAGCTTGAGGCTAAAAATTGGGAACATTACAGTCCTCCCCTCCCACATGTTGCTTGTCCTCAAGCAACTGCATAGAGAGAACAAAATTCCTCCCCCTTCTTCTCCTTTTCCTCCTCATCAACAATCCCCACCACTACTCAAGATATGCTGCAATAAATATGCCCTCCAATGCTCCTTCCCAAGTATGCAAACTGGAATGGTGTACACCCTAAAAATATAGAAGGTGTAGGTGGAAATCTCCCTGCTAAACTATGGCTTTCTCAAGGTAGGAGTGATGACATGCATGGGAAAATATAATCCCACTGATGATCCCCTCACCCATGCTATCATCCAAATGAATATCTTGCCCCTGGTTTTGTGCAATTTAATGGGGCTGAATGGAGAGTTTTTTTTATTCATCCCAAGGAGTTCTTCTCTCCATTTGAAGTATACATGGGGCTACCTTCGTTCTTGGGCTGAAATGGTATGGCCTCCAAGAATGGCCCAAGCTACCCCATCAATAAAATCAGCCACAAATGCCTCCTCAATTTCTCCAAATGGCTTCCTCCACATGAAGAATAATGTAGCAATGTGGCAATCATGGTTTTCCCATGGTATCTCCTGCAACATAAAACATGCATAGTAGGGAGAATCATGCTCCCAATGGGCTATCACAACATATAAAACACAAATAATTATTCCTGTGAATGTACAACATCAACAATACAAGGAAACATAATACAATGTAAACAAGCTGTCACAAGATAACTAGAGAGTGGATCACTACTTCTCTTATGGGACCAACGCAGTGCACCTCTTTTTTGGATCAAAACAGAAATTAAAAAGTGGATTTCCAGCCACTTGTTTGCTGCCACAAACATCTCATGAGATGGAATCATGAAAGTACAAATAGGTGCCAATGGTGCACACCAAGAAGTATGTGGCCTCCTCCACAACCCACCATAATATTGGCCAATTTCACTGCTACAAATTGTTGCAAGTACATCATCGTATAATATTCAAGAAGGTACAAGCCATCTTGATACGTCATGTTTCTAAAACAAGTACAATACAAGATATGAAATTATACCTTCTCCCTCATGCACTTAAGCGCTTGAGCTGAAATGGCTCAACTAAAAATTCTCCCTCACCTCGAATGAGTAGGGAAGTGGTTGTGATGTCCTCTCCATCATCAATCAGGCTACGCATATCTCCATATGCTGATATATGTCATAATGAATGCCCTCCAAAGTGAACTCCTCTAGCAAGGAAAAGTATGCATCCAAGTGCATAGCTAGGAAGTCCTGATCTATCCTCCTCATAGACAGCGCTGGTGTTCTGTAGTATGATGCTCCCCTCACGTTTTTTTCTGCTACTTTTACATCCCCCATGCCAAATTCATCCTCCAAAATGCTGCAATTCCCACCATGCAACTACTCATGCTCCAATAGAAATAGGGCTTTCTGAAAATGAGCCTCCCATGAGATACTGTCACCTCCAAAGAATCTCCCGATTCTGACCTATGAAAGCATGAGTGGCCTCCTTCTACTCCTATGCATGAAAGAGTCTTCCTCCAAAAAGGGAGTGTCCTCTATCTCTCCAAGCTTGTGGATTAGTTAGCCTACATCGTAAAGATGTTATCCTCCAACCCTGCAGCAACTATACCAGCGCAGTATAACTGATGAGAGTGGGTGATGCTGAAAATGAGAGAGTGTCTCCCTCCTCCTTGAGTATATCCCAAACTCTCTGCGCTGTGCTTAACTCTCCCAAGGTTTCCACCCTCCTGAAATCAAGGTGTGAGGCCCCCAAATGTGGAGCATCCAACCTCCTCTGCTGATCTAGTGGTCTCCTTGGTGCAATGTCTCCATCTATGAGACACCATCATCAAGAGATGACTGAATGTATGAATGGAGAAAACCCTCCATGCTTATACTGTGCAATCCAAACATCATCTTAGGTGCATCAACCTCATAAAATAGACAGGGGTGTGTGCTCCTCATCACGTGATGCTAATCATCCTCCCTATCTCTCCTTCTATCTCCACATCTCTACACCCTACCAACAGTGGCACATGTGTATCATGAGTTATGCCTTGATCTCTACATGGGAGATACTGGGGAATTTCTTGCAAAGACACAAGAATCCCTCTATGTGGAGCAAGAGCTCCTCTTTCCTCTGCATGAGGAATTGGATCAACTCTAGCTATACCAACGTAGTTGCCCTCCTCCTCATCAACATGCAGGGGCAACTTCTCCCAAAATTTGATCTCCTTTTGAAAAAGAGACCTCCATGCTCCCTTGTGCAAGAATACGAGATGGATACCTTGAATCCAACAAGATATGATGCAATATTTCAGCCTTCTAAACAAAGTTTTGAAGTGGATCTGAGTTTATGTTTCCTCCCTCTACATGCAAGGTCTTGGTTTTTTTCTCCGCATGTGTTTTATATTTTCTCCCACCAAATCTTTCCATCATTGTTTCAATGAACTTGAAATAGGAAGAAGTATTTGTATTATTTTGAATAACATGACTCAAGTATCCAACATTCATAGGTCTTACCTATAAAGTGCAGCGCTGCAAATCTAATAGCATCTCCTTGGGAAACTTTGTGTTGCTGCAACAAGGTCTTCAAATCCTCTACCCATGCTTTGGCTTAACATGTAGGTGAACCTCCAAAATTAGATAGAGAAAATATATCTTGTTGGTAGCTCCCCTTCACCTTATTCTTGCAAAAATCCATGAAAGTGAGATGATCTTTGAATGCCGGAGTCTAAGACTCATACTCTCTTCGAAAATATCCAAGAGTTTCCCTCTTGATCACCTCTCCTTCTTTTCCCATATTTCTCATGACAAAGTTGCACATGTGACTACGTTGTGCATCAAGGGATGTGACTGCATGCTCACATTCCTCATCAGAAACCCTAGAGTTTGTTTCTGTTTCAAACCCTTGTGGAGATTCTTCAAATCTCTCCCTTCTCTTTTGCTTCTGGCTCCCATGAAAGCCCTAGGTGGATTTAGGGAGAATATTGGCTAGCTCATCTCCTTTTTCTTCTCCACAGAGTGGAGTCTTCCTCTTCTTCTTATATGGCATCTTGGATGAAGATCGACAGGCTGACTCAAGATTATGGTCTGATACCACTGTAATGTTCCTTTTCAGAAACATTATCAATCGACAAAGTAAATCTATTCCAGAGATAAACTGAAGGGGCATTTACTGGATCTGTCACCTTCATAAGGAGGATGAGCACCAGAGGCTACCTGGCTTACTATCAGACTCTGTCCATAGATTGTTGTCAAGGGACAATATTCCCAAGAGGGAAATAAAACAAGATTTGGAATCTTTCAAGATAACCCAAAAATGCAGCTACAACAATATAAAGACATAAACTGGAAATAGCAGTGAATAAAAATTATGCCAAAATGTATGAAAACCCTTGAGACATTTTATTATGAATAACAGTAGCAAAATGATACAATGAACATCAAAGGAACAAGGCAAGAAGCCTTCCATGAAAACATATGCCAAAATACAAAATGTTGCTCCATAGCAGGATGCCCATGAATACAATGAGTGTAAAAAATCATAGGATCTGCATAGAAATGGCTCATACATCATTGGGAGAGCTAAGATAATCTCTCAATCACTACCTCAAGTAAATCCTAGAAGGATTGGCTGAAATATGCAAAACTGCAAAATGCCGGAGTTGCTAGGTAGCAGCAGCAACTCAATACATGGAATGGATTGGAGAAGGCTGAATGGATGAAGCTGATGAAGAGCCCTTCTCCATTGCAAATATGAAGTGCAAGTCTTATCCTTACAGCAAATATCTCACCCTCTAAAATTTCTGCAACACCCTCACTGCAAATGTGCTCCAACTAGAATGTAGTCTATGAGAGGGTCTGCGCTGTAACTGATGGTAGTGGTTGGCCTCCTACCAACGATGGTGGAATAAGCTCTGGAACCATCCTCACTAACCTCCCGGAAGTAGAGAACCTCCCTCCTCTGAAAGATCATCTCAAAATGGTTTTGTAGGAAACCTCCCCAGCAACACCCCGCAACACTGCATAATAATCTACTACAGACACTGCGCTGATGGAGTAGGCTGATGCTATGGCCTAAATGTCGGAATATGGGGAATGAATACAATCCTCCATCAGCTCCTCATGAAAGAGAGGAAATCCTAAACAGGACTCCCTTGTGCCCAAAGGCACTGCAACGCTACTGAATAGCAAGAGACCAAATCTATGTCTAATCAGACAAGAAAATAGAATGACTGAACTAGTTCAAATGGTTTCCTTTCCTTTCTTTTAAACACAACGAAGTCTCCACCCTTGGCCTTCCTTTCTCGAGAAGTTTCCTCCCCCATGGAATATTCCTCCACTAATATTGCACTGTCCCACTTGGTGTCTTCCACCTATTGTCTCAGCGCTG
Source organism: Pinus albicaulis (assembly GCA_034641835.2). Taxonomy (NCBI): domain Eukaryota; kingdom Viridiplantae; phylum Streptophyta; class Pinopsida; order Pinales; family Pinaceae; genus Pinus; species Pinus albicaulis. Next base: position 434,626,828 of record CM076570.1, on the reverse strand, counting down.
TTGACTTGGTCAACTAGGCCTTGTCCACTTGCAATTTAACCTCTTTCACACATGAGGGTGTGAAATCCTGCTCCATGATGATCCCTTCTCACATTGTGAGGGATTTTATTCTTGTTTATTTCATGAATGGGTCACTTTACCCATTTTCATTCAAAAAAATAAAATTATGCAACCATAATGTTCCTTTTAGCTTGAGGCTAAAAATTGGGAACATTACATGGCATGCCTCACATAGAAGTGGGTTGGGAGTTATGCGAATCCAAACTAATTCAATACCCACGAAGTGTATAGAGGATACATGGCCCAAAAAATTCAAGGATGAAGTACGAATTCTACGACTCAGCATAGCCATGGATGGCATCAACCCATATTCCCTCCAAAACACCAACTATTATGTTTGGTCTGTAGTAGTGATCAATAAAAATATTCCCTCATGGTTTTCCGTGAAGAATGAACATCTTATGTTGGCTCTCATAGTCCCTTGTAGAAGACAAGTGAAGAATATGGATGTCTACTTACAACCACTGGTAGATGAATTGAAGGAATTATGGGATGGGATAAATGTATACGATGTATCAAGACCCATTGTAGTAGAGAGGAGATTTATGTTGTATGGCATATGTGCTTACATGACACATGATTATCCAGGCTTAGGAGTTTTCTCTAGTAAATTAAATGTTTAGTTTATTGATTTGTTTATATGCGTAACAATATTCTTTCACATATTAGTTATTTAATTCATTGTAATATTTGTTCTGATCTTCATGATATTCTTTAACATGCCATGCATATTAATTGTATACAATAATCTCACAGGTCTTGTAACAAAAGGGTATTTTGGATGTAAACATTGTGGACCTTCTCTGAAAGGTAGATGGTCCAAGGACCTACGAAAGCTAGTGTATGATTTCTCCAGGGTATTCCTCCCAGAAGAACACCCTTACAGAAGAGAAGCTTCCGCTTTCAATGGTAAACAAGATAGAACCCAAACGCGTACAATAATGACACCAGTTGAATGGATTAGAGCATATGAGAGAGAGAAGGAGAAGGAGTCCATAGAAATGTTCGGTTCAAATGGGGAGCCTATATTCGATGATCCAAAATTCTTCAACACCTACATTGAGAAATTTCCCATTGGAATGAAAAGGAAATCTATCTTTTATAACCTCCCATATTAGGAGCATCTTAAGGTTATCCACTTATTAGATCCCATGCATATATTTAAAAATGTTTCATCTTCTTTATGGAGGCACATATCATCGAAAAAAAGTGACACATTAGATGTTAGGAAAGATCTTATTACTTCAAAAACTAAAAAGAAACATTGGCCAAGACGATTACAAAGTATGGGATCAGAGGCAAGCGTTGGTCCCTCTAATTCATGGTTTTTCAAAGAAGGTGATTTCCCATGGATTTTAAAAAAAGATGATATTTCTTTGGAAAAGGAAGTTATAGTGGGTGTGAGGGCACCAAATTCATACGTGTCTTCACTATGGCGCTACCTCACCATGGATGACCATTTCTCGGGGTTGAAATCGCATGACCATTTGAATCTTCTAAGAGTACGTATAATGTTAAAAGCATGATTTTATTATTTGTTATATTAATAACTTTTTCCCCATGTGAGGATCATAAAACGTAAATAATTTTCTATATTATTGCACGTGTTTATAACTTTGCAGTGTCATTATCCTTTTTTTGTGCATGGGTGTGTGAAACATGAATTCCCTTAAGACCTAGGACATGCCATATCTATATTATCTACATTTTTACATTCGATCACGTCAAAGGAGATTCATGTGGCTAGCATTCCATGGTGGCATCAAGAGATAGTTGATATGGTTTGTATGTTTGAGAAGGAACTACCAACGACTTTCATGGACTTACAGGTTCATCTTCTAATCCATCTAGTAGATGAGATTGAATTAGTTGGGGTGGTTTGCTGTAGTTGGATGTTCTTCTTAGAGAGGTACATGAATAAATTGAAAGGTTTTGCTTGACAAAGGGAAAAACCCGAGGGGTCTATGGCAAAGGGGTAAATATCGTATGAGTCTTTCTATTATGCCAATGAGTACATCAAGTACACCGACGAGAGACCAGGTACAGTGATTTGGAATGATGAAAGGGATGAAGACAAAAGAGAAGGGGATTTGCTTAAAATGAGTAGAAAAAAGCGTTTGATAAGGAGTAAGCGATTTATAATTTTTCAAATTTACAAAAAGTTAATATTCATGTTGAACTTCGATATAATGTATATTTTTATCTCTAAGTACTATATAATGTCGGTTTGATTTCATCAATGAATGCATAAATTGAGGCAATCAATAAATTTGTTCTTTACAATACTATAGCGACACAACCGTGGGTCGCATTGTACGAACAAAAGAGGATGAAATGGGATAGTGACAAGAAAGAATTCATATAGTTGAATGGTAGAAGTGTGCCTTATCTTGATCATTTAAAAGAACATATGCCAAAAATATGCCCCAACAGTTGGATTTTTGACCAAGTCAGAGAAAAATATGGTGCAACTGATTGTTACCCGCGTGTTGAAGAGGATCCGCTAAATGTAGGGATTGGGTGCAATAATTCGGTAATAATATTTTTAATGTTTATTTAAATTTGAAACTTATAAGACATCTATATTTCATATTTTAATTTTTGGGTTATTATAAGACACATGACAATATGATTTTTAACTTTTTTATAATAGGCACATTTGTTCCTGATGCAGGGGCATTAGACACTAGCCAGAAATGTAGGAAGTTTTGTCCACATGTTGTGGCTAGGAGGGTTAAAAATCACTTGAATTGTAATAGCTAGGTGTCAATACCTCAGCTGACTGCATTATTTAGATTAGTTAGAGTTTTAGAATTCGAACAGTTAGGTTCGATGCAGCTGTCAGTTCAGTTATTGGAATAAGTTGTAATTAGACCTTTGATTTCTAGAACAGTCCTCTCAGAGGAACCGAAGAGTCATATGTTTATGTATATAAATGTAATCCTAGGATGTATAAATGAGGGAGAGAAAAATAAGAGAGGAATAGAGAGATTCTACAATAAACTCCGTGTGTTCACAATTGTTTCCGGTTAAATGATTTTGAAGCTTGTTGCCATTGGATTGACTCGAACCTTTTTCTGTGAAGAGATTGTTTAATTTTGAAGCAATTGAATTCTGTGTATGTATAATACGTGATCTGAACTGTTGTGCCAATTATGCACCCCTCTATCTATCGTTTTCTCGAAATTTGTTGAACAAAACCCTGTGAATTCACCCCACCCGCAGGCAAGGTCTGTGTAGAGAACCCATGGTCATGAACATTTTTTAAATATAAAATTCCCGCTTAATAAAGAGAGAGAGTTGTTTTGTTTTCAGAACCTGACCCGAGGATTAGACGTGAGTTAATGAACAAGAGGATAGCGGAACCAGACTTACACTTGTAGTCAAGCACGGTGCCAAAACTGCGAGTGGATTGGCAAGGCGGATTGCCCATATCGCACCGCTTTTGGGTGAGTAAGCGGTATTTTCTGTTTGTGAGCGATTCCATAGGGAATGTGACACGTGGTGGAGTGGACCCACGGAAAACCACTGTCAAAGCATGCCATCGCACGTTATATTTCATACCAGGATGTCATGCGATATGCGTGCATGCCATCGATCTAGAGCCTTCTGATCTAACGGTGGTCGCACGATGGACTTGCCCGATCTTTAACTAAGGTACAGGGTGTGTGTCCCATTAGATTTTGTCGATGGTTTGTGTGGGCCCAGAGCAGAATAAAGTTGTTAATCAAGCATTTGGTGGATAATTAACATAAGTCTGGATTATAATTGTCATAAGGTCGGGGATATCATATAAAGCCGAGAGATTCAAATAAATTTGCAAGGGTCGTGGATAAAGTTTATTTATCAAATTCCACGAATTTGAGAAATAAATCTCTAAGGAATAGATATAAGCGGACCATGTGGAGTCCAAGAACGGGGTTTCGGACAAGAAGTGCTGGTAGAGCCATGCTATAGCTGACCAGCTCTCCGTGGGGCGGACTTTCAGTTTTGTTGCATCATTTGTGGTATCAAAGCCATTGTTTTAAGGTTGTTTTTGCAGAAGAGCTGACATGGTGATCTGATTTGGTAGAGGTGCTGGAAGAAGGAGACCCGTTGCCAATGCAGAGGTGTTGGGGATGTTGCAGAGGGTCGAGGCCAGAATGGATGCCATGGAGCGAAGATAGTCCAGAGATCCGGAAGACATCAGTGAACCTGAAACAGAAGAAGCTGAAGAAAATGTTGAGATTCCTCCTGACATGAGGCTCCTTAGAACTGTTTTGGGGTCTGCAATTAAGCCCAGAATTGAAGTGTCAAGTTATGCAAGGGGACTGAATCCAGAGGAACTGGTGGATTTGATAAATGAAATGAATAAATGCTTCGATTATGAAGAAATAAGTGAAGATAAAAGGGTCAAGTTTGTAGTGACAAAGCTAAAAGGACATGTTGCACTTTGGTGGGATGGAGTTTAGGTAGAGAGGAGGAGAGTTGGCAAGCAACCTATCAAGGGATGGACCAAAATGATGGCTAAATTAAAAGGTAAATTCTTGCCTAGTGATTACCAGCTGACATTGTATAAGAAAATGCAGAACCTGAGACAGAGGTTGATGACAGTAAAGGAATACATAGAGGAATTCTACAGAGTGAGCATAAGGGCTGGGCAATTTCAAGACACACCAGAGAAGACTGCCAGATATTTGAATGGTCTCAAGCTAGAGATCCAAGATGATATTGGTCTCCTGTCTCCTAAGACATTGGAAGAGGCCTATCATATGGCCTTGAAAGTAGAGGAGAAACTCCCGAGGAAACAGTCTGCCAAGAAGAGAGGTACTTTCCATGGAAAGGGAAGTCAGGGTGGTAGAGGAAAGCCTACTACACCCAGGGATGGAGCTAACAATAGCTCACCTTAGAATTCATCTGTAGAGGATGATGCAAGGGGCAGAAGGGGTTCTTAAAGAGGAAAAGGAAGAGAAGGTAGAGACAGAGGCAGAGGTAGAGAATTAAGGTGCTATAGATGTCAGCAAGTGGGACATAAGCACTATTAGTGTCCTGAGAATGTGGGTGTTGGTCCAAGAAATGTTGTTGTTGCCCAGGTTGGAGAAGAGGCAGAAATTGAAGAAGAAATTCTTCCAGAGAGGAGAGAATCCTTGGTGGTAAATAAGGTCCCGTTGAAGCAAGCTAAAGAGGTCACTAAGCCTGCACAAAGGAAGACTTTGTTTAGGAGCATATGCAAAGTGCAAGGGAAATGCTGCTAGCTATTCATTGATAGTGGAAGCACAGACAATCTGGTTTCCACTGAGGTAATAGAGAAGTTGAAGTTGAAGACAAGGGAGCATCCAACTCCCTACAGGGTGTCTTGGCTGCACAAAGGGCACCAACTGAATAAAATAACAGTGTGATATAGAGTTGCAAATGGGAAAATACAAAGATAAGGTCCCGCGTGATGTAATGCCCATGGATGTGTGTCATATACTGTTGGGTAGACCTTGGTAGTTTGACAGAGCAGCAGTGCATGATGGCAAGAAGAACACTTACAAGTTCTTCAAGGATGGGGTACATCATACATTGATACCCATGGAAGAAGGAGAGCCATCCGGCAGAGTGATTGATCCAAAGACCTTGTTCTTTGGGCGGAAGAAATATACGCAATAGATAGAATCCTTTCGACATGTTAACAACGTGGTTTTCCAAGCTAGTGGTTCTTGCTTCTCAAAATGTTCTGATTTGCCGGTAGAAATCCAAGAGATGTTAGATGAGTATTGTGACATTCTTGGGATGATTTACTGATGAGCTACCACCTTAAGAAATATCATCCATCGGAATGGAAGTTTTATCACAGTTCCGACTCTACAAATAAAGGCGACCTCCTCATCAAAAACCCAAATAAAATATTAATTAGAACCAAGTACGAAATTGGTGGAGAAGGGCGATCGGTTACAGTCCATGTGCGCAGTGCCGAGCGATGTTGAGCCCAAAGAAAGATGGAGGCTGGAGGATGTGTACTGATTCAAGAGCAATTAATAAGATCACAATCAGGTACAGATTTCCTTTACCCAGAATTGAATATCTAATGGATTGTTTGAGTGGTGCTAAATATTTCTCAAAGATAGATATGAAGAGTGGATACCATCATATTAGAATAAGAGAGGGTGATGAGTGGAAAACTGCCTTTAAAACAAATGAAGGACTTTATGAATGGATGGTAATGCCTTTTGGGTTGTTGAATGCACCAAGCACTTTTATGAGACTTATGAATGAGGTATTGAAAGAGTTCATTGGTAGATTTGTGATAGTGTATCTGGATGATGTATTATTTTTCAGTAGAACTAAAGAAGAACACTTAAAGCATCTTAATCATGTCTTGAAGAAGCTGCACCAAGAGAAACTACTGATAAATCTGAAGAAATTCTCATTCATGAAAGAAGAGTTGGTGTATTTGGGGTTTGTTGTTTCTGTAGAAGGATTGAAGATGGACCCAGAAAAAGTTAAGGCAATTGTGGAATGGCCTTCACCCAGGAATGTCTTTGAGGTAAGAAGTTTCCATGGACTTGCTAGTTTTTACAGAAATTTTATAAGAAACGTCACTAAGATTAATGCACCCATAATTGAGACAATAAAAAAGAGAAAACAACCATTTAAGTGGACTGCTGATGCAGAAAGAAATTTTAAAATTTTGAAGCAAAAGATAACTGAGAAGCTTGTTTTGATTCTTCTTGATTTTACTAAACTATTTCAAGTAAAATGTGATGCCAGTGGAGAGGCCATTGGAGCTGTGTTGAGTCAGGATGATAGGCCTGTGGCATATTTCAGTGAGAAGTTGAATGGCACCAGAAGAAATTATTCCTCTTATGAGAAGGAATTCTATGCAATTGTTCAGGCACTGAAGAAATGGAGACACTATTTGATGTCCAGGGAATTTGCATTGTATTCTGACAATCATGCTTTGCATTATATTGTACAGCAACCCGAGTTGAAACATAAGCATGCTAAATGGGTTGAGTATCTCCAACGTTTTAATTTTGTTTTGAAACATATAAGTGGTCAAGCCAATAAAGTAGTTGATGCCTTGAGTAGGAGGCACATGCTTGTTCAAGAAACAAATTTTGAAGTTGTAGGATTTGATTTTCTAAAAGAATTGTATAAAACAGATCCAGATTTTAAAAAAACATTTGAGGCATGTAGTAACCTGTTTTAATAGATAGAAGCTAGTGGATGGATTATTTCATAAGGAGGACTTGTTATTCGGGCTTAATTTGTCAACTTTAAAGATGTTCATGAGGGAAAATTTGATCAAAGAAAAGCATAGTGGTGGACTTGTTGGACACTTTGGTACTGATAAGACTTATGAGCAGCTTAGTCACTTTTATTACTGGCCTAAGATGAGAACAGAAGTGGGCAAGTTTGTGAAGAATTGCAAGATTTGTCAATATGCCAAAGGAAGGAGCCAGAATGCAAGATTGTACACTCCCTTTCCTATTCCAGACGGGCCTTGGGACATGATGAGTATGGATTTTGTCTGTGGTAAAAAGACTCGGAAGAGAGGAATGGGGGAATGATGCGGTCTTTGTTGTGAGACAGTTCTAATGATTTGTTCCATCTTTAAAATTGATACCACCATGTTGCTACTTGTTTCAAAGAATTTGTTAGATTGCATGGGTTTCCCAAGAGTAATGTTTCAGATAGAGACACCAAATTTGTGGGTCACTTTTGGAGGACATTTTGGAAGAAACTTGGTACCAAACTAAGTTTCAGCTCATCTTATCATCCTCAAAGTGATGGACAAACTGAGGTAGTGAATAGAAGTCTGGGAAATTTGTTGAGATTCTTGTGAGAACATCCCAAACGGTGGGATCATATTTTTCCAGTATGCATATAATGACTCACCAACGAACGCAAGGCGGTCATTTCACTGTTGGGACAGACCCCGGTGTCGAGAGTTGAAAATGCGGAAAGGCGATGAGGGTGCGAGATGGTGGGGTCGCTTCGAGATCAGGCCGCCGAAGAGTGAAAGCAACTACAAGGCAACGACGCCAGGATACAAAAGAAGGAAAGCCCGGACTTGAGCGAGAAGAAGTTCATTTGGTAAGATGGGGTTTTGGCACACACTTGAAAGAGATTCCCAGTAGTACAACAAATTGAAGTTCAAAAATATTGGGCCATGCAAGATACTTATGAAGTTTTCTGAAAATGCTTATGAGATTGAATTACCTCCTGATGTTGGAATATCTCCCATTTTTAATGTTGCATATTTGTACAAGTATGAAGATGATGGTGCAAAAGAAAGATTAGCAGACAAGGAACAGATTGAGTGTAGGGAACAACTACCTCTAGCGCAATCACTGCAACTAGAGAAGATATTGGATAAAAGACCATTCAGAAGGACTAGAGGACAAGAGTACTTTCAGTACTTGATCAAATGGAAGGACAAGACAGAGGAAGATGCCACTTGGATGACTGAAGGGATGTTGCAAAAGATAGGCAGATCAGTGGAAGAGCTCGTGGACAGGAGCCCATGAAGAAAATTTCCTTCGGGAGTCTGATGCAGGGGCATTAGACACTAGCCAGCAATGTAGGAAGTTTTTTCCACATGTTGTGGCTAGAAGGGTTAGAAATCACTTGAATTGTAACAGCTAGGTGTCAATACCTTAGCTGACTGCATTATTTAGATTAGTTAGAGTTGTAGAAGTCGAACAGTTAGGTTGGATCCAGCTGTCAGTTCAGTTATTGGAATAAGTTGTAATTATACCTTTGATTTCTAGAACGGTCCTCTCATAGGAATCGAAGAGTCATATGTTTATGTATATGAATGTAATCCTTGGATGTATAAAGGAGGGAGAGAAAAAGAAGAGGGGAATAGAGAGATTCTGTAATAAACTCCGTTTGTTCACAATTTTTTCTGGTTAAATGATTTTGAAGCTTGTTGCCATTGGATTGACTCGAACCTTTGTCTGTGAAGAGATTGTTTAATTGTGAAGCAATTGAATTCTGTGTATGTATAATTGGTGATTTGAACCGTTGTGCTGATTCTTCACCCCTCTATCTATCGTTTTCTCGAAATTTATTGAACAAAACCCTGTGAATTCACCCCACCCGCAGGCGAGGTCTGTGCAGAGAACCCATGGTCGTGAATATTGTTCAAATATAAAATTCCCGCTTAATAAAGAGAGACAGATTTGTTTTGTTTTTGGAACCTGACCCGAGGATTAGACGTGAGTTAATGAACAAGAGGATACCGAACCAGACTTACACTCGTAGTCAAGCACGGTGCCAAAACTGCGAGTGGATTTGCAAGGCGGATTGCCCATATCGCACCGCTTTTGGGTGAGTAAGCGATATTTTCTGTTTGTGAGTGATTCCATAGGGAATGTGACACGCGATGGAGTGGACCCACAGAAAACCATTGTCAAAGCGCGCCATCGTACGTTATAGTTCGTACCAGGATGCCTTGCGATATGCGTGCATGCCGTCGATCTGGAGCCTTGTGATCTAACGGTGGTCGCACGATGGACTTGCTCGACGTTTAACTAAGGTACGGGGTGTGTGTCCCGTTGGATTTTGTCGATGGTTTGTGCGGGCCCGAAGCATAATAAAGTTGTTAATTAAGCAGTTGGTGGATAATTAACATAAGTCTGGAGTATAATTGTCATAAGGTCGAGGGTATCATATAAAGCCGAGAGATTCAAATAAATTTGCAAGGGTTGTGGATAAAGTTTATTTATCAAATTCCACAAATTTGATAAATAAATCTCTGAGGAATAGATATAAGTGGACCACGTGGAGTCCAAGAATGGGGTTTCGGACAAGAAGTGCTGACAGAGCCATGCTATAGTTGACCAGCTCTCCGTGGGGCAGACTTTCAGTTTTGTTGTGTCAATTCCCATCTATGTGGGCATATGGACACCATTTTCGCACAGAAAATGTCAATGCTGGAAACATCACAGAATACTGTGGAGTGGAAGGTGAGTTCAATCAATCTAGTCGATCTAGCCACCGTGCTCAAAATATAGTACGAGGGATGCTAGGTTATGTCGGAAAGATACAAGAACACATTGAAGTGGATTTATCTTCTTTACAATGTGTTATTTTTAGGTGCAAGTAGTGGGAAATCTTTGATCCGAATAATGTAAAGGAAGATCGCGATAGTAGGCTTATATGTATCAACTCTAGAAAGATGTCGGATGAAGCTAAGGAGCCATATGTTTTCCCTAAACACTGCAACCAGGTGATTTTTTACCCATATGTGTTCGATAGGGATTGGTGGTTCGTAATGACATATGACCATAGATCAAAACATATTTTTGAGAACAATAGTGTTATCATGCCATGTGAGCTGGAAGATAATGAGGGTGATCATGAGAACCGAGAGTGATATGGTACATGTGTTATTTCATCAATATTTATACTTTTTAAGATGGGCTTTTCGAAACATTATAATATGTATTTTGAATTAATTGGTAATTTGCATTATGTTGATGTTAAAATCAATATTTCACTTGATAATTTGCAATTATGTTGATCTAAAAAAAAATGGCATATTGTATAAATTAGTTATTTTTTTTGTTTCTAAGACCACAATAAAATAATGATAATTCTAAAGTACATGAATTTATTTGCATTATTTTCTAAACTTTATTATGTTACAATAATTCATATTATTCTAGATTTATTATTTTACAATTATTTAAAATTTTACAAATTTACAAATTTTAATAAAATCATTTCACATTAATACAATTAAAATTTTCACATTAATATAACTAAAATTTTACAAATATTTTACATAGAATTAGAATTAGAATTAACATTATATATTAACATCATCATAACACAAACATCGTAAATATACGTTTCATGTCAAATAACTCATGCTATCACATACACATCTATCTGCAAGTTGCACATTAAATGAACATAAAATACATGGACCATATATATATATATATATATATATATATATATATATATATATATAAATGAATAATGGAAAAAATATAAAAATATAATATAAATGTCATGGATCAGCTGGTGGTACAACATCAATAGCAGTACTAGTCGAGGCCTGCTTAGTCAATGGTGTGGCCTCGACAATCGATGGTCCAAATTACTCATGATGATTAGTACTGCTGGATGCTACAAGCTGCTGACTGGACGCGGTCGATGGTCCAGACTGCTCTCCATGATGACTGCTGCTAGATGCTAGTGGAGGCTTCTCATCTGGCGTGATGCGAGCTAAACGATCATGAGATGATGAGTCGCTACTCGTGGACTGTCGATCACATGTTTTTTTTCGACCAGGTGTATAACGTGCAATGGTCCTCCTCAACCGCGTAACTAAGGTCGTAGCTCCTACGACATGCTCCATCAGGTTGTACATGTCACGCGACATACATCTCCACATATGTAATAGCCTACCATAAGCTTGTATGTCTTTCATATTAGCGGACCTGATGCCCACCTCAACAATCAATGGAGTGAGTTGGTCCCCCAACTCCATCCTGTATTTGCTATTAAGCAGACCGCACCTACAAAAAGGCAGTATTGGTGCACCAGCAAGAGTAGGTCTCTCTGCATCGGCGTCCTAATGATCCTTGGCATCTGGCATGCCCTGATAATCATCAGAATCCACACCTGGATCATGTGGTGGTGCCAGGTATGTCCTCGCCATCAAAAGACCCAATTTCTGCAAAATATATACAAGTAAAAAATAATAATTAGACAATTTCATTACACAATTTAATACAAATAAGTTAAAGAACATGTTAGAACAAATTTAAATAAAGCAATAATATTACCTCTATCATCCAACGACTCATCACCTGTGAAGAGGATGTTGGCACACCCTCGTCAATCCAAACCCACATAAGGATAGGGCAACATAATGAAGGGATGCTCATCAACACTGGCTAGCAACTCCAGTGCATTATTTGATATCCTCACTGGAAACATAGTCTCACCCCTCTTAGGCATCATCTACCCCCACAAATGCATTTGTGCCTCGAACATCGACCTACAAGGCTGACAAAAAAAAGTAGGCATCATCTCTAGAAACCTCTCAAAAAATAAAAAATAAAAGGCTCTGAATCAAAAGGGAAGTTAACCCTCTGTTGTGCATGAGCAGGACATCTATCTAAGGCTATACAAAACTGCTGCAAAAAATGGTAGACCACCTGAAAATTTGTGGCTCCTGTACTAAAGAATCAACATAATATAGAAGTGATAAACAAATGTGTTTCTTTTCACTGGTGTTTCATGAAATGGTCAAAATGAGAAGTGAGAGGCACCTCACCTCCGGACTACAAAATGCACCAATACATATCTGACCTCCGGAGACCCAAAAATCTGAAGGAGACAATATATATGCTCCAATGTATCTTTGGGAGTAGACTAATTGACTCCTTGCTACATAGCTAGCTATAACATCTGGAAATGAGGGAAAATCCACCCCTCTCCTCAATAGCTCTATAATGAAATATATATCCTCCTCAGTGGGCATGTACCACTAGTTACGATCAGCCCGGAAAGCCTCTCGGTGGGCATTCCACCTACGGATAAGACGTCTCAAAAACAAACAATAGCCCTTTAGGGAAGTAGCCTCCTCATAAAACTTGAGGAGGCCTACCTACCTTAGGAGCCCATGGGTAGCTACTGTAATAGGCCAAGGGTACGCATCTCTCTCCCTCTCTCGTGCCTCCCACAAGCAAACCATGTTATACTGGTCCACCTGTTGGTGCTGTTGTTCCCCCTCTTCTCTTCTTTCATGTCTCTGAATGATTGAAATATTAAATACAATTTTTTTATTAAATGATACATGTATTTAGAAATATACATATATAATGTTCTAAAAATATAAAAAAACAGTCGGTGTGCCAAAAAAAAGAGGCATGCACCGGTACTAGTGCATCTTTTTATGGAGCACACTAGCACTGGTGCATCGAAAAATATTCCACGCACCAGTGGAAGTTCTCTTGAAAATTTACAGCACACCGTTGAATATGTACGGTGTCAGGAATGCGGTGTGCTGACTAAACTCTCCGTGCCAGGGCATATAGTTAAGTCAGCGCACCGACCTCCTGCCATCATTACATAGTTAAGGGTACATAATTTAATCTGGCTGCATCGTTGACCTTGTGGAGATATGGAATGTGGTGCGCTAAAAAAAATACCCATCCCAGGGTAGATATTTTATTCAACACACCGCATTGCCGCTATTCCACTTAGTCAACGGTGCGACCAGGTAAGCAACTGCACCACACTTTTTTTAAAATTTTAAAATAACACGGTGCACTTTCGGTACTGCCTCGAAACTAATGCGGATACCGTTAGCACCGATTTACCAGGCCACAATTTTGACCCTGTCGAAATGTGGAATGTAGTGCACTGACAAAATTACCCACCCCAGGTTTTATATTTAAGTCAATGCACCGCATTGCCACTATTCCACATGTTCAACGGTGCATCCAGGTAAAGGACCGCACCGCGCTTTATAAAAAAAATTAAAATAACATGGTGCATCTATCGGTACAACCCTGAAACTGGTGCAGATACCATTAGCATCGGTTGTGGTGCAGCCTGTAAATTTATAGACAGCACCGCAAACCGGTGCAAGCCAAACGGCTCGAGCGCACCGCGCGACAATTTTTTTTTCTTTTAAATGGTTAATTTGAAGGTTATTTGAAATTCTAATCCACTAAAATGCTTAATTATGGAAAAACAAGAAAATTAACTATACATTTGGCTATCTAGGAGGAATATTGGTTATAGAATTTGAAAAAGAAAATTTTCCCACTATTTTGAAAAATTCAAGCTGGAGATTGGTGGTCAATGTACAATAGCAGTGCGTGCAATGGGTGCAATGGGAGCACCGATGTCAGGGCAGCTTAGGCAAGGATAAATTGTGCCAGTTCTTGAGAGCTCTATAGCACTAAGAAAAGTGAAAATTTTGGTTTTTTGGCCGTAATTTTTTTTTTATTTAACCCTGTTTTGGTGCACAGGGTTTTCATGGGTGCACTAGTGCATTTTCTTCAGACCACATCGGACAGTTTCTGTTTTGGCACACTTTTTTATGAGCCACCGGTGCAGAAGAGTTGTAAAGCACTGATGCGCTACTATAATACGACACTTCGGGCGAGTGTGTATGGAGCGCACGGTGTCCGGTGTGCTAATTTTTTTTGTGCATCGGTGCTTTGTCTTGTTGAATGCACTAGTGTGACTTACAATGATAATCACACCAGACGAAAAACATCTACAAAACCTCCCCTCACCAATATCCTCTAGTATCCTCTGCTAGAAACTAATGTCTGGGGTATTTTTATAAGGGGTTCCTCAAAAACATCCGCTAGAGGGTATTTTCCTTGTAGTGTCCATCTCAGATCAAGTCCACATCCACAAGTTGTCTCTTGAGGATATGCATGTATTTTAATGCCTCCATCTTTCCTACTGTATGAAAATAAACATTTCAAAGAGAACAAATGTAAAGAACATAAATTATTTCAAATGGATATGTTTCCACATGATTACTCAAGGTAAATTCGTATTGGTGATGCTCCTAAACCAACTTCACAATATTCTACCACTCCCATGGAAGATGAAGCCCCTTTAAAAATCCATCTGAGGAGAAAAAAATATCACTCCATGCCTTATTAGGTTTCTCAAAACCAAAATTATTAAAACTAATTAGCTGCATCAAGAACCACAAATTGCTTACTTTGAGTAACAGTGGTAACACCCAATATTTTATACACATGAGATTACATAGCAAACCTATTGTTATGTATGTTCCATATCTATAATTCAAATTGTGATCATGAAAGGTGGAATGATGACATGTGGGGATAGATGGGAAAATATGAAACTAAAAATGGATGAGTATAATCTCAAAAATAACATGTCTTTTTATAGTAATGGGTGGTTGTGATATGGTTCTCGAGGCATAATGGTTATGCACTTTAAAATAAACCACTATGGCTCTCAAAAAAATTAAATGATATTCACATTGAAAGGGGATAAATATACCCTCAATAGGATTTCATTGGGTTTCCATGAGATTATAATCTCTCATCGTATGAATAAATTGTTGAAGAAATACTAGTTGGTTGTCATTATGCAATTTAATGCCATATAAATAGTAGAAACCACACCACTAAAGATTCACCCTAATTTTTATTTGGTTCTCTCTAACCATCAATATGTCTTTGAATATAATTCCAATTCCCTTACCTTACTATGCTACTTTAGGTTTTTAACCCACCCGTTGTGATATTTCTTGATGTGATAGAACCTTATTAGTGTTATTAGTATATGTATGAGGTATGAATATGCTAGATAGATGCTCAAACCTTTCATAAATATGTTAGTATTCTATGGAATATTATTCTACATGATTGATTAATAGTTAATCCTAATCCCCAAGAAGGGGGTATCGGATTGAAACAACATAAGGTTTACCATTTTCAAGTCAAGGACATGACCATGTGTATTCCCCTTTTTCTAGGAGCTCAACCACTCAGTGTGCACCCTTTTGAAAAAAAATGAAATTGCAAGTATCATTAACAAATTTTTAGATGTGAGAGTTATATGTCCTTATACTATCCCTTACGAAACACCAATGGTCATGCTATTAAAGAAGGAAGGTACACAGTAAATGTTTCCTAAATTTTTTGCTCTCAAGCAGTTGATGATCAGAGAAACAATTCCTATCTTTGTTATTGGTGACCTCTTGGATGAACTTCATGGAGAAAATATTTTCACTAAACTTTACCTTCATTCTAGCTACCATAAGATTAGGATGAAAGAGGAAGAAGTTATGTAATATCCCAAAATGGGAACAACAACAATATTCAAAAATATTTCTTCAGAAATAACTCAGTTCAACAAGGTAAGAGCAGGAGGCCAATATGGAGGCTCAAAATTTACATATACATCATCAAATCAGATTTAAAATGAGTCCCATACAATGTATAACAGGAAATAGAAGACTTAAACAGAAGAAAACTCTTAAAAAGAGGTGCTGCAATCACATATATTTAGTGCAAAAGGCTTGAAATTGTTATTTTCATTAGGTTGCAACAACTGTTGATTAAAACTTACATCTAAAGCAAAATAATGCATGAACATTTAGATCTATGACATATCCATACACTATAGAGTCTCTAATTTACATACCCCTTGGGGTTTTCAGCAATACATGAAGCACAGGGAGTAGATCTGAGATATAAACCTACAGATCTACAGAAATGTTCAGAAAATATGTAGTAAATATAGGAGAATCCAGATCAGATCTGAATATAACATGGATTAGATCTAAAACCCATGGATCACCACAGTGAAGGGAAGATTCCCAACACTAGATATCACTCCTCCAAAGTTATGCCAAAATCCCTCTCAATAGCACCTACAGAAAAACATAGATCTAGAATATGGACTGCGTTGTAGGGTTTAAGACCAATTTGGCTTGATGCCAAGATGTGGATCTAAAGCTCCAATGGTCCAATACACTCTTTCCAATGGGACAGAAGACTTTCCCACTGAAAAGAGGCTCTAGAATGGCCTAGATCTGAGTATATATAGCCTCCACTTGTTGTAGATTACAAGGAAAACCAAACCCTCCATAGGATCTACGTTGTAGTTGGAAGATGAAGCTTGGCCAAATGCCTGATAGTGTGCAATATCAACAAGACTCTTCTAGAGGCCTCTCAAGGAAAGAGGTGGGATTCCTGATTAGGAACACCTAGTGCTAAACAACACTATTCTCAGCTAAACAACAAGAGAATGATATATGTCTAAACAGAAAATATATTCAAAAATATAACATATTCAACAACCTTCTCTTGTTGTCCTCCTCTTCCTTTCATAAGATAGAAATCTTGCAAAACCCTAAACCATCTCAATGATTTAGCTCCTTTCACATGTGCCACCTCCAAATAAGACTGTGTTGTGCATCAATGAGGTTCATCCCCTCTAGACAACGTTTTTGATCTGGTCATGGTTGACCCAGTCAAATGTCTCAATTCCTTTCACAAATAAGGGTGTTTTATTAAGATGGTCAAGATTTATCTTTGTTCACATGGGACATTGATTTATTCAATTTTTTAGGAGTTTTTATTGTTCTCCTTTACACATTTATTCATGTAACAGGAAAATGAAACAAAATTGTGTATTCCCATTAGCTTGGGCTAATTAGGAATATTACATGTTATTAATACCAACTTTCATATTCATCAAGGTAATTATGAGTTTTTGTTGTTGTCTTTTGGCATTTGAAATTCTCTGATAGCCTTTTATATCCTTGTGAACAACATATTTTTACCATTATTCTATAACTTTGTGTTAACATATTTTACGATATTTTGATCTACAAAAATACATGGGGCTACCACATTTAGCATGTTAATAAAGCCTCATTGTTGAGCAGGTAAATCCCCTCTGTGGACAGAGGCAATCCATCTAGCCCTAGGGTGGGTCTAGCAATAAGGGAACATGTTGGAATTTCAGACTCCTAGCTTATAAATTAAAAATAAGTTGGGATAGATGACCTACCTTTGTCTAATGCTCTCGTTGTAGCTTGTAAGAGCGATCCTTTGATATTTTTCTTCACATGTCGGAGTCCTTCAGTGATAATGTCCGTGTACCTGCAAAAATATTAGGTGAACGATGATAGCATACGAAAACTTACTTTCACTTAAAAATATTTGACCGGTCAAGGAGAATCAAACATTTTGCATATGATTAAACAAAAAATTGGCACAAAAAACCAGCCATGTATTAATAATAGAGAAAATAAGTTTACAACCTTAATGCCTTGACTTTGCAACCTCCTTAATTGGGTTTAGTCGAGCGCATTTGCAGCACCCTCATACACAAATGTCCAAGATCTCACTATGTTCCTAACATACAAAAAAAAGGACACCCTTCTCTATTCTCCCGAAGGTATAATTTCTTCTTCTCTCAATGATTGTTGCTTCTAACTAGCTCACTCTAGCGAGATCTAACTAAGGTAGTAGAGGTGAAAGAGGTCTCCTTATATAAAAATGGAGGAGGAGGATATGGGCCCTCAAATAATGGGAAAAGAGCTTATCCTTTGGAGTAGTTCCTATCTCTTGCGAACAAGAAGCCCAAAGGGGAATTCCTCGACCATATCTTCAAAAGAAACTTCCAGCTTGCTGCCTCGTGAAGCTTATAGTCTTGGAAACTTTGTTTCTCTTTTAAAAAATTTCCAAAAGATGATCAGCGCGGGTCTAAGTGCAAACCTCTGCTATCGGTGCAGGTCAGACACTAAGACAAAGCCTCGAACTTGAAAACCAGGTTTTTACATCGATATTCGAGAAAATTTGTAAAGGGAGATGAATTGGCAGACAAAGTGTGGTTTAAGGGTATGTATTTCATTCTTGGAAAGTAAAAAAGGGTCACTTTATGGATCCTCCAGGATCAAGGAGCGGGGATTACAAGGACGCTGACAAATTTTTGTGTAACAGATGCCCCCTAAAGTATGAAGTCTGAACATGAGTGAGGGGTGAAATGATTTACAAGTACATGCAAGGAACCAGATGTTGTCATCAGGAGACCTGCAAATCAATCATGGATACATATACATAACTAGAATCTATGGTGAAAATACATAAATCAAGGTGTGGAATCAACCATCCCTAAAAGAGACTATGGTATGGTCATAGCCATCCATATGAGAACGATCACATATAGAATTGTGGTATGGTTGTAGCCATCCATTTGAAATAAACATGTATCCAATCATGGAAAAATCAGATCACCTCTCAACCTGGACTCTAGAGGATGAAACTCAGGGTATTGCACTCTATCAAGACCCGACCAAGTAGAGTTTCAAGCATGTGAATAAATGAGCTGAAGTCGAGCATGCAGGAAAATCGCCTGATTACCAGTGAAAGATGGAAAATGTTAACATGCATGAGAGAAACCACCAATGATTAAAATGGCTCTAAAGGTACTAATATTACAATCCACAAGATGCTAATAAGAAGCTGGCATCGAACACTCATGGAATTACCTGATCAAATTCCAATGATGCGAACCTGCCATCGAATGTGAAGAACTTGCCATTAGGGCATGCAAGCTCTAAGGTACCAGAAAGGAGTCTCTAGACCAGCTTCCTAGATAATGAGTTAAAGTCAAAATGAAGTGATCCATCGAAGGAGGGTCATAATGAATTCCACATCATTGACATGAAACAAAGAATGTAATATGAGTGTTAATAAAGATGGAAACAGAGGATCAAGGAATGTACAAACTGCTGAAGGATTTTATCTTGAACATATCAGTGACACAACTCTAGAATTTGGCAGCATTTGACTCAAATAGGATCAGGGGTCATGTTGACAATATTGGTAATCAAATGAGAGGCAAACAGATTTCCCAAACCCATGGAGGGAAAGTGACAGAGTGAATATATCCCAACCCGACATGAATCAAAAATAAGTGTCATGTTCAAGAGTGACATATTGCCGACACAACTGACGAATAACTTCCATTTTCCCCCACCATTTCTGGTGAGTACCTCTTTATTTTTACATAAGCTTGAAGAGGATAGCATATGCTTGTCATATAAGTTTTTCCTTCGGACAAATCCATCCTAGTACATTTTACAAGCCCTAGGAAGGAGGAACTCGGTAATGTCATGGTGACAATTCCAATGTCATTAGTTTTAACGAGTTTGAGAAAGGGAAAAATCAACGTCTTTTCATTTTTAGAGAGTTTGAAAAGAAGTGGTAAATAAAACTCAAACACGTCTCTTTTCATAGGTAGTCTCACAGATCCCAAAAGGTAGAAAATAATATCTAAGATAACCTCTTAGCCATGTTCGACTAAGGTATTCCTTTTACATAAATAGTTTATCCCATCCCGAAAAATGGGTAGACATATACTGGGTAAACAACATTTCACAACCTTTAACGAGTTCGAAATGACAAGAAATCAACAGTATTTTCATGCTTTGAGAGTTAGAGAAGAGCTGAAAGTTGACTCCTCCTAGAGGAACGAGTGGCATTAAGGGTAGAAATTGGTTATAGTGATGGTGGAACCGATTAGAATAAGTAAAGCTTAAGAGGCTAGCTAACAAGACCACTCATTGCAGTTGTTCCTAAGGAATGGGTAAAAAAATCAAGTGAGGGCATATGATCATCCGAGAAAATGGTAATGATGGAATGAGAAAACCAAGGCTCATCTGGCAAAACAGGCTGATAAAATGGAAATCACGAGAGGTAAAATAAGAATGGTTTCATTTTTACACAAACTTGAAATCAAGAAACTCTACTTGAAGTTGGTTTCATTTTTACATAAGCTTGAAATGGAAACAAACTATGCTTGAAATAAGTTTGCATGCCTCCAGCATGATGACTCAATTCAAGGTACATGCCCCCCAGCTTCATCACATTCACTAGAGTAGACTGCTAGTTACTGAAAGGTGGATGGAGTGAAGGTTCAATTACGAGATCAAGGGAAAGAAACGACTGGGATATTACGAGATCTAAACAAAGACTTGAATTGAAAAAGTAACACGTTTTATTTTTTAACAAGGTTGACATAGTAAAAGAACTATCCTCATGACCTAATTCATTTTTTAACGAGGCTAACATAGTAAACGAACTATCCTTAGACAATCTTGTTTCATTTTTTAAGGAGCTTGACACAAGAAAACAAACTCTGCTATGAAGAAAGCTTGTTTCATTTTTTAAGGAGCTTGACACAAGAAAATGAACTATGCTCTGACGACCTGGTTTCATTTTTTAAGGAGCTTGACACAAGAAAAGGAACTTTTCTCCAACGACCTGATCATGATGAATAATAATTCATGGCTTCCAAAAGTTTCTCATCCGATGGGAGAACAAAACCTCGGAAATTAGGAACCAATGCCCCTAGTATGTTGTGTACTACCTCTCTGATTGAATCATCAGTGGATGCAGACATGGAATAGGTGGCCACATAATTGACTTGTGGTAGGGAAGATATCACTGGAAGGTAGGGACCAGGAAGGGATGATGGTAGAACAGATGTCACATCATGACCAAATAATGAAATTTGATCAATGGTCACGATCCGACCTTCATGTGGAAAAAAGATCACATGAAAGAGGGAAGAGACAAGTGCGCCCATGGTATAAGCATATTCATGCCCCAGGAGTAAATTAAAATCCAATGGGCCTTGGACCACCATCACATCTATATAAACGGTTTTCCCTCCCAAAGTAATAGGAAACTTTGGAAGGATCCCTAATGGTTCCCTTGTTCCTCTTTTAAAATCGAACATATTCTGAGTGATAGGTACAATATGTGGAGAACCCAAAGCTTGACATGTAGTTGAGGACATAATACTGACCAAGGTGCCTTCATCTATGATTATGCCTGGTACGAACATATTGCAGGCTTGTACAATGATCTCAAAGGGCACATAAGAAGGAAGATGGTATCCTGTAAATCGACTCCAATCAAAGGAAGCGACAAAAATACATGGAGGGGGTGCCATACGAATAAGAGAATTATCCCCTTGCATTACAGCAACAGAAAGACCATTGTCTTAAACTCTAGGAATGAGAGCAGGAGGATCAATTTCTGGAACTATGGCAAAAGGAGTCGAAGGATCACCCCCCTGGACCATGGAAATAGGAGGATCATCCTCTGATCCTGGGAAATTAGAGGAAACAAAAATAACCTAACTGGGATGAGATCCATTGTCAACGGAAATAATTGGTGAAGTGTAGATGGAATTAGATCGAAATTTTTCTCAAGCAATGATTGGTCAGCAATGGACTTGGGAGACTACATTTCAGAGGGAGTGGAATTGACCAGAGATGAATATGGATCAACTACTTGATCAACTATCAGAGGACTTGAAGAAAACTTCCAGTAATCTACGGGAAGACAGGACTCAGAAGTCAAAAGGGTATCCAATAATTTAGAAGCTTCATCCATATAAGGACAGAGGTGAATGGAATGGTTCCCTTCACACAACCTACAGGGAAATTTGATCTTACCATGTTTCTTACGAGTCTCATTATTTCTAGCTGAATGCTCATCATCAACATGATGCCCAGAGGTTGATAATTAAGGACGAATCAGGCCAATAGATCACACTTCTAGCACATTAGAAATACCATAGCAATCAGGAAGAAGGTGTTCACCCTCACATAGCTTGCAAGGTAATTTTACTATGCAAGACGGAGAGGGAGGTTTCTCGATATTCGTTGCATGGGTAGCAATAGTTTTTTATTCCCCCCTATATTATTTTCATTCTTATTCTTCATATTCTTCTTACCAGTTACTAGAATCCAAAATTTCACGAGGCGAAGAGGAAGAACAAGGTGAAGAAACAGGCAAAGAAGGTGAGGGGTCAAACTTATGATCAACATGGGGTTGACATAGTTCAGATGGAAGAGAACTTGGCTAAGAAAATATTTGGATATTCAAAACCATAAGGATCGAAAATAACCAAACCAACAGACCAATGGTTAATCCCAGGAGGGACAACGTTGCCATATACAGGGAACCAACATTCCCGAACGAAGGTAAAGGACCAGGATTCCCATCTGAGGGGATTCCTTGGTTGGCGGACTCTGGCAACATGGCCATTGGAATCAACCCTAAAGAATCACTAAGGAATATAACTTTAACTAGGAATATTTCATGGCCAGTCAATTTTAAAACACTAAAACAAAACTGTGCCTTTTCATGTTTTAAGAGTCGAGAAAAGGACAAAAGGTGACTCTAGTCACTTTTAGTTTGAACAAGCTCAAAAGGACAATTGCTCGATGACCTTTTCGAGTTTAAGGAGTCAGTAAAGATAAAAAATGACTACTCAGGATATCTAAGCAAGAGGGTGTACCAAGCTCCCGTGAACTGCAATATACACCTTGGTGATAAAATGAAAGAGAAATGACCAAGGACTTAACGTACGTGTATCCAGTCTCCTCGAATGGTGTGTTTGGTGTATCACGGTTATAGGGCGGTAGAATCGGCTTGCTATGGATAAAGGATTGCAACCTATGAGGGTCTCCCTTTATATACTTGATGGTATGGGGAGCACAAGTCTATGCTAGCACTGTATAATTCCAGATGTCAAATGACAGCTACTAGGTTTAACGACACCAGAACATGTCACTAGCCTAGACCTCTAAATGTGAGTGTTAAGTTCCAATGCTTCCTTAGGCTGATTGAGTTCATTTTAAAGTTGACCTTGAATTAATGTTATAGTTTCAAGGCCCTACCAAATGTAATCTCAAATCTCTAATTTACAACTACATGTGGAAGAAGATCATTCCAATTCTATGAATAGCTAGCTAAAAGAGGGATATTATTTCACAACAAAGTAGCAACCAATTGAACATAAGAAGAAATTTTCGTAATGAATCTAACACAACCAAAGAAGAAAAAGAAGATACATTCCCTTGTTCACTAAAAGATACTAATGCAAAATAATTTTTTCATTTTTGAACCAAGAGAAAGAATGCAAATTTTGTTCTTTTAGATGAATGAGAAGCAAAATGCACTTATACACTAAAAGACAAAAAGAATACTAGTTTCGATCCATTCAAATGAAAATATCAAAGAACAAGAGACCAATCCATTGTGAATGTAAAACACACTCAAAACATAGATGCATTCCTTCAATCAAAAAGAGTAATTTCAAGTCAATCCAGTGAGAAATGTGATGTATGCTCAGGGTGAAAAAGGGAAAGTCAAATAGACACCAAGCGAAACATAGACTCGAAAGAAAAGATAAAACAATCAATCAGCAAGCTGAAAAGATAAAAGAGTAGACTGACTCAGATTCAACTCAAAAGGCTCAGTGAGGAGTTGGCTGAACAAATGGCAAAAGACACCTAGGAACCCTAAGATGATTACCCACACTGATCAGATGAGGTGAAAATAGATGAGAAGAATGAGAAAGGAGATTCAAAGTAATTCCAATGGACTAAGTCAAGAGGAAAAAACCAATCGAGAGGTAAGAAACGCTGGCAAAAACTTAGGGAAGAGGCCCAAATCCAAACCTACAAGAATTGGTATGATTGTTCAATTGTAATCCACGCTGAACAGGGGAAGGTGCACCTATAAAACATGCAACAAGCGCCAATCAGCACGACTATTCAAGAAACATCAGTGAAGAGATAGAAATCTATGGAAATGATAAAAATCCACTAAGAAAAGGCCAGAATTAACACTCTGAGACTAAGTATAATGGCTGGAAACATTCAGACAAGCAAACAAAGTAAAAAAGTGGTAATATGACCAAAGTCTGACAAACAAGAAAAACACTAGACAAACAACGAGAGATGACAAACACATTGATCCCCAGCAGAGTCGCCAACTTGTTGAGCAGGTGAATACCCTCTCCAGACAGAGGCGGTCCCTCTAGCCCTACGGTTGGTGTAGCAACAAGGGAACATGCTGTACTTTTAGACTCCTAGCTTATAAATGAAAAAATAGTTGGGATAGATGACCTACCTTGGTCCAACGCTCTCGTCGTAGCTTGCAGTAGTGATCCTCTAATATTTTTCTTCACACGTCACTTTCCTTCGGTGATAATGTCTATGTAACTGCACAAAGATCAAGTGAACGATGACAACATATAAAAACATAATTTCATTTATATCTATTCGATCAGTTAAGCAGAATCAAAAATTTTTCATATGATTAAACACAAAATTGGAACCAAAAAACCAGTCATGTATTAATGATAGAGAAAAGAATTTTACAACCTTAATGCCTTGATGTTGCAGCCTCCTTTGACAGGTTCAGTCGGGCACATTTGCAATAGCCTCATACACAAAGGTCCAAGATCTCACTATGTTCCTAGCACACAAAAACAATCACTCTCTGCTCTATTCTTCGGAAGCTATAATCGCTTCTTCTCTCTATGATTGTTGCTTTTAACTAGCTCACTCTAACCTACTCTAACTAAGGTAGGAGAGGTGAAATAGGTCTCCTTAGATAACAATGGAGGAGGAGGATATGGGCCCTCAAATAATGGGAAAAGAGGTTGTACTTGGGAGTAGTTCCTATTTCTTGGGAACAAGAAGCCCAAAGGGGAATTCCTGGGCCATATCTTCAAAAGAAACTTACAGCTTGCCACCTTGCGAAGGTTCTAGTCATGGAATCTTCGTTTCTATTTTAAAAACTTTCCAAAAGAGGATTGGCATGGGTGCAACATTAAGACAGAGCGTCGATCGGTGCGTGTCTCAGTGCAAACCTTTGATATCGGCACAAGTTAGACATTCAGACAAAGCGCTGACCCTGAAAACAAGGTTTTTACAAGCATCTTCCAGAAAATTTGTAAAGGTTGATGAATTGGTAGAAAAAGTGTGGTTCAGCGGTATATATTTTATGCTTGGAAATTACACAAGGGTTTTTGTATGGGTCCTTCAAGATAAAGGAATAGGGAGTACAAGGACAATGACAAATTGTTGTCTAACACTCACAACTCCTAAATTACAACTAGATATTTATAAAATTATCGAAATGTACTTGTGTCGCTTAAAATTTTGAGAGAGGATGAATTGATTGCAAGAGTTTCATAGCTATGCATCGTTGGCCCCATCCCAAACCCATAATATTTGACATGGATTCTTAGGAATTATAGGGTATTTCATGAATTTTGAAAAAAAACATGGATAATTATTTCTCCCTTAATCTCATTAGTAAAAAAAAATTCCTTTGTTTTCAATGACGCCACATAATAGGCTTTCTTGTCTTTAAAAAATTACTTGTGCACAAATTTAGCATTAGTTGTGCTAGAGTTTACTAAGACTTTTGTTATGAATGTTATGACTTGGGTAGAGTTCTTGGGAATTACTTAAGAAAGGGTAAATCCCTTTGGAATTCACTAGTAAGTAGTTACATGCTTATAGTTTGGTTAAATCCACATATGATAAATATATGACAACCATATTACATGTTGTAGATACCTACAAACCATACCTCATCAAGTGATGTCTCTAGATCAAGAATAACCATCATAGTTTGAAGTAATTTCTTAAAAACATTTTACCCTCACTAGAGAAACATATGTGGGACACAAATATAGAGTTATCAACCTATTTACCACCCTTGGGACTTGGGTTAGAAAGAGAACCCTACCCTAAATTACACCAGTAAAGGAGATGAGATGCACCTCTCATAAACATATAAACAGAAACCTCAGTGCTCTATCACTTGAGATGACTTGTAGAAGAGTGATATATCACTATAATGTAGTCTATAATGTGTGATTAGGTTATCCTTATCACTTTATTTCCTCAAAAAAGGAGCGATGGTGGGTTAAGATTATATAAATGTGGTTTCCAGCAATATCAATCCAAATGAGGATGAGACGAGTAAGAAAATGTGCAATAATAGATGCCTAGAAGTTAAATAACCTTGGACCTAATTTTATAGATGAAAATTATGTAAGGAGACTATTCTAAGGGATATGGAGAGGAGAAAAATATAGATAGTAACTACATGTTGGTGTAATACTCAAAGACCCTTGTCTCATATTATGCTGAACATGATAACTTGTAATCCAAGGAGGAGTTAGCTTCTAGGGGAATTACTTCTAGGAACCAACTCTCCAAGGTTATGAGAGGTGTATCTTATCTCTCCAAGTGATGGAAGTTAGAGTAAGGTTCCCCTTCTAACCAAGAGGTCATAAATAGGTTGATAATTGGTGCCCATTCCCACAAATTTGGGGAGGAAAAACTTGTTTTTAACTTATCTTTATCCATTCCAAGTTCACTTGAGGAAACCCATCAATATGGGTTGGAAAATGACAATATAATTTAACCAATCCATAGTATTCAAGAAGACCCCGACCATCCTAAGGATACCACATTGTTATAGTAAATAATTTATTAAAATATGTAATATTAGAGGAATTTCGTTCATCACATATGGTAATTCACTATAGATTTCATAAAATATATGAATGAACTAAGCTCTCATTATTTTGGGAGGGATGAAAACTAACATTCAATATTTTGTGGGAACAAGTGATACCTATCAAGGAAAAAAATAGGAGAGAATAAAGACATTAGGGGCATTGAAACCATTGATAATCCCAATCCACAAAATACCAACATAGTATGGATTTTATAGTCATACTTCCAAGTGTGGGAAAAAAATCTATGATCATGGTGGTAGTTGGAAATATCTCTAAATATGCTCAGTTTTGTTCCCTAACACATCCATCTACCATCTCATTAGTTTCCTAGTCTTTCATGAATATAATTATAAGTTGTATGGCATGTTAGCCACTTCCATTGTATCAAACCTAATACCTTCACTAGAAGAATTTAGCAAGGAATTGTTTAAACTATAGGGCACCCAAGTAAAAATTAGATCTACATATAAACCTTAAATAGAAAATCAAAATAAAACAAGCAACAAGTTCCTAGCAACATATTTGAGATGCTCCATCTCCGAGAAAATACAAAAAATGTCTTAATGGCTTCCATTTATAGAATGCTGATATGATACATATCATCATGGAACCACCAAAATCACCTCATATGAAGTATTTTGTGGCAAAAACCCCTTTTTAGTCACTTCATATTTACCATGAGCTTCTAAGGTTCAAGAAATAGACTGTACATGAAACTCTAAAGAAGTCATTCATTGCTTACTAAATTATCATTTGGTTATATATAATATTAAAATTAATAAGCAATATATGAATTCTAATAATTTTCTTTTGTCACAGTGGATAAGGTTCTTGTTCAACTCCAATCCCATAAAAGAACATCACTAAAATACAAAACACCTTAGAAATTAGCACCCAAGTTCTGTGGATATGATGAGATCAACCAATGCACTGGACAGGTGGCCTACAAACTAGCTCTTCTATCCCACTCCAACATTCATTTAATGTTTTTTGGATCCTATCAAAAATAGGTTGTGGGATTGGATTTCAAGGTGCAAACAAACTTAACAAAACTTGATAAATAGGGCTCCATTTTAGCTTTAGCTAGTAGTACTATTAGACACCATAATCAATGAAGTCTTGTTGTGGTGGAAAGTCATGCCACCTAAATATGGCACATGGAAATCCACCATGATCATACACAAATTCCTCATCTTTAGCCCTAAGAACAATGTTTCTTTTGAAGGGGGATGTCATGTTAGGTTACAACCCAAACCTCCCTACTTTAGGATACATAAGAGTTAATTAATTGTTGCATGCAACCATCATTTTTGAATAAGGTCCAATGTATAGTACTAGATACTTATTCAATGTAAAAGGGACCACTATGTAGTTGGTATCCATTCATAACAAAAGCAAAAGAAGTTAGGTTTTGTGGTAAATCCATTTTAAGATATATGATTATATGAAATATTTATCATCTTTTCTACAATTGGATCTATATTAAATGGAAGGTTTCCCACCTCAGAAGGAAAGTTGGAACTATTTTCTACTCCACATTATCAAAATATACGAGTATCTTCATAACTTTTATATTATTGTCTCATGTTTCTAGTAAAATTGCAATCATATTCTCCATATAATTAGTTGTGTTTAAATTTTCAAGGACACTATACCCTCTACACATAAATGGGTAGATATAAGTAATCAATATGACATTGGTTTATATTTTGAAGAGTTACAATCAAAATCATCTAAGGATGTAGGATGAAAATTTGCTCAAGATTCTATACACTTGTAATAGAATAGTACATACCTCCAGTAGTATGTCTTATTTCAAAACTTGCTTTAGCTATTTGTTACCTTTATCTTTGGTTGTTGTATATAGAAAAAAAAAATAATGGAAACATTATAAAGAAAGTATCAAATACAAAAACAAAAATTGAAAAAATTAAGTAGATATATTTTCTAGTATAAAATACATTGAAAATTTTAGAGAAGAATAAAATACATTGAAAATTTTGAGAAGAATACAAATTAATAGTACCACACAATATTCCACGACGAATTCACTTAATTAACCTCTGACATATCACGTGTGTTCATGGCATACAAAACAATACCCCTAACTTGACTACATATTGAAAAATGCCTCTAAAAATCACATTATTTAATCCCCTACCAATGCAAACCCAATACACCTTCCCAATTAAAAAAACTCCTACTTTCACTAGATATTGTAGTTATCCATTTTTTCATTAACATTTTTTATACCCCTTTATATTTTTTGATTAACTTTGAGCTCCATTTTTTATACCTGCTAATATAAAAAACCTTCACCCCCATAATATGTGCTGAATATATTATGTCATTTTTTACTCAATATATATTCCCCAATATGAATACATGTGGTATGATATTGTTCTCCTAATAAAACCACGTGCAATATGTAATATTCCCAAATGGGGAAGCAGCAATACATGACAAAATAATGGAAAGAATGGTGAATAAATCAGCACACCATGATATGAGACAAATGTACAGCCATCTTATTAAACACATTAGAAAATAATAGGCACCATATCTTGAGGATCAAGTCACTCAAGCAATACAAAAGAAGCTTCTACAAGAAAAATATACCAACACATCAGGAATAGCTGCCATACAAATGCCCTCGAGATATGAAAACGCAATTTTAAGGCATAAACTACTTCATAAAGATATATCAATGTGGATTTTCTATTATATAGCTCAAATAATACTACGAGTGAAAATATGGTTCCTAGACACCTTTCCAAAAGAACCCGGGAAGGGTTTCCAGAAATACACCCAAATACAAATGGTGATCTACAGCCCTAGGACTAAAGAGTCACTACAAACTGAAGCTCATGAAATAGAAAGATGAAATAATATAGATCTGATGTATATCTCCTCAGGGGTCTCCTCTAATCCAAGGCTGAACACTTCACCTATAGGAAAACACTCTACAAGAGCCAATAGATCCTCCTTTGAAACTTCCATCCAAAATAACGCAATTCCTAGCTGAAAATATGTTGTAAATTATGGGGATAGGTTGGACTAGTGCCAAATATCTGAAATTTTCTCAGAATCCCTTCTTCCTGATCTCCCAAGAGAAGGAATACTTCCTCCTATGAGAAACTAGCTCAAAAAGTGGGTTTATCAACCCTCCACTACAACACCCTGTAACACAACACAATATTCTGTAGAAACTGTGTTGTAGATGAAGGCTAAAGCTTGGAAAAAATGTTGGATATGTGGAAATGATAGCTCAGTACTCTCCCAAGAGGCCTCTCAAGGAAATAGGTGGGATTCCCGACCAGGAACACCCTGTGCTAAACAACACCAGCAATCTTAGCTAAATAGCTGAAGAGAGCAAAAGTCTAAACAAACATATCAAAATAATAATCATAAGCTAACCCCATATCGCTTCCATCCTCTTCCTTATAAACAATGTGAGCCTTCTCACCTTGGGTCTCACTCGTTATGGTTTCCACCATCATGCAATTAATCACCCTCCAAAACTGTGATGTCCCATCATTAATGCCACTCCTCCATAACAACGCTATTTGATTTGATCAAAGTTGACCTATTCAACATGCTCCAACCCCTTTTTACACCTTGGGGTCTTCAATATAGATTTTATATGACCTCCATTCACACTAGGAGTGTATTTTATTCTTTCTAAGGATATTTATGGGTCTCCATACCCTATTATTCTTCTATCTAAGAGAAAAAATAAAATTTAATATTCCAATTAGCTATGTGCTAATTTAGGAATATTATAGTCCTCCCCTCCCAAATGTTGCTTGTCCTCAAGCAACTGTAAGGATATAACTGAAGAGCCTCTTCTCCTCCTCCTGTAGTATCTCCATGTGATAAGCTCCTCCAATGAAGAATATGTTGTTTAATCAATAAGTTTCTAGGTTTCTCCTCCCAAGTGTATAGGTATGCCTTTGGTGAAAAATCCAAATGGCTCTCAACATTAACAAGTAGAATATCTGTGGAAGCAATTGCATGGGGTCTAGAGGAGTCCTTGAGACATGGAATCAGAAAATTATTAGGAACCTTCCTCCCCATGTGAAGCTCCAAGCCCCAAGCTATCATCCACAGAAAGTGAGTCACCCTTCAAAATGGTAACTCATGAAAATACTCCTCCACCTTAGGCTCCTGCAATGTAGGTGGGCTAAATAGCTGAAGCTAATAGACCAAATTGTCTATCTCATGATTTCTCTCCCTCGACTTATGATAAGTGTAGGGTAGTTGTTGATTTTTGGTTGCAATAATGTTTCCTTCAGGAGGAAAAAATAAAACTGGATCCTCGAAGATCCTATCTCTAGTGTCATGAATTATGCTGGCCCAAACTATCCCATATATGATGAATAGAAAATCATCACCATATGGAATCCAAATGAGAAATATACTGAAGGTTTCATGTAGTGCTGGAAAGTAGCAACAGTTTCCCAAGTGGTTACAGCACAATTTTTCTAGCTGCTGTTTCAAAACACAATATGACAAGTTGTCTCCCAACAAGTTGCTAGTTGTGAATGTCATCGCATATAATAGTAAATAGTAAATGGCATTGTTTATCAATTGAGAATATAAATAATAGTACAACACTTGCAAAAATCCATACAAGAGATGGCTATCCCCATCATTGATATTGGTCTCGAAATGACCATGAAGTCCAAATGGAGGCTTACCCTCTTGTGGAGCAATGCACTATATAGACATGGTAAGAGAATTCAAATATTGTGCTAGATAACCAATAAGTGTAAAAACACAATTCTTACCATGTACTGAGAGTATTTTGATAATAAGATCCATGAATGATCCCTCCATAGTGGTGTGGCATATCTCCATGAAAAGGAATGAACCATGTGCTACATGCAAAGCATTATTCTTATGCTTGGAATTCCAAGTCAAGAAGATCATATCACGGTAATAGATGTCTCCATCCACTACTCCATCACTCTCATATCCTACTTGTCCATAAAGTGCATCATATGTGAAGTGATCCTAGGAACACTCCATCAACAAACCCAAGCTTCCAAGTGACAACACTATTGGCCTTTGTAATAAGCCTCCTGTCATCTCATAGCACCATTATTTGACATGACAAATGTCAAAGTCATATACCATAATGCTACTATATATGGGAGATTCCTTCCAAAGTGGAAGTACCTCCTAATCCTCAAAGGCTAAGGAGTAGCTCCTTTGCACCATGATGGTGCCATCACCTACTCCTACAACATCATGAAAAGTATGAGAGAAAATTAGCGCATACTCTCCCAAGAGTTTCTGAAGAAAAATCACCTCTTGTTGCCTCCTCACACCATCATCATACAAGTCATGGAGTAACATCACGATGATTGACTTGTAGAAAGCCCCATAAAACCAAATATTTTGCTACCATAACATATGGGTGCCATGCAATTCCCCAAACCATAACATACCTTTTGACAAAGGATATGTCACATGATGGCAAAACTCTTTCAAGAGTAGCCAATGCATCCTTTCCTCCTGCTGCCCTGTGTCATATAACTGCAACTGGCTTTCTAGCCTCTTTCTCATCAACATCACCCATCCAAAAAATGGTGAGTGTCTATCATCATGCTCAAAATTGGCATCCCTCCAATGAATAATACCATCCTTCCAAATCAGATTTCTATCTTTTCATTTCATGGGATGTTGAAATGCAATCTCCTAGAGATCTCCAAATGAAGACCACTCATGAATGACCATGTTGAATCCATAAGGATCCAAGTATGTTGAAGGAAAAATCTTCTCATTGAGCTTTGAAATGCTCATCAAGAAAGATCCATCACCACAATGAAATATAAGATGTCTCTCATCAATCATCTGCCTATCCACTACTACACAAGTGTGTTGGTCATCAGAATGTCTCAATAAAAGTTTGGCCCCCAACTCATCACTGCTGCTCATTGACAGCACTGCTGATCTCCATGATGGTGCATCTACTATCTCAAGATCATGCTTAATGTTGAACACATGGTTTTGCATTGCATTTTTTAGGACAATACTCATCCCGTCCTCCAAAAATTGACACTCCAACCCCAAGAGTTGTGTGCAACTCAACAATGAATAACCAAGATGACTGTATATCTCCTCCTTGAACAAATCAAGTGTCCTCAACATAGTGATAGTCTGCTACTCCAAATCAGCAATGTGATTTGACACTAGGTCATGCATTTTCCTGATATCATGTTTCCATAAACCTCCATATGATGTGTTGAAATAATAGGAAATGGAAATATGTGCATACCTTGGTAAAGATTGGGAACATCTTGTACTACTACAAGGGTTCCTTCCTTCAGTCTAATGACTTCCCCAACTACTAATGATGATGGCTGCTCCTCTATGTCTGCATCAATGTTGGTACAAGCCTCCTCCTCCTTATGGATCTCCAGAATAGTGCACAGGACCCTAAATTTCAAGAGATTAAGACCAATTTGCAAGGGTGCAAGTGTTCTTTCTCCTGATGCAAGTGCTCATGCAGCAAGTGGTGGTGGAAGTTTCTTCTCCTATGATTTTTTCTTTTCAAACTTCTTTATCAACCTTTGAGTAAAATCTACATATGAAATCACTCTTGCATGAATCAAATGGCTGAACCACCAAATGTTTACTTCACCATCAAGGTGCAGCACTCCAATCTCAACAAATTCTCTCTCTACTACTGGATGTAGGAGGAAAAATGCATCCAAATTCATTCCCCAAGCTCTTGCTATACATGTGGATGACCCATCAAATGTATGCAATAGAAATCTATTGTTGCAATGTATTCTTTATTCTTTGATTTGAATGAACTGTGGAAGAGTTAGATTCTCCTTGAAAGCTCTAGGTTGAGAATTATATTCTACAAAATACTGACTTGGAATCTCATGATATAAGTGTCCTCCATATTCATGCCTCTTGTCTTCTCCTTCAAAATAAAAGGGCATAGCATCTTTCTTTGGAGCTCTATGCAATACCGGTTCTTCTTTTTGCTGGTAGGAAGTACATGGACCTTCCTTATCTTGAAACCCTTTAGAGATCTCATCGCATCTCTCCACTTTTCTTTGCTTGATCTCCTTGGTGAGGTCCCTCTTAGATCTGAAAATAGATGAGATAAAACTCATTCTTTCCATCATTCTTATATCTTTCTCCTTCTTATTCTATTGATAGAATAATTGCTAAGTTCCATAGGCTGAGCCAAGATTATACTCTAATACCACTGTAATATTCCCAAATGGGGAAGCAGCAACACATGACACAATAATGGAAAGAAAAATGAATAAATCAACACACCATTATATAATACTAATGCATAGCCATATTATTAAACATATCAGCAAATAATAGGCACCAAATCTTGAGGATCAAGTCACTCAAGCAATACAAAACAAGCCTCTACAAGAAAAATATACCAATACATGAGAAATAGATGCCATACAAGTGCCCTTGAGCTATGACCACACAGTTTAAGGCATAAACTGCTGCATAAATATAGATAAATGAAGATTTGATATTATATAGAGTAAATAATACCAGGAGTGCAGATCTGGCCTCTTAGACACCTTTCCAAAAGAACCCGAGAAGGGTTTCCATAAATACACCCAAATACAAATGGTGATCTATAGCCCTAGGACTGAAGAGTCACTGCAAAATGAAGCTCATGAAATAGAAGGCTGAAATATATATAATTGATGTAGATCTCCTAAATGGTCTCCTCCAATGAAAGGCTGAACCCTTCACCTACAGGAAAACACTTTAAAAGAGCCAATAAACCCTCCTCTGAAACTACCCTCCAAAAGAATGCAATTCCTAGCTAAAACTGCACTGAAAATGATGGGGATACATTGGCCTAGTGCCAAATATTTGAAATGTGCTCAGACTCCCACCTTGCTGATCTCCCAAGAGAAGTATTCCTTTCGCCTATGAGAAACTAGCTTAGAAAGTGGGTTTATCAACCCTCCACTACCACACCCCGCAACACAACACAATATTCTGTAGAAACTGCATTGTAGCTGAAGACTGAAGCTTGGCCAGAATTCCAGATATGTGGAAATGATAGATCAGTACTCTCCCAAGAGGCCTCTCAAGGAAAGAGATGGGATTCCCGACCAAGAACACCCTGTGCTAAACAACACCAACAATCTTAGCTAAATAGTTGAAGAGACCAAGAGTCTAAAAAAACATATCAAAATAATAATCATAAGCTAACCCCATATAGCTTCCATCCTCTTCCTTATAAACAATGTGAGCCTTCTCACCTTGGGTCCCACTCATTATGGTTTCCACCATCATGCAATTAATCACCCTCCAAAACTATGATGTCCCATCATTAATGCCACTGCTCCATAACAACGTTGTTTGATTTGGTCAAAGTTGACTTATTCAACATGCTACAACTCCTTTTTAAACCTTAGGGTCTTCAATCCAGCTTTTATATGCCCTCCATTCACACTAGGTGTGTCTTTTATTCCTTCTAAGGAGATTTATGGGTCTCCATACTGTTCCACCATTTTTTGGTCATCTAACCTATTATCATTAGATGGACTCAAGTACACCATGTAAGACCAATTTTACCCTAAGTAAAATTGCTTTCACTATGTAAAATAACTTAATAAAACACATTTACTAAGTTGTTTATGGTCTAAACAGGAAACCCCAAAGGGAAATATTAAACAAATCCATATTTGTTTGATTTTTCTCATGGAATAATTAATTAAAAAATAATTTAATTATTATTCCTGGTCACATTTTACCCAAAACAAATAAATTTACTAGATAAATCCTTATTTATCTTCTTATTTTCTAGGAGTCATTATTTAAATCTTATTTAAATAATATTCCTTGTTAAATATGACTAAATCATTTATAAATAACTAAATAAATCATTATTTATTTAATTATCATTCAACCACTTCCTTAAAATAATAAATAAATCATTTATTTATTTATTATTTACAAATAAAGGGATTTGACCCAAGTTAAATGCCTTTCCCCTCCAACAAATATAATAAAATATTCCATAAAAGATGGATCTAGATTTGGTTAATATTATTTTAATCATGCACCAAGATCTAGAGTGACCCAATATTTTGTTATAGATAGGAGGGTTTTTCCTACCATTCATCACCTTTTGTTGCCTCTTAGATCACTCTGGATCTATACTCTTGGTCTGACTTTGAGCCATTATTATTGTCATATTTTCCATTATTTTCTTTGTGAGCTCCCTTTGAGTTCTATGTTTGTCTGGATTTTCTACACCAACAAGAGAGAGAAATTCTAGATCTGAAGTGTCGAGGACTTCCAAGAACCCATCCCATTGAGGAGAATTGGAAACACCTTTCTTGTTTTCCTCCTAGGTGCCATAATATAAAATTATTCAAAAAATATTGTTCTTGTCTTGTCTATTGGATGCATGGAGAAAAACCTTATTTTTACTGCTTAATGTCTTTTTACGCATAGATCTAGGTTTTTGCAGCATTTGTCTTGATTAACTAACTGCAGATCTAAAGATATTAGCAGTGCTCTTTTGCTGTTAGGGTTGTTTGTTATGCGCAGCTAAAGTGGTCTTTTTTCGTACACTTACACTAAAGATTCATCCTAACAACTGGCGACTCCACATGGGTTTTCAATTATGATCGCTGTCATTTTTCATATTCCTAATTATCCAGCTGCTTCAAATCCTAGGGTTTCTCTTCAGCTTTTTTTTTTTTCCTATTTTTATGTTATTTTTCACCTATAAAACCCTCAAACATTAAAATTTCTAACTTTCGTGTGTTTCTGGCCCTATTGCGCAGGTAACAGACATCAGCCGCAACTGAGACGGAAAATTTTTCTGCAATCTGCCGCCAAGAGACCCAGAACTGCAGGTCACACTTTTCAGCCTAGACCACAGGATGCACTTTTTAGCCTCAAAACTACGACCTGGACAAAAAACAGGTCAGAACCTGCGACCTGCAATTTTTTCTGCAGATTTTTTGAAATTTTTCTGGGTTTGTCTGAAGCTTTTGCTAGGGTTTTCCAGCCTCCGTATCTACCTGTTTAGACCTGTTCTTGTTCTATTTTACTCAACTAAGTGGGAATCTAGCCCCCTAGGGTTTTAGTACCTTCCACCTTTTGTGGAAGAGTTTTTAGCTTTTGCAGGTGTCAAAATTTTCAGAGTTTCAGCCATTTCTTTTCCAGATCTGACACCTCCTCTTCAGATCCCTTTTACATCAACTATTTTTCCTTTCAAATCACCTCATATAGTTTTTTTTGGGTTTGCCTTTAGGGTCACCTCCATTCCCCTACTGCCTTTAGCTGTTTACCTCCTCTTTTACAGCAACCTTGCCTCTACCTCTTTGCTGTTTTCTACACCTCTTTTTAGCAGATTTATCCTTTAGATCCTTGTCCCTCCTGAACCTTAGATCTATTGACTTATTTTCAGTGTGTTTTGATTAGATTTTTTCCCTCTGTTAGACTAGTTTTTGAGAGACCCGCCTCTTTGGGTTAGATTGATGCATTGTTAGCTGTTAATTTTATGTTATTTCAACATTATATATTGTTCTCTATAGATTTATTTTCAGTTACGCAGCACACTTTTTATTTTTCTCTAAAAAAGTCTGGGTTTAAAAATTAAAATTAATGCATGCCACCCACTCACCCTAAGCAAAGAAGAGCCTGGTTAACACCGCCAAAGAAAGACTTTAAAACATTGTAAAATCAATTGACACTGCACCTCTCTGCCCTTGTTTTGATGTTGTAATCACTTGATTCTGCACCTCCTTGCCCTTGTTGGTCATTCTTCTTCCCTTTGTGCCGTATTTTTGTTGTCACAATTGCGCCCCCAAGGCGTATATCCTAGAGACTTCTTGGCCTTCATCCTCAGTTTCCAGTTGGTCGACCTACTCCTTCCCACCGCTGTCGAGTTAGTCCTCCTCCAAGTCTGTACTCTGACTCCTCTTCTGATTCATTGGGTTTTCCTTTACATTTGGCTCTCCCCCTGTCACCTTCACTATGTCTGGTCCAAGGCCTAACGCTAGCGGTAATCCTAGCCCTACTACCGGGAATGCTACTAGTGGAACCTCCACATGAACTACCTCGGTTGTCCCCTTGCTCCCTTACATGGAAGGCCTCAGTCTCCCTGATTTAAATCAGTTGATAAATGACCCTATCCGCCACGATGTTGGTTGGCCTGCTATGCCAACCAATCTCCCCTCCGATATTCCTAAGTTTGAAGGCCTTGCTGGAGAAGATCCCTCCAACCATAACCGATATTTCCACATGTGGTGTTCTTCCAATTCCATTACCGATGATTCTATCCGTCTTCGGTTTTTCCAACGCATGCTTACAGGCGAAGCTTCTAAGTGGTATGTTGATCAGACCTCCTCTTCCCATACCACCTTTTAGACCATTTCTCGAGCCTTCTTATCTTATTTCCAGCTCCCTCTCCAATACGACACTGGTACTGAACTCTTGACCTCTTTCCATCAATTGTTTGCAACCCGCCTTTCCGATCATGTCCAGGAATGGCAGAGAAGAAAGGGCTTGTGTCGAGCTCCTACCTTTGAAGACTGTGTCTATATGGATTAGTTCTTTCAATCTCTCTTACCCACCATCGGCAAAGATTTCTCCTCACAGTTTCCTCAAACCGAAGAAGCTGCCCTCCAAATATCCTTGAAATATGACCTGATCTATGCTGAGTCTGGTTATGTTTATACCGTCCTTCCTAACCTCCCCATACCCGGTGGTGCTAACGCCCCGGGGGCATCCCATTCTGCCAATGGTATCGTTGGAGCTCTTTCTCATCCATACACTCAACCTCCTATGGGATATGGTCTCCCTCCGGGAGGGGCCAGCACCTCCATCACTTTTCCCCCTCCAGGTAGCATGTATCTAGGATACGACATGCCTCATCTTTTTTCCCAACATCCTGTCTACCTCAATGTTGCCCAAACTCACCATTATCCTTATCCACAACCTAGTGCCCCAGCTCCTCTAGCATTTGCACCTCTGCCTCCCTTGCCTTCTCAACCCCAACAAAAACAACTACCACCCCCTCCGGGGCAAGTATTTGCATAGCAAGGTGTGACTAATCCTCCTTCTTCTCAAAGGAAGAGGAAAGGAAATCAAAATAAATCTGCCTTTGGTACTCATGGACCCAATCCTCAAGGTATTCACTCTAACACTGCTAACCAGCAACAGGGCACTCAGCCCAAGTTGGACAAACCTATTTGTACAAATAAGCCTTGTTCTTGTTGTAGCATTTACGGTCAATACACTCATGATTGTCCCCTTTTACTACATACGCGGCGGATGTGGGAGTCTCAAGCCACATTGCATGGACAACATGCTTCCCCTAATGCTCCCCCCAATGTGGCCACTACTCAACTGGCTGTGTTTACCAATCCTTTCCCCCAGCAAGGATTCATGGCTACCCAACCACCTGATGGATAGGTGGCCACTCAACCTTCCCCTTATGGTTCCTCCGATTACTAGATCCTCATGATGAACTCTGATCAACCTATAACCATTGACATTAACCTTCAAACTCGGTCTCTTCAGTACCCCAAGCCTCCCGCTTCGTCTGTCACTGAGTCACCTTCTTCAAGTTATATAGAGCCTCTTTCGACATCCAATGGTCCCTTTCATATCCCTCAGCCCAAAGTTGAGGTTCATACTAAGATTCCTAAGGGACCATTACACTGAAATGCTACTTCTGATCCAGCTTCTCATTCGTATAGCATAGTAGATGATTTGGCACAATCTCCTGCTGCCATTTCAACACCGGAACTCCTCCACTATTTCCCTTCTCAAAAGAAGGCTCTACTATCAACCATGGGCGTTGTAGATCCTGCTGATGACCAATTAATTGTTTTCAATGCTCATCAATTAGAACATCCTCCTCTTCCTGCTTCCACAACTTTCCAAATCACAGTCAAAATCTAGAACGCTAACATGTCTCGGTGTATCATTGATGAGGGGGCATCCACCTGTGTAATGTTCGCTTCGGTTTGGAAATAGCTCGGATCTCCTGAGTTGGCCCCTTCCATGATCACCCTTCGAGCATGGGATGGCCATGCCTCCTAACCCATTGGCTTATTCCGTAATTGTCCTATCACTCTTGCAGGCAAGACGGTTTGCGTTGACATAGAAGTCATCGACGCCCCTCTATATTACAACATTCTTTTTGGGTGTAGCTACACCTATGCCATGTCTGTTGTCCCATCCGTAGACCACGAAAATATATTTTTTCCTCATAATGGAAAGATAATCACCATCGACCAGTTGATGTATCACGAGCCAAAATATCAGACCTCCACTAAGACGACCATCTCTTTTGTGACCAATAAGCAAACCAGTGATTTCTAAATTCATTGAAAAATTTACAGAACTTATAAGTCAGAACTCCTAAATGCAAACGAAATCGTAATCAAAGGTTCATGATTTTCATAGCTAATTTAGTATTTGAGGGAAGAGTAAACATTTTATATTTTTGAGATAAATTTTAATGCTAAAATAACTCACAAAGTCATAACACTATGCTCCTAAGTGATTTAGAATTTGAATAAAATTTTTAACACTTTGATGTTGAAAATTTCGTTAGAAGCCAGAAAATTGGGTAGGTTAGAAAATTGGATGCAATGTTATATTTCAAATTGCAATGGCAGAGTGTATTACAAATATGTAGAAATATTATTTCCTGAGTAATCCTACTTGCCCCAAGCATAACTGAGTGAGAATTTCAAGGAGATTAATTGAGACACCTAAAGAGTGTGGCATAAATATAAGTTGGAAAAAAAATAATTGACGAGGTTTCCATCTCCCATTGTGAGTAAGTAATGGATTCTAGAAAAGGAGAAAATGAAACAGAAATTGTAGCTTCCGGATATCCTTGGAATTATTGAAGACTCGTGAAGGACACATGTAATGCATGCACCATGCCCCAATCTCCATTCTCCATGTTAAAAAATAACTAATGAACAACTTTGTATTATTTAATTTAATAAAATTTATATTATTTAATGTAATTAAACATAAATATAAGTTTACGTGATAACGAAATAGGTGATTCAATATATTGGCCAAGTGCCCAACATGTGGTAAGTCTCAATATGTATGAATTTTCAGTTTATGCCAGGTGTAAGTAGAGAGAGCTCTTGCTACGATGTCGCCATAGATACGTTTTACCTTTCCGATGAAGAATCTGCCCCCAATCAGTTCCAAAAGTTTATCTAAAATTAGGTAATAAGTTACAAAATATTCTACTGACTTTGATTTAATATACTTTGATTCACCTGTTGAACCTTTGGTAACTTGGGTTTGAAGGGAGCTATGTGTTGGCCTGTCTGGCTTCTTTGGTCAGGTCCCTTTCTCTTCTTAAAGTCCCAACATGTAGTCAGTCTCAATATGTAAATTTTTTTAGTACATATGAATTCTACAAACAATAATGGAGTGGACTAATCCATCTCAGAAAATTGGTATGGAAACCCATGAATTTACTTGTAATAATGTGAATAGGGTTGCACACATTGCATTATATGCTAACACTGAGCACACTACATTTGAAATTTCTTGAATAGGAGAAATCACAGTCACTGAGGATGGTGAAATGTTTCTGAACTGATGAAGTCCTACGATGAAAGCATCGCAACTCAGTGTAAGTTGTATCATTGCTTTGTGTTTCATTTCATCGTCGGACAAAGGTCAGCATAGGCTTGGTTTCCCTTATCTTTATTTTGATTAATTATTGGTATCACTCGGATGAAATGATTAATGTTCAAAATTTCTAGGATGAGTCCTGTAAAATTAGGGTTTAATATACCCAAGTATATTACCATTCTAAAAACACACAGTATACACTTTATTATTCTCTATGGCTGCCTTGACTTTGTAATTTTTCTATTGTGGCAGCCTTGGCTTTGTAATTTTAGAGCCGAGGCTACTAGGTTGTGTTTCTTATTATTTTATGAATTTTTTCTCTCTTTGAATCATAATGTAAGTTGCAGGTATTAAATGTATCTGATTTTTTTCATATGAATGAAGAAAAGGGAGCTACATCCATAAAGTTCCCAAGGCTTAGCTTGGCATGTGAGAAATGGACGCATAATTACATATAAAATACAACTCATCCTGAGGATAGTTAAAGGTATTTATTGTAAATGGTGAAGCTCAAAAATAAAACAGGGACCATCTAAACAAAAAAATAAATTGGAGGAACAAAGTGGATGTATTCTATGCCTGTATTTTGTTGTTTTCGATTTGTATTTTAATCTACATCTTCTGCCAAGTAGAATGAAATTAGGTTTCGATTTGTATGTTAATCTACATCTTCTGCCTAGTCGAATGAAATTAGAGTTGATAATACTAATCTCTATACATTGCAATTTTTAAAACCAAAGATTTGAATTATTCATTTGTACACGTCACTGGAACCAACTTTAATTATAGTGCTACTATTATATATGAGAAAGAAAATTACATGCCTAGAGTAAATGATGAAAGAAGTCTAAAGGAGATAGGAAAGAAAATGAAACTTGCACTTACTGAAGTGCAGATATTATTACTTTGGTACCTTAAATGTTGTTGTTGTTCTCCTTGAACAAGATCAATGCGATCAACTGGTGATGCAAATGGTGGCTATGCAACTAGATATGGAACTGGTGGATATACAACTGGAGCTGATGAAATTGGTTCAACTTAGTCAATTGCATCAAGGAGACACTTAATGGTGAGAGAAGCCTTTGGCTGAGCTGTGTAGTTCAAACTTACACATTTCCTCTCCACATTGGGTTTTACTTCTTCGTTCTTGTTGGCACCATTTATGACTTTCTCTGTGCGGTACTGAAGGGCTCCCTCACTATGGTTCAACTAATTTTGTTGATTGAAAACCTCATCTGGTACATTGAACTAGGTCTGAACCTATGATTGAAGTGAAACGAGGTGAAATGAAGACAT
Source organism: Pinus albicaulis (assembly GCA_034641835.2). Classification (NCBI taxonomy): domain Eukaryota; kingdom Viridiplantae; phylum Streptophyta; class Pinopsida; order Pinales; family Pinaceae; genus Pinus; species Pinus albicaulis. The sequence goes on along the minus strand of CM076570.1, from coordinate 434,583,967 downwards.
CTGAAGGAGGGAGGTGAAGAGGTGACACGCTGCGAGAGAAAGTGGTAGGTAGCCTGCTGCTGGAATGGATGGTGGCAAACTTTTCATATGTAATTTCAATTACATTTCAAAATTTTTAATTTTTATTATGTAATTTCATTTCAAACTTTCTATTATGAAATTTTAGGAAGTAATTTGACAAAACAAAAAATATAACTTAGGCTAAACGCTTTTAATTTCATTGAAACTTGAATTTTGAATTAATGCTAGTGTTTGGAGTAGCATTAATTCAAGATTTCAAGTTTCAATGAGATTGAAAGCATTTAACCTAATTTTTATCAAAATTATACTGTATCATGGCAATAAGAGGTCGAAAGTGAAAGTTTGGATAACAATTAGTTTGGCAAAGTATATTTTTTAAAACATTGGTTAAAGCATGAATGTGTCACTGGGTCGATGTCATTTAATATCAATTTGGCGATTATCGATCGCTATAGTCCCTCTACGCCGAAGGCAGGGACTAATAATATGCGAGGCCCCCATTAAGGGTTATGATGTTTGTGTATGAGGTTTTTCTCGTGAGGTATACAAGTTGTATAAATGAGGGCGTGTTAAGTATTGAGTTAAGTAGGGAGACATTTGACTACTTAGTTTTCTATTGTTTATATATTTTTTTCTTATTGTTTGTTTTAAATTGTATAATTAGGCTTTTATACTTAAATATATTATTGTCTTAAGAGAAAAATAAATAAATAAATAAATAAATATATATATATATATATATATATATATATATATATAACCTCAAAATTAAAATTTAATTCAATTAAAAAATCTTAAAATTTATATAAATATAAATTTTTTATTCAAACAAATTTAAATCATATAAAATAATAAATTATTAGTGAATAAAATTATGGAAGCATTTTAAATGGATTTTTTATACAAATTAAATCAAATTAAAATTATGTCAAAAAAATAATTTAATAATTTAATTCAAAAAAATTAATAAAATTTCAATGAATAAATATCATCATACTATGATATGAAAAATTATATATTCAATAAAATCAAAATAATCTAAAATAACAACTCATGTAAGTTAATATATTTGATCTTTGGATGGGTGTTGTAAATGAGAAAATCAACTCAGGTAAGTTAATATATTTGAATTTTGGACGAGTGCTATGAATGAAAAAATGTGGGGTGAATTTTGATTGTCTCACTAGGCTATATGGCTAAGGAAAACTTAAGAAGTGAAATTTCATTTATTGGTTTTTTTTTGAACATTTTCTCAAACAAATATTCACGCATTTGGTTTAAAATTGGCCCATTTTTTACACATATAAGATTAAATAAATGATAGTCACTAAAAATTTACCAATTTTGATAGTAATTTACATATTTTTGTAGAATATTTTCCTGCATTCTATATGTATGGCTATTTGATCGGATTTGGATCAAGGACCTAAGTGATAGCTCAAAATTAAAAGTGTTCTAAAATGTGTCAAACCCGAGTGACCAGATAGACCTCGTTTTCTTGATTCTGACATTGTGAATGGTTCAAAAAACCGACACCATATGAAGAAGATATCGCGATTTGAAAATTCTAGTAAACTGCAATTTTTGGCTTTTGACCAAATTCGACTAGGTTTGGAAAATTAAAAAAAGAATATTCCAGGGAATATTCCTCGAATATTCCCTGAAATATTCCTTCTAGACCAATTGTATGCTGACAAGTATCCAGACCAATAGGTCAATGGATTGCACATTGAGGTTTTAAACCAATCATAGGCCGCCACGTAGCAAGCGCAAAGGCCACCACATCAGAGGAATGATGCAGTAAAATTTTGGTTGGACTCCACCAGAGTCGACCACATGACCTCTCGCCTACACGCATGCACCCATACCCTTTGGGCTATAATGGTTCTTAACCATATTGGTGGTCAGGTTCATTATATTTTTTAACGCAATCCGTTTTGGGGGTTTGGAGGGGCCAGCCCCTCCCCATATGGCTTGAGCCCATGACCATGAGATAACATCAACAACTAACGGTCCTGCAAAAAGTGAGGTCACATGGCCGCATTTATATTTGATTCGATGGTGTTTTTAAATCAATAGCCAATACCCCACCAACTGTCATCTCAACCCTATCACATGACGGTTTACAAACTTAACGCTAACAGTTCCACTCCAACGTTTATTGACCGCGAGGATTTCAAGGTTTTCATGTGGCCAACCCCTCCCTTAACCATTAAATTAAATGTTACGATTATTAAACTAGTGGATAAAATGGCGCACCCTCAAATTTTTCCATGATTTCTATTCTAAATGCAGTTAACTGTAGTTCCTCCACATTTAGTGGACGATTTTTAAGGGACACTGGGAAAAATCAGTTTAGGCTCTATCTTGAGCTAGGTTCGACCATTCTTAGAGTGTGAATAGTCAATTTCAACTATCGTAGGCTCTCAAGACTCATTGGTGAGGGTTTAAAATTCATCAAAGGACTTTTGAGTATGTTTTTTCTTCAGAGAAGTTCTAGGGGGCACTAGGGCCACCATGGGCCAACAACAGTTTGACACCTAGCCAGTGCAGCTAGAGGCCTTTCTCAGTAATACAATAGTCAATTTTGGATGTTTCAGAAACTATGGAACTAATAGTGTGGTTTTAAAAGCCTGTAGAGGACTTTTGAAAGCCAATTTTCTTCAAAGAAGTTTCAGTGGCCACAAGATCCATCCAGTGCTAGCAGGAGAATGAGGCCTATCTAGAGCAGCCAATATCCATTAACAACAAACCAATAGCCATTTATAACTATTTTGATACTTCTAAATCCATTAATGGATTTTTTATAAACTTTTGATGACTTCTTAAAGTCGATATACTTCAGATAATTTGTCAGTGAACCTAGACCCAGGGTGTGCCACCAGGTGTTGGAGGCGAAATCGGAGCAGCTCGATGCTAATTTCTACAAGTGAATATTCTATTTTGACTATTTTGGACATTTTGAATCCAATTAATAAGGAGTTCATGAATTTTTCTCAAAATTTAAAGCTATGGAAACTGTATCGAACCTGGCTGACTGGGTAGATCTCGTCGTTCTGATTCCAGCGCTGTGAATGGTTCGAAAAAATGATGTCGTATGAGGGAGATATCACGTTCTGATAGATTTCATAAACAACTAAAATTGTGACAGGTTTGACTGGGATGCCTAGTTAGCATGTAGAGGTACAGTTAGAAAAAATGGGAATATTCCTCAAAATAATTTGTTTTCCAAGCCAGTAATATTTCACCAAGTGACACATTCTCATTTTTCTGTGGATTGTATTTTTTCTTGTTGAGCCAGTGGATGGGTGACACGTGGCCAGCCCTGAGGCTTCCACGTGTCCCCTATGCGATTCATCAAAATTTTGTTAGGTCTGTGGGGTTCAACCCCACGACCTTTAGCGCGCATAAAAAGCTCTCCAATGTCTGGGCTGCCACGTGATTCTTACCCTCTAAAGGCACCAACACTATTTATGTTTCATAAAATATGTATATGGGCCGGGGGGGGGTAGACCGCTGGTGGTCCCAACTCGCCGGTGGTCCCAACTGTTGTGTTTACATGTTACATATGAAACTGCAACATCCAACAAAAAGATAACTGTTAATAAAGGTTTGTTCTGGCGGTAATTAAAACTATAACCACAGGCCTTGTGACATGCCACCATTTATAGTTAGTTCAACCGTTTCGGAACTCCGCCTCCACTTTGGATTCTGCTCCAACATTTAATTGCGGAGTTTAATTAAACCGCGAGTTCTGGGGTTGGCTTGTGGCCACCCCTACCCTAACAGTTATTTTTACAGTTAGCATGGCGAAGTTTAAGTGTGCCACTAAAATTCGGTGGTTTTGCTATTTTTAACTGTAGTTCTCCAGTTTTACTGGAGATTTTGTAGGAAATATTGAGAAAGAGGCTAGGAGGGTCAATTTTTGACCAATTTGGGTGAAACAAGAGTCTACCTAGACTAATTTTGGCATTATGGAGCCATTGGTGTAGAGAAAAAAGAACTTTGGATGCTTGTAAACACATGTATTTGCAAAATTTTGAGCATAATGGAAGATGGACATGCCATTGGGAGTTGGACCAGCAGATGTAGCCCAGGAGGGGTGAACTACTTCATCATGCCTGCTGTGTAAATCTTATGTGTGGTTTTATTTCTCTATTATAAATTGTTGTTCAGTGTTATTTAGGCTTATTTTCATGCTTATAATTCACAAATTCATCTATGTTTCATGGTTAAATTCCTCAATCTTTAAGAAAACGAATGGAGACAAATATGTACATGTTTTGTAACTGAAAAGACACCTAGCACAAAAAAATAATATATTCCTTTCAGATCAGGTTGGTATCATAGCTAGAGTTTATTCTCTAGTATTTTTGTGTGCTAATATTTGTTTAACTTTTTGCATGTTTTCACATGCTTACTAGGCTCAAGCTTAACAGAGGTGAAGGCAAATTGGTGGAAGAAAGAGGGTCTCAAAGTGAGCAACAACAAAGGAGGGAAATATTGCCACATTCTCCACCACCTAGTTCATGTCCTAAAGAAGTAGAAGCACCATTAAGCATGCGTCCATAGGAAGGAGAAATCCATGAATAAATGGATCCCCAAGATGAAGAAAAAGTGTTCAGGAAAGCATTCATTGACATGACTGAGATGGTGAGAATCCTTTATCAAGAAAGGAATGAGAAACTAGAAGGAGAAGGATCCAAAATTCACAAGGAAGGACAGGGATCATCAGGAATTCAAAATAATGAATATTAATAAAAGAATAGAAATGGAGGAAATGGAGGTAGTGGAAAGTCACCATCCTCACCCTCATCATCATCGTCCTCTACTTCATCTTCAATACATCAGCCACACAAGTCAAAGTACACTGGTAAAAGTCATTTTTTAAAACTTGATGTTAAGTTTGAATTTCCAATGTTTAATGGTGAAGTCAATGCAGAAAATCTTGATAACTGGATTAGGAAATTGGAGGTCTATTTGAGAATCTAGAACCTTCAAGATGATGATACCAAAATCCAACTAGCTTCATTGAGAATGGAAGGTGCAACACTTGGTTGGTGGGAAGCTAGGACAAAGGAGGAGATCAAGAAGCATGGTAAGATTATCCTATCATGGACTGATTTCATTACTACAACAATTTTATCCATTATCTCATATGCAGAAAGCCATAATGAACTGGAAAAATTTTAGACAATTGAAAGGACAAAATGTGCAAGAATACACCCAAGAATTTAAGAGATGAGCTCTCTTATTAGGGGTAGATTTGCAAAGCCAATATACTTTGCTCAAGTACATAGGGGGCTTACATATCTACCTAAAACATACTATTCTCATGTTTAACCCTACAAGTCTAGATTAAGTATGTGTTCAGGCCACACATCTAGAAGCTAGAGGGAAAAACATTTATTATGAGGATAGGAAGAAAACTTTTAAGGGGAAAAAAAAAGAGAAGAACTCAAAATGTAAAGGAAAAAAGAATACATATGTCAAGAAAGAGGGAGAAAAAGTGGTTTGTAAAAATTGTTCAAAATAAGGCCATGATGAAAATCATTTTTGGAAATTACATCCTAAATAGAGGCCTAAATATCTGAACAAAAAAGGGAAACAGAAAACTGCAACTACAAGTCAACATGATTTAGGAGAGAATTCAGGTCATGAATCTAAAATTACAGCCATGGGATTGAAGAACATGAAGGGGAAATAAATTGAAACTAAACCCAGTACTAGTACATCAAACTGTCACATAAAAGCTCCAAATGAAGAAGAGAGAATTGAACTGTTTCTTGTGAGGGTCATATCCAAACATACCAATATTGACACATTGTTTGATAGTGGGTCACAAGAAAACTTAATCTCTGAAGACTTGGTCAAGAAACTTAATCTTGAGACCGTACCACATCCAAAACCATATCCACTTGGCTGGATTTTTAAGGATGCAAATCTACAGGTTTCAAAGAAGTGTATATTGTGGTTTGCAATAACTACACATTTTGTTGACACGGTTGAATTAGATGTGGTTCCGCTTGATATAACATGTATTGTGTTGGGCAGTCCTTACTTGTATGATAGGAAAACGATCTTCCATCACCATGAGATCAAATACAATTTTTTCAAATATTGCAAGGATTACATTGTTAGAGCACACTGCAAGAAGACAAATATTGCTATGGTAAATGATGAACATGTAAAGAGGCTGGTAAATTCAAGTAAGAATTTTTTTCTTCTAATGATTAAGCCTAAACCTGATGTTAATCATGAATCATTTGAGGATTGTGATCCTAAGTTGAAATCAGATTTATATGATGTAGTTTATGCACATCATGAGATGTTTCAGGAGCCAATAGGATTTCCTCCAAAATGGGCGATTCAACCTGAGATTCAGTTGCAACAAGATTGTCCTTTTCCAAACATCAGCATGTATCACATGTCGATAATGGAGAATGCTGAAATAAAGAGGAAAATCAAGGACATGTTGGAAAAGGTAGTCATAAGGCGAAGCACTTCTCCATGCGGTTCACCCATTGTAATATTCCTAGCTAGCCTAAGCTAATATGAATATTCCTTTTTTTTTTCATTGTCTTGTTAAAGAATAAAATTGTAAAGGAGGACAAATTAAACTCCTTAAATAGTAAAATAAATCAATGCCCATGTGGACAAGGCTAAATCTGGGTTGCCTTAATAAAACTACCTCATGTGTGAAAATGGATTATGACAATTGACTGGGTCAATAGGACCAAATCTATAGCACTATCCAGATGCAATGTACTAAGATGAATAGCACAGATCTAGTTGGAGGTTCCAAATGTGAAAGGAGCTAAACCTTTGAGATGGTTTAGGGTTTTGCAAGGCTTTCATCCTATAAATGAAAGAGGAGAGTAGCATGAGAGGGGTTGTTGAACATATTATCTTTTAAGGATTTGTCTGTTTATACACTTCTCATTCTCTGGTTGTTTACCTGAGAATAGTGTTGTTTAGCACTGGGTGTTCCTAATCGAGAATCCCACCTCTTTCATTGAGAGGCCTCTTGGAAGAGTCTTGCATTTCTTGGTCCACTATCAGGCATTTGGCCAAGATTCTTCTTCCAACTACAACTTAGATCCTGTTGAGGGCTTGGTTGTCCTTATGAGCAGCAGTAAGTGGAGGCTAGATCTATTCAGATCTAGACCATACTAGTGCCTCTTTTTAGCGGGGAAGTCTTCTATCCCATTGGAAAGAGTGTATTAGTTGAATAGAGCTTTAGATCTACAACTTGGAATTAGGAAAAAGTATACATCAAGCCTACAATGCAGTTTACCTCCCTGTACTATGTTATTTTTCAAGTGAAGAGTTTCAATGTGTTTGGAAATTGTTTGGAGGAGAGATCTCTGGTGTAAAGGAGTCTTCCTTGCACTATGGTGATCCATGGATTAGCCATATAATCCATGTATGTTTCGAATCTGAGATATTCATTGATGTATCTACTTTAGAATTTTTGAATCAATCTGCAAATCTACTGCAGTAGATCTCAGATCTACTCTTGTGCTTTCATGTTTTGCTGAAAACCCCAAGGGGGATGTAAAATAGAGATAGTCTAGTGTACAGATATGATATAGATCTAAAATTTTTTACATGGATATATCCTATATTTTAGTTTTAACCTACAGCTGCTGTTTATTCATAAAAATAACGTTGTCAAGGCTTTGCAGTGAAATACATTTGCTGCAGCACCTCTTTTAGAGGTTTTTTTCTCCATAAAGTCTCTTTCTTTCTCTTATACATTGATTGGGCTATAATTTAAATAATAAAATCATTGTATCAGTTATTTTCAAGATGTCATATTGGCCTACTACTACTGCTTTCCAAAACTATGTTATTTTCTAGGCAGTGTTATTTTCTATTCCTGTAGTCCCTTCTTTGGTTAGTTTTCAAGATTTCCTAGGTGTGGGAGATATGTTTAAACCACCTAGAGAGATTTGTTTCTAATATCCTCTTGGATTTAGGTCTTAGATACTCATATCTAAGGGATCCAAGGGCTTATTTCAATATTTGTATCAGCCATTCCTAAAAAATGCGTTTTTCAGGCATGCCTTGCTAGCAGTCCCAGTTTTGGGATTTTATAGTGGTATCAGAGCCTATTTCTTGGCACAACCTGTGCTTTACTTTTGAAGAGCCAATATGTCTTTTCATGGGAGGAAAATATTGATGAAGAAATTTGGTTACATCTAAGACACAAAAGTGAAGGGCCCAAACCCTTCATCTGGAAGATTGATTGGGAGAGAGTTTTATAAAACTCTGTTCCAAACTATGCATGAGCTAAAGAATTAAATCAGGGGAGTGAGGAATGAAAGACAAGTAGATATTTTGAAAGGGTTTTCAAATGAAAGGAGCCTCACTACTTCATATTATGTGTGTGACCATTCAGCCACACAATATGTTCCACAACGTTGTAGCATGCCTACTTTCTTGTCAAAGGAAGGAGGAAGTGGAGGAACACCAAAGGAGGAATCTCTTGGTGATTATCTCCAAGAATATGAATCTCAATTAGAGGGGTTCAAAGAAAATCTTAGTTTTCCAGAGTTCTGTCAACACAAAGAAGCAAGATCCAGCACCTACAGTAGAAGGTAAGGGTGCCCTCAGCACACTTTGGGTAGATTCTCTCTACCTAATTTTGATGGATCACCTAAAGACTCGGCCAAGTCTTAGGTAAAGAAGCTTGACACATACTTGCTGCTGCATCAAGTTACAGAAAGAGAAGCCTTGAGAGTAGTAGCTCTACATATTCAAGGGAAATATTATGCTTGGTGGTTGTTTCAATCCTCTTCCATAAAGGGGATAAACATCTCTTCTTATGCAAAGTTCACTAGGAGACTAGTGAAGAGATTTGATGTGAAACATTCAGAGACTTCTTGGGAAGAGCCAATTGAACCCAAGAGATCTGCATTTCTACATAAGTTGGAAGATTCCATGGAGCCAACTCCAGTCCTAAACATTATTGAGGGGGTTGAAGAGTTGATGCACAATTTTCTAGAGGCAAAAGCCCCACTACAGCAAGATCTCTTCTCTCAAAGAGAAGACATGAGGGATTCTTCCTCACTAAGAGATCAAGGAAAAGGATATCTTGATGATGAAGAATTCTCCAACCATGATGAGGAGGGATAGGAAGAGTAGAGAAGATCCTCCAGTGCTGTGACAGTAGGAGGAGATCTATTTTCAGTTGGATATGGAGGTGAAGCAATGGCTTCCACTAGAGGAGTTCTTGCACCTTTGCAATGATTTCCTAAGGATCTTCCATATGGAGGACATGAGTAGCATGTGTCTTTAATAAAATACAATGAGACAGAATAAAGGAGGGATCACATGGCTGATCCACTATCAGAAGCTAGGGAAATTTCTCCAATCAGAGGAACTCTTACACAACTAAGAGGGGTCTCCAAATTTCATGAGACTTTCACACATAAAAACGAGTTGAAATTGCACAGTGGAAGTAGGGACATGAGGATCTCATCCAACATGCACATGAGAAGGTCCCTTAAATCTAATTATCTAGTGGCAAACTACCTGGGAGGCCACCTGATACAAATTATGTGGGGAAGAACTTACAAGTTGCTACTCCAAGCTTAGATCTAGGAGGGTTTGGAGCACTTGAAGACAAATATATAGCATTGGGAGACTTGGGTAAGCTCAAGGAGAAGGGAGATCTTATTCCCTTATCATCACCACCCACTCTTCTATCTGGATCTGCGCTGTGGGAGAAGAAGAATGGAAGGATCAGCCTTCCAACACACACCTATTGCATGGGGAATGCCCAAGAGGAGGTCAGCAATATGACATACATTCCTGTGGATGTATCATCAGCGCTGTAGAGTATTCCAAGGATCTTCACAACATGCTGCAAGGAGAGGGCTATTTAGTCCAAGGAGGGGTCATCTATCATCATGGTAGAGTCTTCTTGTCTAGAGCTTCCAAGCTCAAATAGAAAATACTACAAGGAGCACACAAAGAGTTATTTTTCAACCATATGCAATCAATGAAGATCTACACTCTAATCATGAGGAGCTTTGATTGGGAAGGCTTGAGAGAGGAACTACATCAGCACTTTCAAGAGTGCATGAGCTATGTGGAGTTGGGGCAGCCAAGGGACTCTATGCAAGAGTCATTTCAGCCATCTCTTCCTTCTTTTTCAAGAGGATAAATGTCCATGCATAACTCCATGTGTATGATTAACCTTAATGGTAAATAATATGTTAATGTAAAGAAAGTCCATTTTTCTATTTGTACATGTTCTTTTACCATTTTTATGTAGGCCATGACTCCTAAAAGAAGCAATGTATCATGTAAATGTCATGGCCATTGTTGGGCCACTAAGAATTTTGAATTTGGCCACTCCCTTGATGTGCAAAGGGATATTGATTTTCATGATGGGTGCTTCCAAAAGGCACCAAATATATCTCACATTTTCCGCAATAGTGAGATGACTTGGGTAGCGAGTAAGTGGTGGGAAACCCACTTACCACATCTTGGTTTGATGCAGGTAGGGGATGCTCTGCACTAGTTCCACATGTGGGACTATGATCCACCTCCATGTACACACATTTCAGTTTATTTGTACATTGTCTTGATCCCCTATATTGATGATGTACTTGTACTTTCCATGGGGATGAATGGAGGAAGGAAGGAAGGCATGCATGTGCCCTATGGGATGACTACACTCCTTGTACTTTATGCTTTCTATTTCAGGGATGGAATTGGGAAAACCATGGTTGTATCACGTGATTCACCGTTTCCTTATGGAAGGAGTTGTTTGCAACTCAAGAGGACATTGTTGGGACAAGTTATGGATGGATGGATTGGTGATTTCTTAGCTTATGAGAGGATCTTATCCGTTTTTGTGACACCAATGGAGGAGGAGATGAGTTGCAACAGTCACCTTATTAGTTTCTTGAGGATAAGAAACATTTTGTAGGGGAGGACTATAATATTCCTAATTAGCTCAAACTAATAGGAATATTCCTTTTTGTTTTCATTGTCTTGTTAAAGAATAAAATTTTAAAGGAGGACAAATTAAACTCCTTAAAAAGTAGAATAAATCAATGCCCATGTGGACAAGGCTAAATCCAGGCTGCCTTAATAAAACTCCCTCATGTGTGAAAAGGGATTTTGAAAATTGACTGGGTCAACAAGACCAAATATACAACGTTGTCCAGATACAATGTACCAAGATGAAGAACGTAGATCTAATTGGAGGTTCCAAATGTGAGAGGAGCTAAACCTTTGATATGGTTTAGTGTTTTGCAAGGCTTTCATCCTATAAATGAAAGAGGAGAGAAACATGAGAGGGGTTGTTGAACATATTATCTTTGAAGTATTTTTCTGTCTAGACACTTCTCATTCTCTAGCTATTTAGCTGAGAATAGTGATTCTTAGCACTGGGTGTTCCTGATTGAGAATCCCACCTCTTTCCTTGAGAGGCCTCTCGGAAGAATCTTGCATTTCTTGGTCCACTATCAGTCATTTGGCCAACCTTCTTCTTCCAAATACAACTCAGATCCTGTTGAGGGTTTGGTTTTCCTTGTGAGCAGCAGCAAGTGGAGGCTAGATCTATTTAGATCTAGACCATACTAGTGCCTATTTTCAATGGGGAAGCCTTCTATCCCATTGGCAAGAGTGTATTAGTTGACTGGAGTTTCAGATCTACAACTTGGCATCAACCCAAAGTATACAACAAGCCTGCAACACAGTTTATCTCCTTTTACTACATTATTTTGCAAGTGAAGAGTTGCAGGGTGTTTGACAACTGTTTGGAGGAGAGATCTTTGGTGTAAAGGGGTCTTCCTTGCACTGTGGTGATCCATGGATTAACTATCTAATCCATGTATGTTTCAAATCTGATCTATTCATTGATGTATCTACTTCATAATTTATGAATCATTCTGTAGATCTGCTGCAGTAGATCTCAGATCTACTCTTGTGCTTTCATGTTTTGCTAAAAATCCCAAGGGGGATGTAAAATAGAGACAGTCTAGTGTATAGATCTAATATTTTGTACATATATATGTCCTTGATCTGAGTTTTAACCTACAGTTTTTGTTTACTCATAAAAATAATGCTGTCAAGGCTTTACAGTGAAATACATTTGTTGCAACACCTATTTTAGAGGGTTTTTCTCTATATAGTCTCTTTATTTCTCCTGTACATTGATTGGGCTATTTTGTAAATATGATTTATCATTGTATAAGTTATTTTCAAGCTGTCATATTGGCCTACTACTACTACTATCTAAAACAACGTTATTTTCTGGGAAGTGTTCTTTTCTATTGCTGCAGTCCCTTGTTTGGGCAGTTTTCAATCCTTCCTAGGCGTGGGAGATCTGTTTAACCCAACTAGAGAGATTTTTTTTTTATCTCCTCTTGGATTTAGGTCTTAGATACTCAAATCTAAGGGATCAAAAGGATGATTTCAAGATCTATAGTAGTCATTCTTGAAAAATTCATTTTTCAGGCATGCCTTGCTAGCAGTCCCGATTTTGGGATATTACACCCATAGCCTTGCTTCCGAAGAAAGATGTGACTTGGAAAATGTGTGTAGACTTCAAATATTTGAACAATATTATGTTAAAGAATCGATACCCAATCTCAAGGATAGATGATTTTCTTGGTCAACTGAAGGAAGCAAAGTTTTTCACTAAGTTAGATTTACAAAGTGGATATCATCAAGTAAGAATTACAGAAAGTGATATATGGAAGACTGCATTAAAAACCAAACAAGGACTCTTTGAGTGGTTGGTTATTCCATTTCTTTTGTGTAATGCACCAGCAAATTTCATGTGTGTTATGGATAATGTTTTGTGTCCATTTCTTGATGACTTTGTGATTGTGTATTTAGATGACATACTGATTTTCAGCAAAACAAGAGAAGAACATGTCTTGCTTGTGAATAGGGTGCTTAATGTTTTGAAGAAAGAGAATTTGTTTCTTAAGATGTCAAAGTGTGACTTTGGAAATACTACTTTATTTTATTTGGCACACATTGTAGTTGAGAATTGATCCTTCTAAAGTAGAATCCATTGTGAATTGGGCCACTCCAAAAACAGTAACTGAGGTAAGAATTTTCTTCGGTGAAGCTCAGTATCGGAGAAAGTTTATTGCTAAATTTTTTGCCATAGTAGCTTCTATGCATGCAGTGACTAGTGTGAATAAAGGCTTTGAATGGGGAGGCAAACAAAAAAAATCTTTCGAAGCTTTGAAAGACAAGATCAGTTCAGCTCTAGTCCTTGCATTACCTAATTTGAGACAGCATTCAAAATACAAACTGATGCTAGTGATTATGCCATGGGCGTAGTTCTTTTGTAGCATGGTAAGCCTATCACTTTTCATTCTAAAAAATTCAATGGTGTTGTAACTAATTATCCTACATATGACAAAGAGCTGTATGCATTGGTACAAAGCGTGAAGAAGTGGAAACACTACTTGATGGGTAAAGAGACAATTATACATACCAATCACCAGCCATTATAGTACTTGTAGTCGCAAACAAAATTGCAGCAATCATGACATTTCAGGTGGATGGGTTTCCTTCAAAAGTTTCACTTGGTTATAAGGTACAAGAAAGGTATTTTCAATAAAGTTGCTGATATGCTTTCAAGGCCAGTTATAAGTGCTTCTACTTTACTAAAAAATGATTCTATTGTACATGAGAGTTACATAGAACAATATGTGCATGATGTTGGTTTTCAAGATGTGTATGCTAGTTTGAGTGAAGGGAATCAAGTTGAGGAAACTAATTATCACATGCATAACAATTTGTTGTTTCATTTGAGCAAGTTGTGTATACCACAAGGAGAGAGACTAAGTGTCATGAAAGTGACTGATTCGTCTCTTATTGCTGGACACTTTGGGATGAGAAAAAAACTGGCACATCTACAGAGGTATTTCTATTGGCCTCGCATGATAGATAGCATGTCTCGTTTTATAATAAGTTGTTCAATGTGTGCAACAAGCAAGCCTAACAATAGGAATCTTGGGTTGTACATGCCACTACTGATACCATCAAGGCCATGGGAGAGTGTCTCCATGGAATTTTTTGGAGGCCTACCTGTGTCAAGAAAAAAACATGATTATCTTTATGTAGTTGTGGATAGATTCAGTAAAAAGTGTATACTTATCCCATTTAAGAAAACCATTACTGCTGAAAAAACTGTTGAAATTTATTTTCAACATGTATGGGTTCATTATGGATTGTCAACTTCTATTTTTAGTGACAGGGATTCCAGGTACATTGGGAATTTTTGGTCCAATCTTTGGAAGATGATGGACAAAAAGTTGAAAAAGAGTACTTCTCTTCATCCGCAAACTGATGACCAAACCGAGGTCGTAAACAAAACCATTGTGCATCTATTGAGAGGATATTGCAGAAAACATCCTAAGTTGTGGGATGAGTAATTTCATGACATTCATCACACTTACAACCGGGAAAAGCACTCTTCTACAAATACATCACCTTTTGAAGCATGCTTTGGGTATTTTCCAAAATCGCCATTAGACTTCGTCATTGAGAAGGATGTTGGAATTGATGGTCATAGTGATATCCGTTACACCAATTTTTGGTCATCTAACCTGTTACTATTAGATGGACCAAAGTACACCATGTAAGACCAATTTTACCCTAACTTAAATTGATTTCACTATGAAAAATAACTTCGTAATCCTTATTTATTAATTTGTTTATGGTCTAAACAGGAAACCCCATGAGGAAATATTGAATAAATCCAAATTTGTTTGATTTTACTCAAGGAATAATTAGTTAAACAATATTTTAATTAATATTCTTGGTCATAATTAACCCAAAACAGGAAAATTAATTAGATAAATCATTATTTTTCTTATTATTTTCCAGGAATAATTATTTAAACCTTACTTAAATAATATTCCTTGTTAAATTTCCCTAAATCATTTATAAATAATTAAATAAATCATTATTTATTTGATTATTACTCAACCACATCCTTAAAATAATAAATAAATCATTTATTTATTTATTATTTACAAATAAATGGATTTGACCAAAGTCAAATTATTTTTTCCTCCAACAAATATAATACAATATTCCATAAAAGTTGGATCTTGATTTGGTTAGTAATATTTTAATTATGCACCAATATCTAGAATAACTCAATATTTTGTTATAAATAGAAGGGTTTTTCCATTCATTCACTACCTTTGGTTGCCTAAATATCACTCTGGATCTATACTTTTGGTCTGACTTTGATCCACCATCATTGTCATATTTTGCTATCATTTTCTTGTGATCTCCCTTTGAGTTCCATTTTTGTCTAGGTTTTCTACACCATCAACAGAGAGAGATTTTAGATCTGAAGTGTTGAGGACTTACAAGAACCCATACCATTGAGGGGGACTGGTAACATCTTTCTATGTTCCCTTCCCAGGTGTCAAAAAATAAAAAAATTCTTTAAAAATATTCCTGTCTTGTTTATTGGATGCATGTATAAACACTTGCTTTTATTTACTGCTTAATGTTTTTTAGTCCATAGATCTAGATTTTGTAGCATTTACCTTGGTCAACTAACTGTAGATCTAAATAAATTGGCAGCCATCTTTGCTGTTAGGGATGTTTTTTATGCACGGCTAAAGTAAGCCTTTTTCGTACGCTTGTGATTAAGATTCAAACTAACAATATTGACAAGGCTCGAAAGTTCAATGAGAAAATTTAGATTATACATAAACAAGTTCAAGAACAGCTTGAGAAGAGTCAAAGAAAATACAACGAGAGGCATGAAAAAAATAGAGTTGATCACAATTTTCAAGAAGGAGATGAGGTATGGTTGCACATAAGCAAAGAAAGGATGCAAGGAGAAGGTAAAAAGCTCAAATCCATTCGCTATGGTCCATTCAAGATCATAAAGCAAGTTGGTAAAAATGCATTTCAACTTGACTTGCCTTCATATATGCAAATGTATTCAGTTGTTAATGTTGAAAAATTACGTTTGTATTAGCCACCTTTGATCGATGATCAAGGAAGTGATGTTTAGTTGCCTTCTATTGAAGATTTCTCACCAAAATTTTTGGATGAGCTCAAGGAAGATACAATTCTTGACTGGGGGACAAGATCATCTAAGAGGGGAAGTGTTCACTACCTTCGATTTGGGCTCAAAGGAAGTTAGCCAAGCAAGCCAAAGTGGATGGAAGTTGGAAAGGTGAGGGAGTTGTACCCTCATCTACTGAACAGGTAATCAAGTCTTTTGGGGTCCAAAAGCTTCCCAATGGGAAGGTGTGATCAGGATTTCATGATTTTTTCTCAAAATTGAAAGTGCTCAAAACTATATCAAACCTGAGCGACTGGGTATATCTCCTCGTTCTGATTACAGTGTCGTGAACAGTTCGAAAAACCAATGTCGTATGAGGGAGATATCATGTTCTGATCGATTTCCCAACTAGCAAAAATTGCAACAAGTTTGACTAGATGCCCAGTCAACATGTAGAGGTACAGTCAGAAAAAATGGGAATATTCCTAAGAATATATCATTTTCCAAGCCAATAATATTTTTCCAAGTGGTGCATTCTCATTCATCTATCGATTCTACATTTTAATGTTGAGCCAATGGATGGGTGACACATGGCAAACCCTTAGGCTGCCACCTGTCCCATGGATGGTTCATCAAAATTTTGTTAGGTCCGGGGGGTTTGACCCCACGACCTTCAGCGCACACAAAAATTATCTCCATTGTCTAGGCTACCATGTGATTCTTAACCTCTAAGGGCACCAACACTATTTATGTTTCATAAACTATGTATATGGCGGGCGAGCCGCCAGCTGGCCCCAACTCACCGGTAGCCCCAACTATTGTGTTCACATGTTACATATAAAACCACAACATCCAACAGAAATCCAATGGTTAATAAAATTTTTTTCTAGCGGTAATTAAGACTATAAGCACAAACCTTTTCACATGCCACCATTTACGGTTAGTTCAACCATTTCGGAACTCTGCCTCCTCTCTGAATTCCACTCCAACATTTAATTGCAGAGTTTAATTAAACCATGGGTTTGGGGGTCAGCGTGTGGTCACCCCCTACCCGAAAAATTATTTTTACGGTTATCATGGTGTAGTTTAAGTGTGCCACTAAAATTTGGTGTTTTTTCTTTTTTTAACTCTAGTTAACTACAGTTCTCCTGTTTTAGTGGAGGTTTTGTAGAAATATTGGGGAAAAGGCCAGGAGGATCAATTTTCTACCAATTTGGGTGAAACAAGAGCCTACCTAGACTAATTTGGGAATTTTGGAGCCATTGGTGCAGATAAAATAGCCATTGGAGGCTTGTAAACCACGTATTTGCAAAATTTTGAGCATAATGAAAAACGGACATGCCATTGGGAGTTGGACCAACAAATGTAGCCCAGGAGGGGTGAACTGCTTCATCATGCCTGCTCTGTAAATATTATGTGTGGTTTTATTTCTATGTTATACATTGATGTTCAACGTTATTTAGGCTTATTTTCATGCTTATAATTCACAAATTCATCTATGTTTCATGGTTAAATTCCTTAATCTTTAAGCAAACAAATGGAGACAAATATGTACATGTTTTGTAACTTAAAATAAAATTAGCACATCAAAATAATATAGTCCTTTCAGATCACCAATGAAAGGATTTTTAGAGCCATTTGAAGACTTCTTAAGGTCGAAGAGCCACAGGGAAGTTTTGGGCAGCTCGAGGCTATCAGTGGATGAAGGCCTAGATTGGGGAGCCAGTGCTCATTTTGAGCAAATGATCAGTCTATTTTGGAGATTTGATACGTGCTGGAGATAGTAGGTAATGTTTCAGGGACAAAAAAACACTTCTGAAGGAGTTAGTTCCACTTCAAGGCTAAGGGAATCTTAAGGGCACCAACAGAAGGAATCAAGTCTAAGGGAACCTAGATATTTCTTCAGAGTGATGATAGCCATGATAGGGTATTATGGTATTATAAACCCATTGGTTTAGTTTATATAGGAATTGGATTTTATTTTGTAACTTGTAAAGAATATTTTCATCATAATCCCAAGGAGCCAAGTCAGTTGACAGGATCTCAAGGAGACGTAGCCCATGATATTCGGGTGAACTCCTATATTAAATCTGTTCTTATGTGTTGATGCTTATTTTCTGCATTATATGGTTGTTTCTCATGTTAAATATCAGCAAAAAAGATGGACTTAAAGCACTTCAACAGTTAAAAAAAATACACCTATTTTCATGTATAAAATTATGCCCAGTCATGTATAAGCATGATCATTTATTTGTTTAACTGAATGGGAGGTGGTTGCGCATAATCATTTGAAGTTATCCACCCATTTTTAGATCAATTTGGTATCATAGCACTATTTTTCTTGCATGACAGAGCACTAGGTTTCTTGTTTGACTTGAAAGGTGTTTAAACAATGCAAAGAATTTATTGTTTGCAAATTGACTGTTGCTTACAATTTTAAGTTTGCTAGAGGTGAAGGGAGAGCTACTGATAGCTAAGTCCAAAAGAGGACAATAATGAAGAAAGGTTGAAGGCATCTTCCTTACCCAAAGGACCTCAAGGCAACCCTTCATGCATAAGAGATGAAAAATTCTTCAAGTGAGGTTTCAAAATCCTCCTCCCTCACAAGATTCTTCAACGAAGACATGAAGTGGAGCTTCTACATCTTGAAGGATATGGTGCAAATTCTGTATGAATATAGAAGAGAAATCACTAGAATTCATGAGCAATTGGTTGCTATGAATCAAGAGAAGGAAGAAATTCTTCAAAGATTGCATGATATGGACATGGAACTCCATCAAGCCCAAGAGGCCTTAATCAAGAACATGCATAAAGCAGAGGTAATTCACTCTAATTTGTCTTCAAATTCCTCTTCAAAAATATGTGTAGGTTCATTTTAAAATCACACTAGAGGTATAGGGTCCAAGTGGATGTTTAAAATGGGCTATGAAGTCAAGGGTTTAGGAAAACATGCACAAGGCATGATTGATCCTATTTTGGTTGAGGAGAGGCCTAAAAAGTCGGGTCTTGGTTATGTTCAATCTTATGGCAAAAATTCTACAGCCATGAAGGCATTTGAGACAACTTCAAAAAGAAATTTTGTCGCAAGTTCTAAACCACAAACATGTCAAGTTTGTTTTCAAGTTGATTGCCATTGTTTGAATCCTATGTTGCAGCAAGATGTGTGTAGACATGCAGCTTATGGCGAGCATGAGTGTTTAGATATCTATCAAGACATAAATACTAATGTTAGTCTTCAAGAGAAAGCTGAAACCTCTACAAGTTCATCTCCTCATGAAGGTAAAAGAGATGGACATGCAAAACAACATTTGAGGTATAATTCTTCCCATAGTCAAGTTGATTATGTTTCTGATAAGCATGTCAAATCTGCATGCTTGAATGGAAGAAATAGTTGTTGTGCATATTGTGGTCTGTGTAACCATGTTGTTTTAAAATGGTGGAAGAGGATGAAGGTGTACAGGAAACAGTTGAGGCAAAGGCAACTTGAAAAGAAGTTGCAAAAGACTTGCACATATTGCCAGAAGAAGGGACATGTTGTTTCCCAATGTTGTAAATTCTAATCATCCCAAGCGTTTCAGGCAAGAGGATAGAAATAATGGTGAAAGTGGAACCAAATATTCTGCATTGATGTGAGAACAGATGTTTCACATGAAGAAGATTTTCAGCAGCTAAAGTTTCCATGGAAGTGGCTTGGTAAGAAGTGATTTGACTTCTTGAAACAATAAGACATACATTCATTTGTACTTATGCAAATTTGAGCTATGTATGCATGTATTCTATTGTAATCTCATGTTTTTTTGAGCCTCCTTGGATCGATGATCAAGGACATGATGTTCAGCTACCTTCTATTGAATATTTCTTGCCAGAAATTTCTGAGTGAGTTCAAGGAAGACAATTCTTGACAGGAGGAAAAGAGAATCTAAGAAGGGGAAATGTTGACTACCTTCAAGTTGGGTTTAGAGGCACTATGAAATGGAAGGAAAAGTGTATGGAGGCTAAAAAGTGAGGGTGTTGTACTCTCATCTACTGAAAAATTCAGGTAATCATTATTTTTGGGTCTAAAATATTCCCAATGGGGAGGTGTGATCAGATTTTGATCAAGGACCTAAGTGATAGCTGAAAATTCAAAGTGTTAGAAAGTGTGTCAAACCTAAGTGGCTGGACATATCTCATCTTCCTGATTCCAGGACCATGAACGGTTCGAAAAATTGACACCATATGAAGAAGTTATCACAATTTTAAAAGTTTTGTAAACTGCATTTTTTGGCTTTTAACCAAGTTTGACTGGGTTTGGAAAATTCAAAAAAAGAATATTCTAGGGAATATTCCTAAAATATTCCTTACAATATTCCCCAGAATATTCCATATGGACCAATTTTATGCTGACAAGTGTCCAAACCGTATTGATCAATGGATTACACGTTTAGGTTTTAAGCCAATCATAGGTTGCCACATGGCCCAAGAATGATGCAGTAAAATTTTGGTCGAACTCCATCAGAGTCGACCGCATGACCTCTCGCTTGCATGTGCCCTCCGAGACCATCTGGATTACAATGGTTCTTAACCATCTTGGTGGTCAAATTAATTATATTTTTTAAAGCAATCTGTTTTGGGGGTTTGGAGGGGCCAGCCCCTCCACATATGGCTTGAGCCCATGACCATGGGCATCAATAGCTGACGGTCCTGCGGAAAGTGAGGTCACATGGTTGTGGTTACAGTTCATCCGACGGTGTTTTTATCCCGACATCTAATACCCTGCCAAAATTCATCTCAACCCTATCACATGACGGTTAACAAACTTAACGTCGACAATTCTACTCTAATGTTTAATGACCACGGGGATTTTGGGGTTTGGCATGTGGCCACCCTCTCCCCTCCGTTAACTTAAATTTTACGGTTAGTAAACTAGCAGATAAAATAGTGCACCCTCAAATTTTGGCATGATTTCTATTCTAACTGGAGTTAAGTGCAGTTCCTCCACATTTAGTGCAGGATTTTTAGGGGACTGTGGGAAAAATTAGTTTAGGCTCTATGTTGAGCTAGATTCGACCATTCTGAGAGTGTGAATAGTAAATTTATAATATCATAGACACTCAAAACTCATTGGTGGGGGTTACAGAGCCATCATAGGACATTTGAGAAGGTTGTTTCTTCAGAGAAGTTCCAGGGGCCACCATGGGTCAGCAACAGTTTGAAGCCTAGCCAATGCAGCTAGAGTCCTTTCTCAGTAATACAATAGTCAATTTTGGATGTTTCAGACATTCTGGAACTAATGGTGTGGTTTTCAAGGCCTGTAGAGGAATTTTGAAAGTTGGGTTGCTTCAAAGAAGTTTCAGGGGCCACAAGGGCCATCCACTGCCAGCAGGAGAATGAGGCCTATCCAGAGCAACCAATATCCATTCTTAGCAAACCAATAACCATTTCTGACTGTTTTGATACTTCTAAATCCATTGTTGTAGTTTGCAAAATCTTTTGAGGACTTATGAAAATATAGATACTTCATATAAGTTTTCAGTGAACCTAGACCCACAGGGTGCCACCAGGTGTTGGAGGCGAAACCGGAGCAGCCGGAGGCCAATTTCTGCAAGTGAATAGTATATTATGACTATTGTGGAAATTTTGAATCCAATGAAAGGATTTTCAGAGACATTTGAATACTTCTGAAGGTCGAAGAGCCACAGGGAAGTTTTGGGCAACCGAGGGCCATCAGTGGATGGAGGCCTAAATTGGGGAGTCAGTGCTCATTTTGAGAAAATTATTAGTCTATTTTGGAGATGTGATATGTTTTGGAGACAATAGGTGAGGTTTTAGGGACAAAAAATTAATTCTGAGGGATTTAGTGGCACTTTGAAGCTCAGGGAAGCTTAAGGGAACCTAGATCTTTCTTCAGAGTGATGACATCCATGACAGGGTATGACGGTATTCTAAACCCATTGGTTCAGTTCAAATAACCATTGGAGTTGAGTTTATAACTTGTAATAGAATGTTTTCATCATAATCCCAAAGAGCCAAGTCAGTTGACAGGAGCTCAAGGAGACATAGCCCACGATATTCGGGTGAAATCCTATATTAAATTTGTTGTTATGTGTTGATGCTTATTTTTTGCATTATATGGTTGTTTCACATGTTAAATATCAACAGAAACAAATGGACTTAAAGCACTTAAACAATTAAAAAACATACCCCTATTTTCAAGTATAAAATTCTGCATAGTCATGTATAAGCATGATCATTTATTTGTTTAACTGAATGGGAGGTGCTTGCGCATAAGAATTTGAAGTTATCCACCCATTTTCAGATCACTATTTAGACTAGAATAGTTGTCTATATTATTATAAATAGGAATAATATTTGAATCCCTAAAAATACCCTTCGTATGGTCAAGCAACATAGGAACATGGTCCCATAATGGATTTCTATATGACAACTGCAAACGACATGAGGGGAATCCCCACTCAACCATCCATCAGCATGTACATGCTTCAATTCACATGTGCTCATAAATTACCGATGGTCTCCAATGCATTTCAATGGATCCTTATAGCCTCTTTGTAGAATTGGATACCCTATGCAATTATTTAATGGATGCAACTTATTATGGAGGTTTTAATTGATGGTCTAGTGGAGGTCACTCAAATCAAATCATAGTTCAATTCTTCGCATGATTATCTCTACTTTGATGGTTTTTAATGTAGGGAATTTTTGCAAACTCAGGGAAAGTGGTAGCATTTTTGGCCCTCTAATTGTGGAAAATGCATTATGTCCATCCCTTACAGAATAATTTGTTGTTTATATGGACAGAAGAGGTAGATTTTTTATTTTAGGTCACTATATGTTCAAGCCTAAGTCCTAGTGTTTTTAGCTGGAAAATCCAACAACATGTGATATTTTCCTCTATCACATTAGCCTCTTCCATCTTCAACTATTTATGGGGGGACGATTTCCATAATGAGGGAGAGCCTTGGGAAATGCATGCCATGTGGGGTTTTCTACCAATTTATTATCTTTCTCAAAGATGGCTCTCCTTTGGTTCAAATTTATTCAGGTTCAACTTCAATGTCTCTTCTCTTGGCATTAATTTTTTTTCCTAACTATTATCTTGTATCGATTGGCTACTTAGGTGTTGATGCAACTCTAGGTGGATAATTCTCTCATTCCTCTCTAGTGTCAAGAGAGTTGTATTCCTGTCCACATTTTTATGAGTTCTCCCCATTGGGCATGACCCCTCACAAGGCCATTGTTACTCAAAATTCTCTTTTCTCTTCTTCTCTATCCCATGCCCAAAGTAACTATCAACTTTCCGTATAAAGGTTCCACTCTTCGAGTTGAAGACATGCCCTTGTTAGTGTGCTTGTATTCGCTATGGTGTTATCTATCATTGCAATCATGGATAATGTGAACATAGTAGGGCATAGGTTCACGAAGAAATTTTAGTTGTACAATTTTGAGAGCTCACTCCCCAACTAATCCAAGTAGAGATCGCTCAGACAAAGTATGAGATTGCCAATCAAAGATGCATTCTCTCAGACACACAGGTTATTGTAGATGTTGTAGATTGAGTTCCTAATGCTGGGCACATGCGCGGTTTGTACAAAAAATATATTTACATGCTGGAAATCTACTAGCACAAGAATTTTCTACTTGGAAAAGTATTATTAGACAGATATAATTAAAGCCATGTTGATATTCTCCTCTCCTTATATCACATGCAGTCTCAAATGACAACATTAGATCATTGGTTAGGGTGCATTGAAAATCATATAGGAATTACTCCAAACTCTAGTTTCTTTGTGAGTAGCAAAAAGGAACATATATTTGTAGAAGTCACTAACTTAGATAATTCCTCTCAATTGTTTTTTTTATGCTATTCTTTTAGATTTTATGTTTCAGTTTTTTACTAAGTCTCTTCAAGGCCTTGCACACTTGGTTTTCAACTTATGTATTTTGAATATTATCTCTCTTGACAATATTTTGTCAACTACCTCTCTGAAGAGATTGAATTTATTAATTTGGTCGAATTTACAAAGTGACCAACAATTCCATTTTTTAAAAATTTTTGTACTATCACATTTAAAAACAATAAAAAGCATTTACTAAAAAATCAAAAATAAAATATATTTAAATATAATTCAAATCATCCTGATATATAAATAATAACCATATCATTCAAACCATCCTGATATATAAATTATATAAAATAAAAGATTATTAAAATACTCTGTCCATTTATATAAATATATAATTCCCCATCATTTTAAAAAAAAAAAAATTACTTTGTATGTGAAATGCCATGAAGTTATGGTGCGATAAACGAAACGTTATGTTAATATAATATTCCCATTTTGATTCTAATATATTTCGTATTAGAGTGTAATAAAAATTTTGTTAGGATGATATAATGTTCGCATTTTGATTCTGATATAATATAAAAATATCTTTTGTATTACAATTAATTTTATAGGGTAAAATGCTACGTAGAAATTAAATCAGAAAGTTATTTGTAAGAGTTTTTGTTAAGGCTTCTCCAGGATTGATGCTAAAATACATTTGAAATTTATTTTTAAGACTAGTATTAAGGGTTCTCCCGGATTGGTGTTAAATTACGAAAGTTGAATGCATCCCGATCGATAGTAGCTCCGAGTTGAAGTGGTGGATTAATGATTCTCATATTTGGCACCTAGTTCGAAGCACCGTACATGTACGTGGTTTTATGGTTATCTTTATTGTGAAACTCATCTAGTCACTTCATCCTTAATGAATGATAATTGCATTCATGGTGAAATCCTGAAATCCTGACATTCATGGTGAAGGAGGTGAAGAATAACTGCATAAGCCACAGTGGTGAAATCCTGACATTCATGCTGAAGGAAATCCTGACATTCATGGTGAAGGAGGTGTAGAATAACTGCATAAGCCACAGTGGTGAAATCCTGACATTCATGGTGAAGGAGGTGAAGTCTTGGCATTCAGGGCGAAGGAGGTGAAGAATATTTGGGAAGAGAGCATGCATTAATTTCGTATTGTTGTTCTTCACTAATTGGGCATTCTTTAGCTTTTCTAGATTCTAGATTTTGTATGCGTTGAGAATGTGGGCTTCATGCTAAACAGATTAAATGTCTTTGTTTCGTAGTTATGGTTTTTTATGTGGTATGTTACTCTCTTGGTTTTTCTTAAATATTTGGTGCCTACTAGGATTTATGCGTTGAATTTAATAACTTAATAACTTAATTTAATAACTTTCTGACTTGTGAGTGTAGTCTTCTCACAATGAAAAGATAATCTTCCATCTTTTCACAGATAATTTTCCATTTTTCCACCTCTCTACTCTAATTAGAGGCCTCTTTTGTATTGAATTTTAGTTATCTTACCATTAAGACTAAGCTTATTTTACCTCAACTATAATGGCTCCGCTCTTGGTTGGATCAAAGGAGTCCACCTTAGCCTGTAATTAAACTTCTCTATTCCTAGTTGCACCCATTCTTGATCTCTCTCAGCAACATCCCTTCTTATATTGTATGATGTCACAAGTAAATTTCCCTTTGGGCTAGTGAGGTTAATGAGACAATAAAAAACCACTCTATGTGACATCTCAGTAGGATGCATAGTGGTTTGCAGCAACCCTTATTGAAAACACTCCATTTGAGATCTATAGGGAAATCAATTTTGCATAATTGGAAGCAAGGGTGGAACAAAGATCTCTTTTGGATACTGAATTTGAGGATGAAGTTGGATACCTAAGAAAGGGAATACTCGTACTAGATAAATCATGTATATTAATACGATAGATTTTTATTGCCATATAAAACTATCACAACTGAGGTGCTTATGAAATGGTTATAAGTTCAATAGGAAATACTCCCTAGTATTGATGATGTGCAATTTTACTCGACAAAACTCATCGATAAAGTCTCCATGGTGCTAAAAAAGGTAGCTAACTTAGGAACTTTTCAAGAACTTTTCAACTTTGAGGAAGAGATAGGGGCACATCATACTATTCAAGTGGAGTCTCTATCTAATTAAATGTTTTCTCTTTTAATTTTTTTCTTTATATATTATCCAAGCTGTTATCCTTGGAAATAATAGGACTCAATATCATCGTATATTTCCAAAATATATTAAACTCTTTTGTCTATAAAATTGTGTGTTATTATATGCATCATTTACCTGGAGGGAATACTCTTGTGCTACCTGTCTAGTTTCCCTAATAGTGTTTGAGGAGTTACATATAGAATAATTCATATTTTTTATTTCAATAGTTGCTTATTATTACAAAAGAAAATGAGTATTAAGTCTAATTATATTTTAATATTTGAATATTTTTTATAATAAGTGTTATGTAGAAACTTAAATAACTATCTCTTTTTCTCTTTTTTTTTTGTGACTAGAAGAATCAGCAACTGCACCGGTATCGTACTCACGTTACATGGGGTCGAATCCCGCTGGCTACCCCTATACTCGTAGGAGGAAACTGCTGAGCCCGCAACAACAACCCCTCGGTTAAGACGGGACTTGAACTCGTGACCTGCACCACGGCACGAACGTCTTAGCAGCACGCTCGCTTGCCACTAGACCAAACCCCGACGGGCTACTTAAATAACTATCTCTTTAAAATAGAGCTCTAATTGAATTAAAAATAGGAAAAAAAAAATACTCTTAAAAAAGAAAAGAAAATGTTAACATTAAAAAGAAACAAAACTAAAATAAAGAAAATGAGAAAGAAATAACTACAATGAATAGAAAAAAGAAAAAATATTATATCAAATAATTAAATATTTATCTATTTTCTAAAATGATAATTAATTTACTCATTAGGTGTAGAATAGATGGTGATGGGGTGTATTGTTAAGTCACTTCGTGATCAAGAGGGCATGTGTTCGAAACTTTTTGAGCAAAACTCTAGTCATGTTAAGGGTTGGTATGTAATCTCTAATGAACTCAAAGCAAGATGTAATCTCTAATAAACTCAAACCACTTGACAAAAAAAGAAAATGACAATTATTATTTTTTATTTTTTATTATTATCTAAGCTAGAAATAGGAAAAAAAAACATAAGGAAAAGGTAAAAAATATTGAAGAATTCCTACCATAAAAAACCAAACTCTAAATAATAAGAATTAATATAAAACTTTGAAAGGTTGTGCAAATAGTTGATCAAGGCCTAAATTTTTCATTGAATATGCTTCTATAAGAAAGTATAATAATGAAAGAAAAATTAATAAAATTAGTTGCAAGAAAATTATCTATATCTAATTCTAATTGAGAGTGGATTTTAGATCACATGATAATACTAACCTACACCCATATTAGTTCTAGATCTACCAAAGGTCCAGAGTAATCACATATTCTGAAATGCTAACCATTTTTAGAGTGAAAAGAGATTTGATACCTACTATGTAGATATTACTTAGTTGAGATGGATCTATGTTGGTCATGCCAATAATAATATATAAATAAATAAATTGTTAAAAACACAATAATATGTTGACTTTACATTACAGACAAACCAATTTATTCTAATCAATATAATAAGAATTTTATATCTTCTAATTTATATTATCGTACTTTTTACATTTTACATTACATTTTTTATTTTATATTACATTATATTTTTTTAATTTCAATATTAAATAAAAATATGAAATTGATTTTTTATTTTTAATCTCTTTCTAAACTTAAAAAAGGTTATATAGTCACTTATATTATGCCTATACATCTCTTTTATATTAAATTAGCGCATCTTAAACTAATAAATAATTAACTTGAATTTCAATAATTCAATTAGAAAACAACAACACATGAAAAAGTTTAATTAACTCTAAATAAGTTGTTAGGTTTCAAGAAACCACTTCTAATTTGCCTTCCTATCTCTCGTCAATATATTGAAAGGTGAAAAAATGTTCATAAACAAATTGCAATCCAAAGTCCGTATTCCCAAAAGTGCGTGGGGTGATAGTTGGCTTATTAAATGATGTTGTGATTTCAGATAATATACATGTCAAAATAATATTATACATGTCATGTACTCTACTATTAAAGAATAGTTTTAAAAAATCATAATTATAAAAATAATTAGTTGTATAATTTATTTTATAAAAATTAAAATCATATGCCTAATTTATGAGAAGAAAATATAGTAGTGGAAGAAAATATAATAAAATTAGAGTTGAGATTAAAGTTATCTATATTTAAATTAAGAATGAGGATGAGTTTTAGATCACTTGAGGATATAAGTAATTAAGCTATGAAAAAAATATATATTAAAGTTATATTTTTATTTTTTTATTAAGTGTGAAAACGTTTTCTACTTAACAAAAAGAGAAAACATTTAACAAATTCTAATTAAGCTCTTATATTACAAAAACGCACTTCCTAATTTCAAATTCCATCTCTCAAGGAAGAAAACACTTCTTATTTTTTCTTTCCCACATGAATATATCAAAAACATAAAAAATTGCATAAATAAATTGTAATTCAAACTCTTTGACAATAAGTAAAGAAATGACAATTGACGAATTGGACATTTTTATAAATCTAAAAAAGTATATATGTCATTTACTATATCATTATAGTTTGAAAAAAATTACAATAACAAAAATAATTATATACCTAATTTATTTACACATTAAATAATAAATAATAACGTGTAATAAATTATCATTTAAATATATATCGTTTATTTTCTTTTTAAATACATGTCTTTCATTTTTTTTATTATTATCATTTTTTAAACATATGTCCCTTATTTTCCTTTTAAATATATGTCTCTTATTTTCTTTATTTATTTGGAAGCTTCTTAGATTCATTTTGCTAGTTTTTTATTTGTTGGTTGTTTGGGAACCTATGTGTGAGGTACGTTTCCTTTTTTACAAACCTGCCCAGCATTAGTTTTTTGCATTTTTATTTATTTATTTATTTATTGAGATGTAGTATATTTTATAACAGTGAATTGATTTTTTTAATTTATATTTATATTTTAAAATTTTTTAAAGTTAGTTTAATAATATTTAAGGATTTTATAATAGGTGTTTTTTATTATAAAATATTAATTGATTTTGATTGTTAATTCTGATTTTTTAAGAGAAAACACATGCTCTTAACTATTGGACTCACTATAATTTTTTTTGGAATAGTTTATTATTCTCAACAATCAGTTTGATGATTCTAATTAATCAACCTAAAAATATTTGATTTTTTACTTTCTCTACTTTGTCCTTTAAATTGTTAAAGTACCTTTGAGTTCTTTATTCAATTTTATAGGAAAATCAATGATTTCAATAATAGGTTCATGCTAACCCAATTTATTGTGCTCATGCTAAATTAATTGCTACATGTGCTCGATCATTATGAGTTTCCAATAGTTGTATGAAACTTCTAGATGAAGATTAACTACTCTCTTCTCCCTTTAATATTTCTTTTTCCTTTTTTATAATGTTATCTTTCCTTCCTTTTCCAACTCCCTTTTTTTCTTCTCATTTTCCATATCTTCTCTTTCTATAGCTTTTTCTCATTTTCTACTACTTTCATCTCTAATCCACTACACCTTGTTTTCTCGCTTTCCTTTCCTTTTTTCTTTTCTTAGAAATTCATCTCCTCGTACCATGGAATATCTTCTTTCTATTTCTTTATTATTATGTAAGGATCTTTCTTTTCAATTATGGTTTTCCTTCAGATGCTTTAAATACTTTTTATTACCTAATAATTCCAACTTGTTATTGTTTTCTTTTTATTTATCTATTTTCATTATATCAATTATGGTTTTAATTTGAATGTTTTAAATAAATAAAAAATACACTATTACTTTTTTTTTTTTTCCTTTATCTATTTTCATTATATTACATTTCTTTAATGAAATTGATATTTGTCGCTGCCTTATTCAAAATCCTTTATTACATTATTATATTCTAAAATTATTAAAATTAATCTCTTATAATGTTGCAACTCTGTATTCTAAATTAAAAATAAAAATAAAATACTACCTTATTAGATTGTGCTGGTTGTTTATCCTAATTTTTTTCTAAGTATGAGAGTTTTGCTAATGCAAAAGGAATTAAACACAATGCTACGCTTTTTTTCTCATTATTATCTTGAATTTAATATGTGTAATATGATATCTTCTAAAAACATAAAATATTGTATAGAAATTTCCCAAAATATGAAGCCAAGTTTTGAAAAAATTTCTAATTCTTCGAGATCACCACCATGTCCCTCTTTGAATAAACTTTGATATAGTATATGCCTAAGTTTATTTGAACATATGGAAGCAAGTAACCCTTGCATGACTAGGGTTACTGGAACTTGTCCTCAATATATATTCTTTAAACTTGTTCTGATTTCTTCGAACTGTACAATTGAAATTCTTTAAACTCTCGCTCTGAGTTCTGTAGGCTTTTTCAGGTTATGAATGCCTTGGCGTCTCTCCATTTATGGGAAAGGTAATTTCTCCTCCCATTCTCTTCGAAAGTTTCAATTCTCCGTAAAAGCACTGACATCTCTTCTTCTTTTCTCACTCCGTCAAACGGTCTAGGGTTCTCTTAATGGTAAATTCTCCTCTCACTCCTCTCGGTGGAATTCTCTTAGCTTATATTAAAACTGGGAGTGTCAGGTTCATTAAAAACCATTTGCAATTACGTTGGTCGTTGGGGACATGAATGAAAATCAGCGGTCAACTCTTGGAAGTTAATGCAACCGTGTGTGCTTTATTTGTTTCTATGACCATTTATTAAGTTGGTTTGAGGTCGGAGTCTTGATGAATTCATTGTTTTTCATTTCTGTTTTTTCTGGGGTTATATTTTTTAGTTATTTACATGAAATTTTGTAGATAATTATTAAAATTACAAGTAGTAATATGAGTGTTGGGTTTTTTAAAGTAATGAATTTATTTGTCAGTTGAAATATACATTTTGAACGATCAAATATCACAATCTCACTTAAAATTTGTCTTACCTAATTCTAACAAAAAAAAAAAAAAAAAAACCAAAATTCAAGTTAGACAACACCCCTCAATTAAAGTTGTTGATTCATAATGATTATTATGTCCATAGACATGAGGTAGACAACACTCAATTTTTACAATAATTATTATGCCTATAGACATGTCTATTTTTGGAGCCAGACTTCAAGAATTTTACTTTTAAAATTATTAATAATTATTATGGTATGAGTTAGAAACACTTGCACTTGTTGATTTACAATAATTAATATGCCCATAGGCAAGTTTATTTTGGAGTGGGGTTTCTAGAATTTTAATTTTAATTTTAGAGTCACTATTCTAGAATTTTAATTTTAATAGACTTTGGCTCCATGGAATATTGATGAAATATTTTAGTTGTAGTTAGAATAGAAGGTTGGATTTATTTCAAAAGCAGTTAAATTGCTCCAAATGTTTAATACTATATAATATAAGTTGTGTTACAATACAATGTGTCAATACCTTATGTTATCATACCACACTCTCAAACAACATAACACATTTCAAAATAAAAATATTTTATAAATACTGTATTTTAATTTAATTTTATAACATTTTTAACATTAAAACTTAATACTTACAAAATAACAACATTCTTACCATTATTTTACCATGATTATTATTGATTTGTAAATAGACTTTGTTACAATATCATTGTAGAATACACTTTCCCAAAAGCAAAAATCATTTTAAAAACAAAATATTTAAATTTATTTTATAACAATTTTATGACTCATTAGTTTTTTTTTTTATAAATAATTTAGAACCGAAATTCGACATGTATAAAATTAAATCAAAATAAATTTTGATATTTAGAAGTCTGAATTTGGTTGTAGATAAACATTATAATATAACAAA
Source organism: Pinus albicaulis (assembly GCA_034641835.2). Classification (NCBI taxonomy): domain Eukaryota; kingdom Viridiplantae; phylum Streptophyta; class Pinopsida; order Pinales; family Pinaceae; genus Pinus; species Pinus albicaulis. The sequence goes on along the minus strand of CM076570.1, from coordinate 434,552,099 downwards.
AGTTTATGAAATATTTTTATATTAATTTATCAATTACCTTTTGTACAAGAGACATGTACTAAGCATCAACGTTGCATATTACAATTGTTTTAAATTATCATCATTATATATATATATATATATATATATATATATATATATATATATATATATATATCTCGCAGAACACACAATTCTTAAGCATGGAGATTTATCTCTATTTTAACATGGAGATTCTTAATTTGTAAATATGTTTTGTTACAATATCACGGGCCAATACCATGGCTTATCAATACAACATAAACCATGACTCACTTAATATGAAACTTGTTCATATGATATTTTTTAATTAATTAATTTAATTAGAAGGGTAAAAAGAACATAACTACTTTGAAAATAAATGTTAACCATTGATTTATGTATATTATTATAATATTATAGAATATTCCATGAAGATTAAATCCCTACCATCCACCTAACAACTATTGATAGTTAAATTAAAATTCTACTAACATATTCTAAAATATACATGCTTATCTATGTAATTAATAATAATTTAAACAAAGTTATGATTTAGTTAATTTATGCTTTTTTTTTCTTTTTCTTTTTTTTGTTAATTTTGACAATGTGATATGTATAATGATAGAAATGTTTTCATGCCTATCCCCATTTCCCAACCATTTAATTTATATGACTACCTTAGTTTAGAAATACATAAAACCTTAGATTTTATAAATGCATTCAAATATCTCATTCCTTTTATTTTACTCAGAATGAGATATTATTTTCTTATGAGAATTTATTTTATTATTATTTTTATTTTAATAAAGATGAATTGTTCTTATTTATTTTCTCTTTTATGCAGTATATGTTTTTAAGCTTGTTTATTTTTTGTTGTTTCTATGCGATGCCAACGTTTTGCATTATTTGAGAAAATAATCTAAGTTATGCTTCTATGGATAGTTCACAGTAGTTATATGGAGACAAGATATCCCGAATGGAGTCAACGTATTTTATACCTATATTATAATCATAGACAGAATTCTTGTGGCTAGGTGGCTAGTTTTTTCACTTAAAAACTAGTTTTTTATTGTCGCGAGTGAAAGGAAGTAGTGAACATATTTTATGTCTAACTAATAATGGTATGGTGAATTTTAATATAAATATCCAAATTATTTTATCCTAGGGCATTTACATTCTAGTTGATTGTATATTGGTTGTTTATTTACATATTTAATCAAGGGTTAGACATCTAACTTGTCAACCACATGTGTTGGGGAGGTATCTAGTCTTACAATATCCCCATACTCCTTAGTCTTGTGCTAAGTACCATGGTTGGTTAGATACACTTCTAGTGATGAGGTTCCCTGGCAAGGACTATACTATACCCCTATATATGTTGATGTAGACATATTTGGTCAAGTATATTTCTAGATAAGGATTCCCAAGGGGCCAAAATCAATTTTTAGGTGCAAACAATGTGTATAAATACTTATTGTTATATAAATACACCTACAACATCAACCATATATATATAGAAACTATGGGTGTATTTATATGACTAATCAGATCAGTTCATAGTTTGCAAAATTCTCTTTCTCAATGAAGTAACTTTAAATAATTCACAAAATATCAAACCTCCTATCATATGTTAAGAAACTATTTTTATTATCTCTCACAAGATAAATTCTCCCTCCCAATAATGTCTTTTGTCCTTCCCATTCCATATTATTCAATACACTTATTGTGAAATTAGGCTTAGAATAATAATTAAAAGTGTCATAAAATGGGTAAAAGGTGAAATAACACTCATCCCTCATAGGATTTTTACCTTATACCAAATAAGTAAAATTAAAGTAATTTTTTCCCTCCTAGACTTAGTAGTCACTAGGACTATGTAGGTCATCCTCATTGAGCTCAAGTCTGGTCCCTTGGACATGGTTTCCATATCTCAATTAATATCTATCAAATTTTCTCCCATAATCTAACCAGCATAAATGTGGGGCCCGAAAAAGTAACTTGCAAATGGGATATCCCTATCCATATTATATATGGAAACATGAACCATAATCCATCATTAAAATAAATAACTTAGCGCATTAGTGATGAAAATAGCTCTAGAAACCTAGTTGTGTAGAAACACAATTTTTTGTAGAGCTCATGGAACAAACTCTAACAAAATTTTCAAGTAAAATTTGATACAAAATATGACAAAATTTATTTTTATGTACAATGTATTGTCAACACTTCTTGGATAAATATATAAGATATATTGAATTCCCACCAAGTAGGCTCGAATTGAATCACATGTGTTATCTCAGTGATGTGGTCTAATTCTACTAGGATAGAATCATTTCCTTTGTATGTTCTAGGAAATTTTGAAATGAAATTAAGTGATATTTATTCCCCCTTTGAATATAGTATGCTTATGGAATTCAAATTTCTAGTCAAGTGCTTATGTCTTAGCATTATCCCTTGGCATTCAAGGCACCTAGCCACATAATTTGAGGTATGTACTTTTAATATCTCCTAATTCATACAACAATACATCCTTTAATATACTATGTCTCTTCAATTTCTGAAATCATGGTTCTCATGGAACACTAATATTTCAATCCCCTCAAATGTGGTTAATAGGTCTAATTTCACCATACAAGAATCCCATATTCAGCTAAATGATAATTCTCATACTTTTTCTTATCTACCTCTCTCTCCAATTTTCCTTTTCAAATAGTTCTTAACACACTCGTTGGTTCCATTTATCATCATCTAACCACATCTCAGTTACTATACTCAAATATATTTTGGCTTTGGAAATTGCATGTATATGCCATCTTTAACTGAAGGCATTTTCCACTTTATTATCATTCCATTTTATGGGAAATAAATCCTAGTCCTATGTCCTAAGAAAAATCCAACTAATGCAATACTCGACATTGAGATGTGGTTTAGTGTTTAAGTACTTCGAGCTATGATTCTCACTTCACAGTAAAGTTGCAATGACATTATGAAATTTACTATCCATAAATGTTTTAGGTCATGGGTAGGGTAGTTCTACTCATGAATATTTAACATTCTAGGCTCATTTATTAATACTTTTCTCGACTTTGTGAGCACCACACTGGCACCATCACCACTAGCATTGATGCACACTTGCAAACTTTTTTAAAGGTTAGAAAGTAAGAATTGACATGTGAAGTTAATTAAGATCTTGAGATATAGATTCATCTAGGTTTTTGATAGTAGCTTATCCCATTTTTCTTGCAACTTCAAATTGGTTCTTGAAATCTCCAAGAATTCTTTTATGAATCTCCAATAGTATTCGGCAAATACCAAGAAACCTCTCATTCAAACTAGATTATTTAGGGTTTTCCAACTATATATCACTTTAATTTTCTTGGTATATAACTTTATCCCTTATTTATATACAATTTATCTATGACATAGAATATCCATTTTAAAGAACTCAAATTTAATTGTCTTCACATACAACCAATGTTCTCACATGTTTTTACAAAACGAACTAGAGATGATCTTTGGATCATTATCATTATAAGAGTACAAATGATTCCATCAATAAATACTAACATCAATTAGTCTAAATACTTTTGAAACACATCATTGATCACTCTCATGTAAATTGAGGGGGCATCATTCAATTAAAATTTGAAAATTATGAACTCATAATGCCAGTCTTAGTTATGCCAGTCCCTTTTCTTGTTATTTGATGATATCCAAATCTTAATTCCAACTTCAAGAAAAAATTTCCTTCTTAGGATATTTATACCCCTAGAAATTATTTAATATCAACCTGGCCTCTCTCTTTAGATAAAAATGTGTTTTTCTACTATGCATTAGTAGTTAATTAATTTATAGTTATGGTATGTTTTGTACATAGAGAAATTTGATGGTTCATATTTTTATCAATAATAATTCCTATTGATCTATCACGTAACACCCACTTGGTCTATGATATATATTTAAAGAGAATGGAGTGACATTTGGTAATGATCGATTATTAGAAACTATTTTATGTACAATTTTTTCTTTTACATTAATATAGTGCATCAAGTGGCCATGTTGGTTAGGGTCATGGATTGTTTCCCTCTTAGATGGTTTTAATAGTGTAAAAGAACTACTATTGTGATCATTGGGTTTTTTTTTTATGAGTGGTTACTTAAGGTATTATTATTATGTAAAATAATATATTTTCTCAAACAAGAAATCAGAACACATTTAATGAATTGATTCCATTGTTGTTCAATATCTTGAACCCATGTTGTTGCATTTCTAAGCTCTTATATGTATATTTAATTGCGTCCAAAGTATTTCTTTTTGTTGAATTTTTTTCTATTTCATTAAAAAAGGTTCCCTTTTTTCCAACAAACAATTAATTTTATTACAACTAAAGGAAAAAAAAAGGGTTTTGGGGGTAAGAATGCACTTTGAGGTGAAATTTTGAAGAAAAAAAACAAAAGAAAAGGCTTCTTTGGGGTAAGCATGCAATTGGTTGAAAGTTATGGTATTTATAATATATCTCAAATTTAAGACTTATATATATATATATATATATATATATATATATATATATATATATATATATATATATATATATATATATATATATATATATTTTTAAGTTCATGCAATCTTTGAGTTGTTTCATACATGTTGCAAAGTGTATTTGAGTTAGATTTTAAAAGTAAATCATTATAAAGTAATACACACACATGTCATGCAACATTAATTTATGAAGTAATTTTTTTGTAAAAGTGATTCTCACTCATTCTATAATAGTGGGTGGCTCATAAGTATTTTATTTGTAAAAGTGGAGTTATAGGGAAATTTAGAGAATGAAAGAAAATAAAATTCACTCAACAACCTCATTGTGTATCTATCTCCAAGTGGACTAACTTGTATTTACCATGTCGCATTTCTGTCCCCTTTTACGCCCTTTTTCAGAGAGGCATAGCTTTCACATCCAAAGCCCATTTTTAGTGTCATTTTTTTAAACAAACTACCATTTAATGGATTTCCATCTAGATATTTAGTTTTATCATTTGAATATATATTATTTTCATATCTTAATATAGCTAATCCAAGTGATATTTTTCTTACTAGTACGAACTACTTTTCATGGAAATCCTATATGGAGGATATACTAACAAGTAAAAGACTATACCATATTATCTTAAGAATGAAAAATATCCACTAATACTAAAAATAAAGCCAAATGAGATAATATGAATGAAACATGTGGATTAGTTAGAATGTCCAACTCTCTCTATTTACAATTTCATCTTTAAGCAATTGATGACCCACATGAAGCTTGGCCAAATATAAATAAATAATTGGGCCAAAAGAATGTGATCCATATCCATCAAATTGAAATTAAATTAATGTCTTTAAGTCCAAATGATTTTTCTTCCATTGAATATTATTCATCAAAGTTCCAAATAATTAGAAATTTAGTTAGAAATGGTAAAATTAATATGATAAAAGATTGATGTGTGTTATTCTTGCTAAACTTGGAACTGCATATTCTACTAGGCTTGTACCTACATTTTAAGCCACCAAACAAGCTCTATTGGGCGCATATCTAGAGCCTACATTGAATTTCCTTATGTGATTCTCTCATTAGAGAGAAATATAATCTCTTATGTTGTGATAAAAATTGTAGGTACATCTAACAAATCATTAGTGGCTTAAAAAAAAGGTAAAACTAAGCATCCCAACATGTATCATCCTCACAACAACAATAAAAGCAAAGGTATCAAACCTTATAAATAAGAATATACTCCGGCTAATGATAAACGATCGTTAAAAAATGTAAGAATTCTGATAGGAATTGAAATTTTTATGGGCGATATGGCCATCTAGAGTCTAAATGTTTCAAAAATATGGTCCATTTCTTATAAGAATCGATAAAGAAGCATATCATCAATATTCATTATTCTTCTAACAATTCTTCTTATAGACATCCACTTTCTACTTTTACTCTCTCCTTCAATGTAACATATATATCTTATTTTTATGGGTGAATTATTCATTCCAGAGCATCTTATCATATGGCTAAGCATAAATCCATTTTCTAACTCTTAATTATTGTAACACCAAACTAGTAATTTTTTATGATAATATGTCTTTTAGTGTTATAAGGTGTTGATGGGATGGAATGTACCGCCAAAAACTAGGTCGTCTCCCCGGTGTGAAGTCCCATTTAGACCTCACAGCATTTAGGATAGGAGCCCCATCTAGTATGTGGGCCCATCTGCCACCATGAATGTTTCCACTCTTGGATGTCAAATGAGAAGGTGTTAGAGTGGGAAAAAGAATGAAATTCCCGGATAGTGAAAAAAATTAGCCCAAGATTGAAAAAATACAAAAATTGGCACAAACAAGTCTCAGGAGCAATAAAAAGGGGTATGCCATGAAATAGATCAGTGAGCCAAAACCCAATCAGAAATACATGAAAAATATCATGCAAGAAGTTAATTGCAAACTATTTCACAATATATCACCGACATGGCGAGGAATAAGTAAACACATATTCAAAAGAAAAACATACATGCAACAACTATGAATCGGTCTAGAACATATTGTGTATATGAAAGCACACATAAAAATGGAGTGAAAATATCAGACAACAAATACAAACACCACGAGTAAGCATGGGAATCAATGTTAAACATGGAAAGCATCTTATTAATTCTTCTCCAACTTCAAATATACAGTGTAACATGGGCTACTTGTATCATTTCCCAATGCAAAACCCTAGCCTCACTGCAGCTCGCTCTACTAGCTGCCAAGAGATGAGTGCCTTTAGCTCTCAAGCACAAATCAACTCTCTAATCCCAGGCTCAACTCAAGTGCCGAAAGTCCTCCTTTAATGGGGAAGGAGGGTACATTTATAGATATGAGGTGAATTCTCACCTACCGTGGCCCTTGACCTTTGCTCATGACCTTTTAGTTACCCTCCTCACTCTTGAGCTTACTCACTTCTTTCTCGGGCTTGATGACTTACACATGCTCAAATTAGCCTTAGAATAGTTGTTGACATTATAGTGAGCGATATCTACATTACAATGAAGGAGAGGAGGAGGATGTAGAGGGCTCTTGGAAACCCTAGAAGGCTTGTTTCCCATATGTTGTAATGATGCAGATGCTTGATCCTGAGGCAAGCCTATTTTATTGCGACTAGACCTCACTTGCATTCATCCATATTTAGGTGATGTGCCTTTGAGTTTATTGAATGGTTCTTAGAGCTTGTAAGGGACCATATTGCTTGCTAAAGGAAATCCTAGTTACACAAGCTCCACGAGAAACCCTAATTCCTCTACATTGAGCAACATCTTGTTTCCTTCCTTTTACCTACAGGAAAATAACATTGGTCAGAAATGATTTTGAAAAAAAGATGAAACTAGAAATTCAATCAACTAATAAAAATAATGACATTAATAAATAATTAGTTTAGACCCCTTTGTATTCAATTGTTGTGCCATTGTGTTGTCAAAGAGTGTGGCTTTTATAAGGTCTCCATGAGCTTATTCAATCAAATGTTTTTCCATGGGCGTACTATGAAATGAGTGTTAAATGTAGCTCTATTGTTTATTGTCCTTTTCCCTAGTGCCCCTTCACTTTTCCTATGCACCACTACATGGTCAATTGTATGTGTGTCTTATACATGATCACTTATAAATTTCCAATCATGTTTAAAATAGGCTGATAGCTACTGTTGGTAGCCTTATGAGGTAGTGGATATCATTCCTCTGAATAACATTTGCATCTCCACACTAACTTTTAATGTAATTTGGAATGCCCCGAATAACATATTCCTCATCAATGATGCTTCTCCCAAAACTTAGCCACTATCAATCATAATATTGTCACCATCAATGATATATATAATTTCTTTAGTCCCGAACACCCCCATGTTTATGATGATGATTAGACCTTCAAATGGTTATTGTGATAACCAGCTCCTCAACACCACCTATTAGCAGCGATTATAATTAAGGATGTTTTGTCGTAGCAGTATTTGACCTCGTCAAGAACATAGGGTGAAGATGTGGCCTGAACAACCCTTGTATTTTGATCTTGTCAACTGGAATTATCAATGATTTTGGGAGGTTTTAGGAGGAACACAATACTTTCTTCGTGGTAGATGTTTCTCCTCCTGGACGACTGCAAACATATAGAAGGTAAGCACTTGAATGTGACTGTTTTGTGATGTACATAATCAACCCTTGTGATTTATGCCCAAATGCAATTAATTTCCTTGGTCTGCAATTGAATGTGATGTGAGACCTGTGGGTGATAAGATCATTCTAGAGCCTCGGGTTGGCCAAAATCCTACAATAGGTAGCATGCTTGGGTTGCGATTTGTGGTAGAGAATGTGACCAATGAAGAGAGAGACTGTGCTTGGAATTGTGTCTGAGAGGCTGCAGACGGACATCATGATTTTTTTGTAGAGGTCGCAAAGTCGCACATTGATAGGGGTCGCATTTTCTGGATGCACAACTGAGCGAAGGGTAGTTGTGGCTCTATTATTCCCATTCAACCTAGTCTCACAGCCATCGCGAAGGGTAGCTATGGCAGATCGAATTGATGCGTGGCATCGGTGGTACAACGGAACCCTTCAACGATGAGTTATGCATTGTGGGACTGTTACCACGTTCCACGAATTTACCACACACGTCTTGGAACCCGATACTCCGCTCTGACTCCTCTTTCAGAGGTCTTTCGATTACCACCAATACGTTCTCTACGAAGCGCATATTGTATTGTCACACCATTGGTCTACAAAATATCTACGCATTGTTTTAAACACATTTTAGTTGGGGTCTTCAACGTCGTTTCGATGTACTGTCACTTTCCATTCTTATAAGGCCCATCCTGTCAGTAATCGTTTGGTTGACTACAGGAGCAGAACCTCCGTATCCAACTCATGTATTTGCACTCATCATACTCCTTTCAACACGAGACATGCGCCATTTTAGGCAATACCCTAAATTGTTCCTTTGGTTTGCGCTTTGAAAACATCGTATCTTCCTCTCTAAAATATTATGCGGTATAAATCTCACATCTCAGTGCAAATGATTTGATTTGTTGTCCCTTCTATTGGTCTTTAATGCATATGTTTCAAAGGTAATTCGAACTCTACTCCTCGCCAACTCTCTCTTCATATTATGTTGGGCATGAGTCATTTCAACCTTGGCACACAATGTATAAACTACCAAAATCTACCATTTCACTGAAACCGTTTGAGCATCGGAATACATCTACGCTTGTGGGCATCCCTGAGGGCCATGCGTTCACTTGAAAACAAAAAAGCTATGCACGATATTTAGTTCAAATGGCTACCAATTAATATACCAAATATAGGTTCCTTAGGCTTGATAATGGAGGCGCCTTCATAATTTTAGTGACAAGCACATCGAAACATGTGACACAATGCCCTCTCTCTTTTGGATCTTCCTTATGCTTTCCCTTCGGATTTAGTGCGCCAATATACCCAATTGCGTTCAATTCACGAATGATAATTTAGGGAAAAAATCAACCTTCAATACATGTAATGGATTAAATTCCGTGTATATGATGTTCTAATGAAAATACTTTAAATGTATTTCAACACGTGTTTAATATATCTCTCCTCCACCCCCATAGAATTTCCCATAGAATGCTTACAGTATGCTGCCTTCTTGATTATTTTTTCCATATTACATGTTGTTTGGCAACAATGTCCCAACCCTTCCTCCATATGTATGTGAAGGGAACCCACCATTTGATTTTGGGATGACATTGGCCTAACAAAATAATAATTAATGGGAGATTTGAGTGTATGTGCTTGTTTTCAAGGCTCTTATGTTTTTTCTTGAAAGGTATGGTGTACGCCTTTCGCTTCTCCTGTAATAGAATACCATAATGTCCCGAGGGAAGCTAGGCATCATGCTCTCTTCTTGGTCCTTACCATAGTGTGCAAAGTTCCATTTAATATAGGTTTTGCCTCACCTAATACTTACCCATGTTGTCTTCACTTTATTTCCAGAAAGAGGAAAATCAAAGGCCAATTAGTTTATATGAATGGTATTTTTCATGTGGGGTCCTGAAAGCAAACACCTAATACATATGTATGGTGAAGTTTCTAGACAAGATGAGAAGAATGAAGATGATAAGCACCCTAGAGAGTGAGGATTAATTCAAAGCAGGGTTAGGTCTTCAATCAGATATGTTTAGGGTTACAAGTATGAAAGGGGAATATGTAATTCTCACAAAACCTAATGAACATGTTGAGGTGTAGGACCAGTGAAGATCCTAGGCGAATATGTTCCACAATGAATCTCACCATGATGTCGTGCAATGCCGATGATAATGCGCCCCTAAAGGCATGTTAATTAGGTTAAAACAGGAAGGGATCACTCTTTTTCCAATTTAGGGTTTCTCCCAAACCCCACTATGGTCAACATAACGAAAGCCAGATTGACGTCTTGTATGTCCACACCCGGTGCCTCCAGTAATCGACAATGTACACTATAGGAGGATAGGTCTCGAAGTTGTTGGGGGAGGGGGGGGTGGCGCTCTCAATGCTCTTTGAAGCAAGCAAACCTCAAAACCCTAATGTAATCACAAGACAAAAGACAAATGAGTGCAATATACATTTCATGAATTGGTGCATTGAGAGGGTTTGATAAGAACGATTTATGGGGATATTCGTTAATTTTAATGCTTGATCATGTCCCTGATGGCTTGAGGCAAGGAAAGGGGAACCCTAAATTTGAATATGCCCAAAATTTCGGGCGTTGTTGCAGCGACTACAACAATTGGCGAACCACTGGTAGAATCTAGCATCTCTTCCAACATCCCTACAATAGTTTGGGACTAGAGAGGGATGCAAGGGAATATTGAACAATTAGCATGGGTACCTCTTACATTACTTTGTCCTTTACAGATATGCCTTCCCTTTGTGTCTCAACTAGGTCTTGTTAGTTAGTAAACACCCAATTAAAATTTCACACATGCAAGCAATTAATTATGATGCAGAGGACAAGGTAGAGGGCTATTGAGAATTTGGATTGGTGATTAATTCAAATTCTCTCCTTGATAATTACTTGTGTGATTATTTGATTTACATATGTCTTCTCTTCTTATCTTATTTACTCTTTCATTAAGTCAATTATAAAAATGCAAGAGACACAAGCTTAGGCTCTTCGAGCTAGAGAAAAACCTCCCCCTCTTGGAGAGGAAAGCCCACGAGAAATTCTTCTTATAGAATTTCAAATGATAAGTACCATGATCATGACACAGACCCTTAACCTTATTATTCTTCCAGGACCTTGTCATTGATTGATTCTTCTCTTCTTCACTCACCTTCACTGACGTGCACCTTTCTGTGCCAGAACTAGAGAATTGGGTCTCTACTTGAATTCTTCTTCCTTTGTTCCTTGACTGTTTACTTATCTTAGCTTAGCGCAACCCTTACTTTAGCACAATCACTTAATACAGTCATGCAATTTTTTGTACCTTAGCTTTGTGATATATATCACATTTTGACACAGTTAAACACAGACTCTTTTAGCACCTTCATATGTTCTTCAATGTAGCTTGCTTCAACAATGTGATCCTCACTTCAATGCACCCTTCTTCAGCACTATAATCTGCACTTGAACGCAACCTACTCTAGCACCCTCATCCACACTAAAACACCATCCTAGATTCAACATTGTGATTCACAATTACCTTAGCTTTCTCCACATTATAGTCTCACAGATAAATCTACAAAATCTTCAGGTGGTATCTCACGATTTCTCCTACGCATTGACCATAGACTTTACAGATGTATCCCAATGAATTCTCCTCATACTTGTCTGAATTATATTCAACCAAATGAGCCGCAAGTCAACCTTTATATATAGTATATCTTCCATGATTTAAGTCGACCTAATTGACTAAGGGTAGGCCAACATCATCTCAGCTTATAGGCCGACTTGAACGGCTACCTTCCAGTGTTTAAGGAGGGTTTTTAGAGGCATTCCTTTGCAGGTATGTGACAAGGTCTTGGAGCATAATCTTTAAATATACATGACTCTTAATTACACTTATAACCATAGGAAAAATTATAATAGACATGAAGAAGAAGTCTATTGAGCAATAATAAAAATATTTCTCATCAAACCCATGAAGCAAGAATAAAAAAATTACATTTTATTATTTGTGTCTTCTTCTTTACATAAATACATAATTACATAGTCAATATGAAGACAAATCCTAGTTATAATTTCCAACAAGGGCTTATTGTATTCAAAACTTTGAAATATCATTTCTGGTGTTGCTCCATTGCCAACAGGCCTAGACATTGCCTCGATGGAGTCACTCCAAGAAATCAAAAATGTTGCTTTGTTGCCAGTGAGCCTAGTCAGTACTCCGACAAAGTCGTTGCATCACCTCTCTGCGTAGGAAGCCTTTCTCAATCATTTACCCTTTATTTAATTTAAGTTTAATTCATGTGAAAATTCTCACTTATTATTCGGTGTTCATTACATCAGGGTGGATGAGGGATCCCGTCTTATTTTACAAGTAAGAGAGTTTGTTTCTTCTTTGACAGAACTAAAAGATACTCTTATTTAGGTTTTCTCTCATGCCTTTTTTCCACATCACATCTCCAGTTGACAGATGAACAACAAACACACACCATGAACATCTAGGCCAAGCCCAAAACAAATTTTAGGTTATGGAGGTATGTCCTTTGAGACAACTAGAGTTCCCCATAGGTACCTGCTCGTATTTTTCTTGATAACAAGTTAGAATATTAGGAAAGATTTCGAGGATGTGACTTTGATGAACGGTTCTAAGAGAAGCTACCTATTGGAGTAACCACCACAACCGTACACAATCGTTAGGGTTAAGGCTTCAAAATTAGGGAAATGTGTCTAGGGAATATCATATAGGGTTTCAGAATGTGAGAAAAGTTCAATGAAAGTTCCCTTAGGGTTTTGAGCATGTGTAAATAGGTGTAAGAAAGTTGGACATAGCATCAAAGGATCTAAGGCTCCAGGTTTGGGAAGGCTCATGTAGTGGCATGAAACATACAAAAAAATGCATGGCTAGGTCATTGACGAGTATATGCTATGCAAGCGTAAAAAATCATTATGTAATGCAACAGGCAACACTTAAGATGCAATGCAATATTATGCTAATGCAAGGAATAAAACATCCAATTATGATTAAAGGACCTATGCAACGCATGTCCAGTGATTTCATGAAGCCCATGTAACAATGAGAAAATGAAAGAGTATGTGTGTAGGCTTAATTTCCTAATTTCGTGCAACAACTGATAAAATATGATAAAGAAAAACGCAACAAGGAATATCTAAACCATAAAGCGAATGCTAAGAAGCAAACATCAATTAGAAAATTAATAAGAAAAACCTATAAAATAACTAGTATAAACCCTAAAATCCTATTTTACAAGAGAGGAGGTCATGTCATGTGAGGTTAAACTTCCAATGAAGCCACTGCCTAACCTGCAAGAACAAATATGTCTACGATCAAAGCTAATATGAATAATTGTGCAACAAAAACAAATATTACCTGTGAAACATGCACAAGAGCAAGAAATTCATGTCTACTTACGAGGAAATATGATAGAAAGTACTATTCGAGCCAAAATGCAATCCTATCCTAGTAAAAAAAATTATAGACTTGAAAACCATGATCACCCAACTGTGAGATGCATTCATTCATGATTAACCCTAAATTCAACGAAAGTGAGGTGAGATGATTCCTGCTTGCAGAGACATTTTCCAGGTAAGATCCTTCAAGCAAACTAGAAAGCGCATCATTAAATTAAGGATGATCATCTTGATGACATGGAAAATATGGGCATTCGCTAGGTGAAATTGAGATACCAAAGGGTTCAATTGCAGAACCCCCAATTTTGGAAACCTTAGTTTGAAGTCGTCCATGGATTTTGTCAATGGTGTGAGGACCTAACATAACCATCAATAGGAGTTGAAGTGCCTCACCATCCTAGAAAATATTTGAACCTTCAAATGACAAGCCATTGAATATCAGTGATTTCATGAGATTAACAGGTGAATGAATATGGTCATCATTAGTGGTAATAGGATAGCTATCAATGAACACATTGTTAATTTGACTGGATGTTCAAACACTAATATATTGGTAGCCCAATAGATCAGATTCTTTAGATTCCAAATAATGATGTGAATCAACCGGAAGTGTCTCAGGCAAGGGAGAGGTTAGGTGATTGGTACCCCCAAGTATAGTGGATTGTAAGACATTAATTGCTTGTCCCTATTCACAATCCATACCGGTTGGGTGACAGTCAAAAAGATTTGAAACAATGGTTGGTGTACTCCCTTCAACAAACAAATTATGGTATAGAGGTTGACGGATAGCACTTGATAGGGGATGGAAATATGTTCTCAGAGAAACATCAGTAAAATAAGAGGATTTCCAAGGTAATTAGTTGGAATCGATCAATATTATGTTGAGAGGAGCATGGTGCGTGAAAACCCTAATTTTGGAAATCCTAATTTCACTTGGTTCATGGGTCTCATCAAGATCATGAGAACCTGACATAAACATCAACGAAAGCTGAAGTGCCTCAACTTCCTGACGAGTCCCTGAATCTTCAATAGATGAATCAGGGTACCTTGTCATATGGGCAAGGCACCAGAATCAAGATACCACACACTCCTCATAATAGTGCTGGTCATGCATGCTATGAGGGTGAAGTCTAATTTGAATTTTGAAGCTAATGATTGACCTCCCAATCCTCTTGAAGGATTATTGGTAGTATTCTTGTTTGGACACTTTGTTTCATAGTGCCTAAATTCATGGTAGTGAAAGCATTTTACCAAGCTCAAGTATTTATTCTTGCCATTATTTTTGTTGGATCCGGGTTTTCTTGGGTTTCTCTTTGCTTTACCATTCTTCCCCTTTCCAACCAATGCAAAATTTTCTTCATCCTTAGCTTTGGATGATGTCCCATCTCTGTTATTTATCCTAAACTCTTCTTGAACCAAATCATACCACAACCTTTCCCAATCCAGTAATTTTCCCCTTCCATTCATAGAGTCTTAATAGTTGTGCCAGGATTTTGGAAGGACTAGAAGAGTTAGGCTTACAAAGTCATCTTCTGCAAAATTCACCTCAACCGCTCAAATCTCATCTTGAACTTGTGTAAATCTAGAGAGATATTGTGGAATAGTATTAATCTTTTGCATTCTAATGTTTCAAAGTTTTTCTCTGACGGAAAATGTTCTATGGTCACTGATATTTTCAAATAGCTCATCCAGTGTCTTCCCCATAGAAAATGGTGTCTCTTTTCCATGGATATTTGAGACCACATGATCCCTCACACCTTCCAGAAGAATTCTCTTGGCCTTTGCAACATACTTCTTCCATTGGGATAATTGTTGTGCATCATATTTTTGTAGTTGTCCAATGTCAATTTTAACATATTATAACACCAACATCATTTATCATTGCTTCCATTTGATCCTTCCAGGCTATGAAATTTGATCTACCCTCCACGACATACTTCAATCTCAGTCTGTTGAAAGACATTATATTGATTTTGAAGAAAAACTGCACTAAAGCTTCCAAATAAAAAATCCTAAGAGACAAGTTTGAAATATTTGTTCTAATGTGATTTTAGGGCTATGATACAATGTATAAATTTTGATATAAATTGCAATTTCTCAAGATTTCAAACTGAAAAACAAGACACGGTTCTGTTCTACTGATATGCAGATTGTAAATCATAATTTAGAACAACATGAATAAACATGCAATAATAAAAACCACAAATATGTAGTGATTTATAGGGGGAACCAATTGGGAAAACCCCCTCTAGCCTCTTTACATTAATCAATTGAATAGAGAAACTATTACAATTACTAGCTCCCACTATGAGCTCAACTTGCAAAATAATCAATCTTCCCTCTGCTCAATGAGAAACCCTAGCCAACACTTAGCCAATTATTTCCTCACCAAGCCTCTTATTTCCTTGTGCAAATTCCGAGGAAATTAGCCCCTAAAATATAAGAATTTCCTCCAAATTGATTGCACAATTCCCAATGATTGATCTCTTGATTCATGCAACACTTGTACACTCAAAATAGTCTACACTGATGTTACACTGCCCCATCATCTCTACTTCACCTAGGAACTCGAATTCCTTGCATGCACTAGCTATGTTGGGCTAATTGATCAGTTAATTGACATATCTTTGAGTTAGACAGTTGTCCCACAGCACAACCGACCTTCAACTGACTCTATCAACAGTTATAGGTCAATTAATTGAATACAACTGAAAATAATTGAAGTGGATTACTAGAATATAGAAATCGCACATGCATAATTGAACTCCAAGCCCTCTAACTCAAATTTACTAGGCTATTTGAGTGAAAATATCAATGTCACACTAGTTAACTTCCTCCAAGTTCTCCTGCTAATGTGGAAATTTGATTTACTCAATTTGACTAAGGCTAATGTCAAATTGAGCCTTTCTTGCTACATTTTTTCAAGAATACCAACATACTATTGCATGCACGCATTACTATTGTTGTTTCTACCTCTCTTATAGTCAATTCTGACCACCCAAACTTGTCATTTTCCATTCTTTCCTATGGAAACCACATAATTTCAATTAGAATCAAAAGGAATTGTAATAAATTCAAGTCATACCTCATTGATACGTCGTCAATATTGTGACACTTTTAATTATTTTTAATTCATGTCACAACAAGTCAAATTATCTCCTTGATCAAATCAATATGTATACACATATCACATCTAGTTAATTCAAATCTCAACCATCATAAATTAGAATCCTAGATTGTGTTCATAATTTTGAAATAAAATATTGATACTTATCTTAAGTTGTTCTTTTCTTTTTCCGTTTTTCTTTTCCCTTCTTGTACACACACTAGATCGGTTTACAAACTTGGAAATCACCCAACACCTTATGTTCTCTTTGAAAACATACAAACACTAGATCAATTTCGAAACTCGAATCACACCCAAATCCTTCTCTTCTACATGGAATACCAATAAAAAGGGAATCCAGATAATATACCACCTCTACCCTCAATATCAACAGAAAGGGTGTCCAAAAATATTGTCTTTACCCTTATTGCCAACAACTCGATATTGGTCTCATCTCAAGATTTCCAGGGCTCTAGGAACTACTATCTCAACCCACATCTTGTAGGGAACCCAACCTGTTATACGGCTTGAGAGATATTGTCTCAACCCACATCCTTTAGGGACCCTAAGAACCAATCCCTTCACAACACATACACATACACATGGTTTACAACACAAAACATATGTGTACACATAATGCAAGACAACATATACACATTTCACAACACAATGATTACATAATACACATGACACAAAACAACATGTACACAATAGTAGTACTACACATCTAGAGATCACATTGTTTCTACAAGGAAACATTGCCTCTAATTTCATTTCCATGCCTCACTACATGCATCCAAAATCCAATTACCTTGTCTATGGATCTTTCCATGATCCATACTTTCCCCATCATGTCATGGATCATACTAGGTTCATTCCGCTAATGTATCTTTCAACATTTCCTATCCATAGCATAAAAATAGGGATAGTTATAAACACATAATATCAAAATCATATCCATATCTTACTAACCTCATATGTCTTCTAGGGATACTCTGCCTACCTGATTCCTCATCAAACCATGAATATTTTCATGCCATTCACTTGTATAAAGTAATCATTCTTCCACAAGAATGATTCTTGACGACCCTGTCAGACGATGTAGTTCATACACACACACATAATAATTAGCATAATCATGATCATACCATAATTACCAATTTTCATAAGGTCAAGGTTAATATAACTTGCTTCGTCAATGAGAATCATGCACAACATTGAGAACAATAGTTCCTAACATAGTCAAGGTATCTGATACCTCAAATCCATTTACTTTACATTTCTTGATTACCTTTCTCATGACTACCCTGCTACTATCCATTTAAGAAAAATGGACTCAATCAACCCAATTGACTATCATATTTTTTGTTCAACTTCCCTTTATTCATGCATCAGGCTTCATTTGGGTCTTATATTACCTATTGGGTTTCCCTCGACTCTCCCCAAGCTCCATTAACTTCCTCTTTCCCCAACCAATTCTTAAGTCCATCAAAACATAAAAGGAAAGAACAATAAAAGAAGATAAATAAAACATGGAAAACCAAACAACAATAAAAACCAAACAAAAATAAAATACCATAAACAAAGTGGCATGGCCATGCACCAGTTGCAGTCAAAACCAACATTCAAGCACAAAAAATTCACAAAACATTGAAACAAAAGGACTTTTAACAAACATCATAACTCAACCCCCATGGTCTCATAGAGCTTCCAAGTTTTTAGGGGTGAAGGATTAGCCCAAGCCTTATTCAAGATCTATGGAAGTCTTTTTTTTCACGCAATTCCCAACATCATATTCTCATAAAAACACAATTGTCAGTTCATTAATAAAAATAACAATAAACTAGTTACCTCACCCTATTGTACTGAGAACATTTCCTTGTAGCTAAACACCTACACCTATCATCTCTCAAGGGAGTCAAATTTGTAGGAATTTACAGGGTAAGTTCCATAGATCAAGAACCAAAGGTCACCGCTCACAAATAGAGCAAAAATCAGTACACCAGTATAATCACATGGTTAAAACCCTCAAAGAGGGAAATAGTCCACGACCAAAGCCAACGCGGCCACTTCAGGCAATTTATTAATATAAAAAGAAAATTTACATATATTAAACATATTTTAGTTGGGGTATTCAACGTCGTTTCGATGGATTGTCACTTTGCATTCTTATAAGGCCCATCCCCTCAGTAATCGTTTGGTTAACTACAGGAGCAAAACTTCCGTATCCAAATCATGTATTTGTACTCATCATACTCCTTTCAACACGAGACATGTGCCATTTTAGGCAATACCCAAAATTGTTCCTTTGGTTTGCGCTTTAAAAACATCGTATATTCCTCTCTATAATATTATGTGGTATAAATCTCACATCTCAATGCAAATGATTTGATTTGTTGTCCCTTATAGTGGTAATTAATGCATATGTTTCAAAGGTAATTCAAACTCTACTCCTCGCCAACTCTCTCTTCATATTATGTTGGGCATGAGTCATTTCAACCTTGGCACACAATGTCCAAACTCCCAAAATCTACCATTTCACTGAAACCGTTTGAGCATCGGAATACATCTACACTTGTGGACATCCGTGAGTACTGGCCATGCGTTCACTTGAAAACAAAAAAGCTATGCACAATATTTAGTTCAAATGGCTACCAATTAATATACCAAATATAGGTTCCTTAGGCTTGATAATGGAGGCGCCTTTATACTTCTAGTGACAAGCACATCGAAACATGTGACACAATGCCCTCTCTCTTTTGGATTTTCCTTATGCTTTCCCTTCGTATTTAGTGCACCAATATACCCAATTGAGTTCAATTCATGAATGATAACTTAGGGAAAAAATCAACCTTCAAGTACGTGTAATGGATTAAATTCCGTGTATATGATGTTCTAATGAAAATACTTTAAATGTATTTCAACACGTGTTTAATATATCTCTCCTCCACCCCCATAGAATTCCCCATAGAATGCTTACAATATGCTGCCTTCTTGATTATTTTTTCCATATCACATGTTGTTTGGAAATAATGTCCCAACCCTTCCTCCATGAAGCATATATGTATGTATGTGAAGGGAACCCACCATTTGATTTTGGGATGACATTGGCCTAACAAAATAATAATTAATGAGAGATTTGAGTGCATGGGCTTGTTTTCAAGGCTCTTATGTTTTTTCTTGAAAGGTATGGTGTACGTCTTTCGCTTCTCTTGTAATAGAATAACATAATGTCCCGAGGGAAGCTAGGCATCATGCTCTCTTCTTGGTCCTTACCATAGTGTGCAAAGTTCCATTTAATATAGGTTTTGCCTCACCTAATACTTATCCATGTTGTCTTCACTTTATTTCCTGAAAGAGGAAAATCAAACGCCAATTAGTTTATATGAATGGTATTCTTCATGTGGGGTCCTGAAAGCAAACACCTAACAATTCCCTTAAGAAACATAAATAATAGATCTTCTTGATTAAAGCATTGTGAATTAGTGAGGTTGAGCACAACATGCCTTAACACAAGAATCAAGTCAATTTTGTGTATGCCAATGGGCCTATTAATTGTAGGAGACTTCAACATAACATAGTACCAATGGTGATGAGGAAATTATAGTAGTTCAAATTAAGGTTCGATCTTTAGTCTCGACCATGTGGGTTTTTGAAGATTTTGGAGAGAGGTGGGAGCTTCATCTCCCTATTTCGTTATACTACACATGGAAGAGAAACAAAGTTAATGGTTTTATTGGACTTCTAACACATCACTAAACAATTGAATGCATTACAACCCTGATATCACTGGGAGGAATCAGGATCATGACGAGGTGAGGTTATAGACAAGAGGTATTCCCAAAAACCCTAATACATATGTATGGTGAAGTTTCTAGATAAGATGAGAAGAGTGAAGATGATAAGCACCCTAAAGAGTGAGGATTAATTCAAAGCAGGGTTAGGTCTTCAATCAGATATCTCTAGGGTTACAAGTATGCAAGGGGAATATGTAATTCTCACAAAACCTAATGCACATGTTAAGGTGTAGGACCAGTGAAGATCCTAGGGGAGTATGTTCCACAATGACTCTCACCATGATTTCGTGAAATGCCGATGATAATGCACCCCCAAAGGCATGTTAATTAGGTTAAAACAAGAAGGGATCACTCTTTTTCCAATTTAGGGTTTCTCCCAAACCCCACTATGGTCAACATAACGAAATCCAGATTGACGTCTTGTATGTCCACACCTGGTGCCTCCAGTAATAAAAAATTTACATTATAGGAGGATAGGTCTCGAAGTTGTGGGGGGGGGGGGGGGCTATCAATGCTCTTTGAAGCAAAGAAACCTCAAAACCCTAATGCAATCATGAGACAAGAGACAAATGAGTGCAGTACACATTTCATGAATTGGTGCATTGAGAGGGTTTGATAAGAATGATTTATGGGGACATTGGCTAATTTTAACGATTGATCATGTCCCTGATGGCTTGAGGCGAGGAAAGGGGAACCCAAAATTTGAATATGCCCAAAATTTTGGGCATTGTTGCAGCAGCTACAAAAGTTGGTGAACCATGTGTAGAATATAGCATCTCTGCCAACATCCCTACAATAGTTTAAGACTGGAGGGAGATGCAAGGGAATATTGAACAATCAACATGGGTACCTCTTACATTACTTCGAACTTAACAAATATTCCTTCCCTTTGTGTCTCAACTAGGTCTTGTTTTTTTTTGACATTAACAGTTATTTGGATTAAAGGGCGGCAAACCAGCTGCCACGGACTGGAGCAATACAACTATGTCTGAAATTTAAATTCGTGATACACAGAGAGGGATCTTGGCCCTTGTTACAGATAGAGAGATCGCCATGAATATCATGCCTCAAGAGGGCTAGATCCTTGACTAGATATGATTTTAGATTGCAGCAGTAGTCTTGAATGTCCATTGTAGCCTGCATTTCTTCCAGATTGCAGAAATAGGGTCTGAAGTGGGCTTCTTTGAATCTTCCATGAGAGCTTGCGCTGGATTATTAAAGCGACAGTGAATGCCCTTAGTGTGATCAGTGAGCCGGCCGGGTAATCTTGCAAGGCCCAACCCAAGGAAATAGTATTTCACCCCTACTGTAACGAAAATCCAATGCAAATTAACTTCACCCTTAGAATCGGACATCATTTCCCGCCCATTTCTTGCTCAGCTTTTGAGACAGCAAAAGACACAGATAGGAGGAAGGGGCAATGAAGTGGAAATCCAAAAAGAGATCGGGATCAAAATCCATTGACTTCTTGAACTGGAGCGAGCCAACGGAACAGGGGATTGAATAAATTTGTAATACAGGTTGAACATCAGAAGATTAAGGAATGGAGCAAATAGACTCAACAGAGTTGACTAACAGGGATCTTCGACTGCGAATAGAGCCAAGATTTGCTTCCAGATCTGCTTGAGTATTCAGATGCCTCAGAATATGGAAA
The DNA here is from genome assembly GCA_034641835.2 of Pinus albicaulis. Classification (NCBI taxonomy): domain Eukaryota; kingdom Viridiplantae; phylum Streptophyta; class Pinopsida; order Pinales; family Pinaceae; genus Pinus; species Pinus albicaulis. The sequence continues at coordinate 434,529,934 of CM076570.1, read as the reverse complement.
AATGAAATTTTACGGAACTTGGCCAGAATTAGCCTGACTTTCTTGATTATGGGGGCTAAATGAACCTGCGATGGGTTCGATTGGGAATTCAGTGCTTGGATGATAAGCCTGGAGTCTCCAAAGACCGAAAGTGATAGGAAGTTCCTCTTGATAGCCAACTTTAGCCCCTGCCACAGAGCCAGAGCCTCCGCTCTATTATTAGATTCGATGCCCAGCCCCCATTGATACCGCAACACAATTGAGCCACCAGGGTTCAGGAGAACCCCACCACCGCCCGCAGCCCCAGGGTTGCCTTTAGAGGCCCTGTCGAAGAAGAGACAATGATCATCCAACGCAGATCGCCACTTAATAAACTCCTGTTCTTCCAGTCGAATTTCCCAATTAGCATGGGCTATTGCTGGGGAAATTGGATTGTTCTTATAATTTGGAGCTAGTTCTTTGAGCCAATGCTCCTCCTCACTGTCCAAAGCTACTTCGTTTCTTATTGCAGGTTTAACTTCCAAAGACTCTCCCAATAGAGCTTTGATTTTAGCGATGACTTTGGCAGGAGTACAGATTTCATCCCTGAACAACCTGTTTTTCCTCTCCAACCACAGCTTCCAGCAAGTGAATTTAGGGATCCACATCCAGGCATTCTTGAGAAGGCTTTTTTTAGTGAGACAGAACGGAGATAAATTGGCCCAGTTGTGGAGCAGATTTGGAATATTTCCCAGGAGCTCAACTTTTTCAGCCCCTGACATCAGGACCCCCCTCCAAACATCTTGGGCAAAGGGGCACAGTAAAAATAGGTGGTTAGATGTTTCTTCCTCTGACACACATAGAGGGCACTTGGAGGGCCCTTCCATTCCACATTTTCTTAGATTATCTCTTGTGAGGGTGCTTTTATGAGCTAACGTCCAGCAGAAGAAGTCAATTTTGGGGAGCGAGAGGAAGGCCCAAATAAATTTCCATTGAGTTGGATCAGGAGGGACATTAGGAATAGCCATCATACTTTTGTAACCTTCTGAGACTGAGAAAGATCCTGAGAGGGAGCCCCACCCTTGTTTGTCCTTAGCTTTTGCCTTTGTAGGGGATTTTCCTTGGAGCTTATCTAAAAGTAACGAAGCTTCTACCTGCAGCCAATGGGGAACCTCTCCCAGATTCCAGCTGTCCCACAATCTTCCAGCATCATCCGTCCAGATGGAAATGTCCCACATGGTTTTCATATTGTTGTTCTGTAGCCAAATTTTAATATTTGCAAGACCTTCTACTTGGTTCAAAGGCTGGTCACCAAGGATCGAATCTTCCCAGATTCTGATTTTTTTCCCATTACCTGGAATCCAGTAAAGATTGTGACTGAAGTGCTCCATAGCAGAAAGACAAAGTTTGAAAACCGGAGATCCTTTGGTGGATTTTGGAGACCGATCCAAACACCGCAAACGTTGTCCACGGAAATATTTCTTCCACAGGACTCTCTTGCTCCAACTAGAATTCCCAGCGACAATGTTCCACAGGATTTTGGATCCCAGAGCGAGGTTTTGGGCAGCTAGATCTCTCATTTGAAGACCGCCTTCCAATATTGGCCTCTTAATAGTCTCCCATTTAACTAAGTGGAGCCTTCTTTCATTATTTTTCCCCCTTTCCCACAGAAATCTTCGCAGTAGACTATCCATTTTACTAAGGAAGGTTTTGGGGGCAAGAAGAATGGATTTTTGATATAGAGGCATACTTATGAGAACAGATTTCATAAGGATAACCTTCCCAGCGGAGTTCAACCAAGAGGCTCCCCAAGCTTGAATTCTAAGCTTTAGCTTGTCTAACAGGGGCATCCAGTGGGCAACTTTAGGTATGGACTTGAAGATTGGAATCCCTAGATATTTAAATGACTCCCATGTCCTAATTCCTTTCATTTATAAGAGCCTTGCTATGTCAGTCAGATCCTTGACTGAGCAGTTCCAGCCGTAGATTATGATTTTTAAATAGTTAATCTTGCTGCCCGAGACCTCCTTATAAATGTCCAACTCCTTATTAAAGGATCTTGCAGAGTTTATGCTCGCTCCTCCGAGCAGCAGAGTATCATCGGCGAACTGGGCATGATTTATGTATTTAACATTGTGAACCATTCTAAGGCCTGGCAGATTTTGGATCTGTTGACTGTAGTCCAGTTAGAAGCTGAGCACAGAGGCTTGAATAGCATAGAGGAGCGGGGACATCAGGCAACCTTGTCTTAAACCCCTTGAGGCTTGGAAAAAATCTGTTGATCGACCATTAACCAGCGGCACAATCCAAGGGGAGGCAATGCAGGATTTCACCCAATTTATGAAGATTATTGAGAAGCCCAATTTCTTCATCACAGCAAACAGGAAATCATGTCTCACCCTGTCAAAGGCATTTTCCAGATCGAGCTTTATCACCATTCCTTTCTCTTTTCGATGGCAGCTTGAATGAACTTCTTCTTGCACCAGCACAATATTGTCCACAATCTTTCTCCCTTTGATGAAACCTCCTTGATTTTCTGGGATGATGTCCGACAAAATATTCTTGAGGTGGTTGGCTATTATTTTGGTAATCAGTTTATAACTAGTATTACACAAAGAGATGGGACGGAATCTACTAAAATCGGAAGCTCCTTTCTCTTTTGGAATCAAGGCAAGGAAGGCCGAGTTGATGCTGCCTCCAATCTTGGTACATGATTGAGATTTCCTGACCATTCTCAGAAGGCCTTTATTGATTGTTGACTAGCAAGACTGAAAAAACCTAGTTGTGAACCCATCAGGCCCAGGAGCTTTATCCGGCTCCATGCAATCCAAAGCCTTCTTGAGCTCAACCATACTGATCGGAGCAGTCAGCATAGTGTTAACAGAATCTTGAACACAGTGAGGAATTAGATCAAATGGGTAGGCATGGGAGTCAATAGGAGGGTCTTCAGGCGCCGAATAAAGCTCTTTGAAAAAAGTGAAGGCAGCTCTCTTGATGCCTTCATAATCTTTAACCACAACGTCTTGGGAGCGAATTTCTGAAATAGTTTTGAAATGCTTGCGGGCTTCGGCTTGCTTATGGAAAAAGCTGGTATTTTTATCGCCGGTCTGTAACCATAAATTTTTGGATTTTTGTCTCCAGTACTCCTCTTCATCCCTATTAGCTCTATGTAGGGCTTTTTACAATTCAATTTCTTTTTGAAGCAGACTTTGAGTAACAACAGAATTCTCCATTGCTGATTGGTGGACAACAAGGCTTTCTAAGGACTCTTTTCTCTTGGAAGTGGGAGTTTTCAGAGTTTTAGCCCACTCCTTGAGCCTTCTTTTAAGACCCCTCAATTTTTCTTCCCACACATAGAATGGGGATCCCAGGACATGCCGATTCCAGGCTTCTGAAACCACCTCATGGAATCCATCTTGCTGAATCCATAGAGGACTGAATTTAAAAGGAATGGGACCTAGGTTTCCATCCAGGGAGAGCTCGAGGCTAATGGGTTTATGATCAGAAGTGCAATTTGGAAGGATTTTAGAAGAGGCCATTAGACCACATGTAAGGAAAGAGGTTTGGACGAGGAACATGTCCAAATGAGCAGCTATGTGGTTGGGCCCTAATCTTTTGTTAGACCAAGTGTATTTCCCAGATAAGGGCTTGATATCCTCCAGATCCCAGCTCAGCATTATGTCTTCAACCCATTCTCTAGCTGGGTCCCTGACTGGGGAACCCCCCTTTTTCTCTTTTATGGCTAGAGTAACATTCAGATCACCTGCAAGAATGATGTTTTCTGGATTGTGCAATAAAAGAAAGGACTGGAGTGAGTCCCAGCATATTTTTTTCTCAGCTGGTAATATCGGAGCATAAAGATTGAACATACTTACTTGTTGACCAGAATCTTTGTGGAGGAGCTGAGTGAAAATCTAGTGAGGGCAACTTTCTTCGTGAATCAAGTCATATTTGGAGCTGTCCCAGAAGGAGGCAATCCCACCAGAGGCGCCTCTTGCACTGACAGCTCTTCCGGGACCTTTATGCCAGAATGCTTTGCTATCTTGGAGGAGCAGAATATCCTCCAGCTTTGTCTCCTGGATGAGACGGATTTCAGGCGAGTGCATCCTCACTATGTCTTTCAGGGCTTCTTCTTTCAGCCTGCTGCCTAACCCTCTGCAGTTCCAGGAGACGTACTTCATTATTTACTGGCTTGGGAGGTTGTGGCTCCTTTTGGAGCCCTGCTGTGCTTGCACCCAGATCTGGTGTTCATAATTCCTTTGAGAGTTTTCTGGGAGCCTTGGAGTACATCCAGATAAGTTTTTTCCTCTCTCTGTTTCTTCTTGGATTTCCGACCCCTGGCCGACTTGATAGGAGTGATTTGTGAACTGTCTGATTCGGAGTCTCTCTCTTCTAATTCTCCCCCAGAATCAGAGGCTAGACTGATGTGCTCCTCTTTGCCTTCGTTTCCCCCTTGAATAGCATCTGCTATAGGGATAGATATTTCTTCTTCGGTTTCTTTCACTTTATTTGACCGATCTTCAGTTTCTTCATGGATCTCTATGGCATCCACCTTTTCACCTGAGGAGGGGCCATCTTTTGAAGCTAGTTTGGTCTTTGAGTTGGTCTGGGGTTTCCCCATAGGCCCAGATTTTTTCTGCTCAGTAGGATTTGAGACAACCTTGCCCTTTTTTATCTCTTTCCATCCTTCTTCTTCCAACTTGTCCCCTGATGGGGCTTTAGGACAGTTTCGTTGGAAGTGACCATGCTCATGGCAGGTTCTGCACTTAAAAGGCAGTTGTTCGTAGTCCAGTTTCTGGAAGTGATGCCAATATCCAACTGTAATTTTAACGGCTTCAGGCAGACTAGCTTCCAAGTCTACTTCCACGCAAATTCTTGCGCAGGTGTATTGGCCCTTGTTATTAGCTTTGTCAATGAATCGGCCCAGCCCGTTTCCAATCTTTTGCAGGGAGTGAAAGCTCCAGCAGTGAATCGGCAGGTTGGGGAGCTGGACCCAAACAGGAACCTCCTTTGGGACGTCGAATGAAGGATCGAAGTCAGGGCTCCATTTATTCAGGTAAAGGCCTTGATTTCCCATGAAATACGAACCATTTCTGAACACCAGATCTCGGTCTTCCTTGGTAGTGAATTCGAAAATGAAATAGCCTCTACCGACAACATAAAAAATCACGTTGTTTGTCAGCTGAGGCCTCCAGTTTCGTTGAACCCAGTCATCAGTGGATTTTTTTGATGGCCATCGACCCATAAATTGCCCGACCAAACCTCTGTTAGCCAAGGCAAGAGCGATTTTGATCGGTTGTTCTTCAGGTAGAGAAATCTCTGGGATCTCTTCTAGTTTTTTGATGAACTTCGAAACGTCAGGATTTGGACGTTTTTTCCCTTTCTGCGATAATATATTTCTAAAGGCTTCCGCATTAGAAGACAGAGGGGTGGGAGAGGGCTCCCCACCCCCTGGCGCACCCATGGCGGCGGAACAGGCTTCGCTTCGTTCACTGACCTAATCGAGCGCCTGCAGAGAAGCTGTTCGCGCGCAGTTTAAAGCTATAATGATAATTATTAGTATTCGTCTCAACTAGGTCTTGTTAGTTAGTAAACACCCAATTAAAATTTCACACATGCAAGAAATTAATTATGATGCAGAGGACAAGGTAGAGGGCTATTAAGAATTTGGAGGAGTGTTGATTAATTCAAATTTTCTCCTTGATAATTACTTGTGTGATTATTTGATTTACATATGTCTTCTCTTCTTATCTTATTTAGTATTTCATCAAGTCAATTATAAAAATACAAGAGAGACAAGCTTAGGCTCTTCGAGCTAGGGAAAAACCTCCCTCTCTTGGAGAGGAAAGCCCACGATAAATTCTTCTTATATATTTTCAAATGACAAGTACCATGATCGTGACACAGACACTTAACCTTATTATTCTTCCAGGACCTTGTCATTGATTGATTCTTCTCTTCTTCACTCACCTTCACTGATGTTCACCTTTCTGCACCAGAACTAGAGAATTGGGTCTCTACTCGAATTCTTCTTCCTTTGTTCCTTGACTGTTTACTTATCTTAGCTTAGCACAACCCTTACTTTAGCACAATCACTTAATAAAGTCATGCAATTTTTTCTACCTTGAACTTGTGATATATATCGCATTTTGACACAGTTAAATGCAGAATCTTTTAGCACCTTCATATGTTCTTCAATGTAGCCTACTCCAACAATATGATCCTCACTTTAATGCACCCTTCTTCAGCACTATAATCTGCACTTGAACGCAACCTACTCTAGCACCCTCATCCACACTAAAACACCATCCTAGATTCAACATTGTGATTCACAATTACCTCAGCTTTCTCCATACTATAGTCTCATAGATATATCTACAAAATCTTCAGGTGGTATCTCAAAATTTCTCCTATGCATTGACCATATACTTTACAGATGTATCCCAATGAATTCTACTCATACTTGTCTGAATTATATTCAACCAAATGAGATGCAGGTCAACCTTTATATATAGTATATCTTCCATGATTTAAGCCAACCTAATTGACTAAGGGTAGGCTGACATCATCTCAGCTTATAGGTCGACTTGAACGGCTACCTTTTAGCGTTTAAGGAGGGTTTTTAGAGGCATTCCTTTGTAGGTATGTGACAAGGTCTTAGAGCATACTCTTTAAATATACATGACTCTTAATTACACTTATAACCATAGGAAAAATTCTAATAGACATGAAGAATAAGTCTATTGACCTATAATAAAAATATTTCTCATCAAACCCATGAAGCAATCATAACAAAAATACATTTTATTATATGTTTCTTCTTATTTACATAAATACATAATTACATAGTCAATATGAAGACCAATCCTAGTTACACTTTCCAATAAGGGTTTATTGTATTCATAACTTTGAAATATGGTTTCTGGTGTTGCTCCATTTCCAATAGGCCTATACATTGCCTCGATGGAGTCACTCCAAGAAATCACAAATGTTGCTTTGTTTCCAGTGAGCCTGGTCATTACTCTGACGAAGTTTTTGCATCACCTCTCTATGTAGGAAACCTTTCTAAATCCTTTACCCTTTATTTAATTTTAGTTTAATTCATGTGAAAATTCACACTTATTATTCGGTGTTCATTACACCAGGGTGGATGAGGGATCCCAACTTATTTTATGAGTAAGAGAGTTTGTTTCTTCTTTGACAGAAACTGAAAGATACTCTGATTTAGGTTTTCTCTCATGCCTTTTTTCCACATCACATCTCCAGTTGATAGATGAAAAACAAAAAAACACCATGAAACATCTAGGACCAAGTCCAAAAAAAATTTTAGGTTATGGAGGTAGGTCCTTTGAGACAACCAGAGTTCCCCATAGGCACCTGCTGGTATTTTTCTTGATATCAAGTTAGAATAGTAAGAAAGATGTCGAGGATGTGACTTTGATGAACGGTTCTAAGAGAAGATACCTATTGGGGTAACCACCACAACCATACACAATCGTTAGGGATAGGGCTTCAAAATTAGGGAAAGGTGTCTAGGGAATATAATCTAGGGTTTCAGAATGTAAGAAAAGGTCAATGAAAGTTCCCTTAGGGTTTTGAGCATGTGCAAATAGGTGTAATAAAGTTGGAAATAGCATCAAAGGATATAAGGCTATAGGTTTGGGAAGGCTCATGTAGTGGCATGAAACGTATAAAAAAATGCAAGGCTAGGTCATCGACGAGTATATGTTATGCAAGCAGAAAAATGCTTTATGTAACGCAACAGGAAACAATTAAGATGCAATGCAATATTATGCTAATTCAAGGAATAAAACATCCAATTACGATTAAAAGACCTATGCAACGCATGTCCAGTGATTTCACGAAGCCCATGTAACAATGAGAAAATGCAAGAGTATGTGTGTAGGCTTAATTTCCTAATTTCGTGCAACAACTGATAAAATATGATAAAGAAAAACGCAACAAGGAATATCTAAACCATAAAGCGAATGTTAAGAAGCAAACATTAATCAGAAAATTAATAAGAAAAACCTATAACATAACTAGTATAAACCCTGAAATCCTATTTTACAAGAGAGGAGGTCATGTCACGTGAGGTTAAACTTCCAATGAAGCCACTGCCTGACCTGCAAGAACAAATATTTCTACGATTAGAGCCAATATGAATAATTGTGCAACAAAAACAAAGATTACCTGTGAAACATGCACAAGAGCAAGAAAGTCATGTCTACTTACGGGGAAATATAATAGAAAATACTATTCAAGCTAGAATGCAATCCTATCCTAGTAAAAAAAATTATAGACTTGAAAACCATGATCACCCAACTGTGAGATGCATTCCTTCACGATTAACCCTAAATTCAACGAAAGTGAGGTGAGATGCTTCCTGCTTGCAGAGACATTTTCCAGGTAAGATCCTTTAAGCCAACTAGAAACCCCATCATTATATTGAAAATGATCATCTTAATGACATGGAAAATATGGGCATTCGCTAGGTGAAATTGAGATACTAGAGGGTTCAAGTGCAGAAACCCCAATTTTGGAAACCTTAGTTTGAAGTCATCCATGGATTTTTTCAATGGCATGAGGACCTAATATAACCATCAGCAGGAGTTGAAGTGCCTAACCATCCTAGAAAATATTTGAACCTTCAAATGAAAAGCCATTGAATATCAGCGATTTTGTGAGATTAACAAGTGAATGAATATGGTCATCATTAGTGGTGATAGGATAACTATCAATGACCACATTGTTAATTTGACTGGATTTTCAAACACTAATATATTGGTAGCTCAACAGATCATATTATTTATATTCCAAAAAATGATGTGAATCAATCGGAAGAGTCTCAGGCAAGGGAGAGGTTAGGTGATCGGTACCCCCAAATATAGTGGATTGTAAGACATTACCTGCTTATCCCAATTCACAATCCATACCGTTTGGGTGACAGTAAAATGATTTGAAACAATGTCTAGTGTACTCCCTTCAACAAACAAATTAGGGTATAGAGGTTGATGCATAGCACTTGATAGGGGATAGGAATATTTTCTCAGAGAAACATCAGTAAAATAAGAGGATTTCCAGGGTAATTAGTTGGAATCGATCAATATTATGTTGAGAGGAGACTGGTGCACGAAAAACGTAATTTTGGAAATCCTAATTTCACTTGGTTCATGGGTCTCATTAGGATCATGAGAACTTGACATAAACATCAACGAAAGTTGAAGTGCCTCAACTTCCTGACGATTCCCTGAATCTTCAATAGATGAATTAGGGTACCTTGTCATATGGGAAAGGCACCGGAATCAAGGCACCACACACTCCTCATAATAGTGTCGGTCATGCATGCTATGAGGGTGAAGTCTAATTTGAATTGTGAAGCCAATGATTCACCTCCCAATCCTCCTGAAGGATTCTTGGTAGTATTCTTATGTGGAAAATTTGTTTCATAGTGCCTAAATTCATGGTAGTGAAAGCATTTTATCAAGCTCAAGTATTTCTTCTTGCCATTATTTTGGTTGGATCCAGGTTTTCTCGAGTTTCTCTTTTCTTTACCATTCTTCCTCTTTCCAACCAATGCAAAATTCTCTTCATCCTTAGCTTTGGATGATGTCCCATATCTGTTATTTATCCTAAACTCTTCTTGAACCAAATCAGACCACAACCTTTCCAAATCCAGTAATTTTCCCCTTCCATTCATAGAGTCTTAATAGTTGTGCCAGGATTTTGGAAGGCCTAGAAGAGTTAGGCTTATAATGTCATCTTCTGCAAAATTCACCCCAACCGCTCAAATCTCATCTTGAACTTGTGTAAATCTAGAGAGATATTGTGGAATAGTATTAATCTTTTGCATTCTAATGTTTCAAAGCTTTTCTTTGACATAAAATGTTCTATGGTCACTGCTATTTTCAAATAGCTCATCCAGTGTCTTCCCCATAGAAAATGCTATTTCTTTTCCATGGATATTTGAGACCACATGATCCCTCACACCTTCCAGAAGAATTCTCTTAGCCTTTGCAACATACTTCTTCCATTGGAATAATTGTTGTGCATCATATTTTTGCAGTTTTCAATGTCAATTTTAACATATTATAACACCATTATCATTTATCATTGCTCCCATTTGACCCTTCCATGCTATGAAATTTAAGCTACCCTCCACGACATAATCCAATCTTAGTCTGTTGAAAGACATTATACTGATTTTGAAGAAAAACTGCACTAAAGCTTCCAAATAAAAAATCCTAAGAGACAAGTTTGAAATATTTGTTCTAATGTGATTTTAGGGCTATGATACAATGTATAAATTTTGATAGAAATTTCAATTTCTCAAGATTTCAAACTAAAAAACAAGAGACATGATTATATTCTACTGATATGCAGATTGTAAATCATAATTTAGAACAACATGAATAAACATGCAATACGAAAAACCACAAATATGTAGTGATTTATTGGGTAACCCAATTGGGAAAACCCCCTCTAGCCTCTTTAAATTAATCAATTGAATAGAGAAACTATTACAATTACTAGCTCCCACTGTGAGCTCAACTTGCAAAAGAATCAAACTTCTCTCTACTCAATGAGAAACCCTAGCCAACACTTAGCGAATTATTTCCTCACCAAGCTTGTTATTTCCTTGTGCAAATTCCAAGGAAATTAGCCCCTAAAAGATAAGAATTTCCTCCAAATTGATTGCACAATTCCCAATGATTGATCTCTTGATTCATGCAACACTTGTACACTCAAAATAGTCTACACTGATGTTACATTGCCCCATCATCTCCACTTCACCTAGGAACTTGAATTCCTTGCATGCACTAGCTATGTTGGGCTAATTGATCAGTTAATTGACATATCTTTGAGTTAGACTGTTGTCCCACAGCACAACCGACCTTCAACTGACTCTATCAATAGTTATGGGTCAGTTAATTGAATACAACTGAAAATAATTGAAGTGGATTACTATAATATAGCAATCACACATGCATAATTGAACTCCAAGCCCTTTAACTCAAATTTACTAGGCTATCTGAGTGAAAATATCAATGTCACACTAGTTAACTTCCTCGAAGTTTTCCTGCTAATGTGGAAATTTGATTTACTCAATTTGACTAAGGCTAATGTCAAATTGAGCCTTTCTTGCTACATTTTTTCACGAATACCAACATACTATTGCATGCACCAATTACTTTTGTTGTTTCTACCTCTCTTACAGTCAATTCTGACCACCCAAACTTGGAATTTTCCATTATTTCCTATGAAAACCACATAATTTCGATTAGACTCAATAGGAATTGTCATAACTTCAAGTCATACCTCATTGATACGTCATTAATATTGTGATACTTTTAATTTTTTTTAATTCATTTCACAATAAGTAAAATTAGCTCCTTGATCAAATCAACATGTATACACATATCACATCTAGTTAATTCAAATCTCAACCATCATAAATTAGAATCCTAGTTTGTGTTCATAATTTTGAAATAAAAAATTGAAATAAATTATTGATACTTATCTTAAGTTGTTCTTTTCCCTTCCTGTACACACACTAGATCGGTTTCCAAACGTGGAAATCACCCAACACCTTATGTTCTCTTTGAAAACATACAAACACTAGATCGATTTCCAAACCCAAATCACACCCAAATCCTTCTCTTCTACATGGAATACCAATAAAAAGGGAATCCAGATAATATACTACCTCTACCCTCAATATCAACAAAAAGGGTGTCCAAAAATATTGTCTTTACCCTTATTATCAACAACTCGATATTGGTCTCATCTCAAGATATCTATGGATATAGGAACTACTATCTCAACCCACAACCTGTAGGGAACCCAACCTGTTATAGGGCTCGAGAGATCTTGTCTCAACCCACATCCTCTAGGGACCCTGAGAACCAATCCCTTCGCAACACATACATATACACATATTTTACAACACAAAACATATGTGTACACACAATACAAGGCAACATATACACATTTCACAACACAATGAGTGCATAATACACATGACACAGAACAACATGTACACAATAGTAGTACCACACATCTAGAGACCACATTGTTTCTACAAGGAAACATTTCCTCTAATTTCATTTCCATGCCTTACTACATGCATCCACAATCCAATTCCCTTGTCTATGGATCTTTCCACGATCCATAATTTCCCCATTTGTCATAGATCATACTAGGTTCATTCCGCTAATGTATCATTCAACATTTCCTATCCACAGCATAAACATAGGGATAGTTATAAACACATAATATCAAAATCATATACACATCATACTAACCTCATATGTCTTCTAGGGATACTCTGCCTACTTGATTCCTCATCAAACCATGAATATTTTCATGCCATTCACTTGTATAAAGCAATCATTCTTACAAAAGAATGATTCCTGACGACCCTGTCAGAAAATGTAGTTCATACACACACACACATAATAATTAGCATAATCATGATCACACCATAATTACCAATTTTCATAAGTTTAAGGTTAAGATAACTTGCTTCGTCAATGAGAATCATGCACAACATTGAGAACAATAGTTACTAACATAGTCAAGTCATATGTTACCTCAAATCCATTTACTTTACATTTCTTGATTACCTTTCTCATGACTACCCTGCTACTATCCATTTAAGGAAAATGGACCCAACCAACCCAATTGACTATCATATTTTTTGTTCAACTTCCCTTTATTCATGCATCAGGCTTCATTTGGGTCTTATATTACCTATTGGGGTTCCCTCGACTCTCCCCAAGCTCCATTCACTTCCTCTTTCCCCAACCAATTCTTAATTCCCTCAAAACATAAAAGGAAAGAACACTAACAGAAGATAAATAAAACATGGAAAACCAAACAACAATAAAATACCAAAAACAAAGTGGCATGGCCATTCACCAGTTGCAGTCAAAACGAAAATTCAAGCACAAAAAATTCATAAAACATCGAAATAAAAGGAATTTTAACAAACATAATAACTCAACCCCCATGGTCTCATAGAGCTTCCAAGGTTTCAGGGGTGAAGGCTTAGCCATAGCCTTATTCAATATCTATGGAAGTATTTTTTTCACACAATTCCCAACATCATATTCCCATAAACACACAATTATCAGTTCATTAATAAATATAACAATAAACTAGTTACCTTACCCTATTGTACTGAGCACGTTTCCTTGCAGCTAAACACCTACACCTATCATCGCTCAAGGGAGTCAAATTTGTAGGAATTTACAGGGTAGGTTCCATAGATCAAGAACCAAAGGTAACCACTCACAAACAGATAAAAAATCAGTACACCAGTATAATCACGTGGTTAAAACCATCAAAGAGGGAAACAGTCCACGGCCTGAGCCAACTCGGCCACTTCAGGAAATTTATTAATATAAAAATAAAAGTTACATATGTTTCTCTCATAAACGGTTACCGAACAAAATACCCTCCATTCTCTTTAAATAGAGATCATGGACCAATCGGGTGTTAAGGCACGGATCAAGTGTCGTTAATACTGAGGTGAGAGATAACCGTCGGATCATTACAAATCATGACCGTCGGATTATAAGTTACCAATGTACAGGGTAAATAAACACACTTTACCTAAATCTACACTAGACTAAGTTATTCTTAACTATTTCCTATGTGTTGGAATATCCTAACATCCCCCCTTAAGAACAACTTGCGATAGGATTGAAGGATTTACAAAGGTGACACAAAAGGAGCCTATTTCCTATGTGTCAAAATATCCTCACATCCCCCCTTAAGAACAAATTGGGATAGGATTGAAGGTTTTACAAAAGTGACAAAATAGGAGAAGGAAGGAGGTATTAGAGCCTAACCCCCCTTAATGCTAACTTTCCTAAACTCCAAGCATGGATCGAAGTTTGGTAAACTTAAGCTGCAGCAGAGCCTTTGTAAAGATATCGGCTACTTGATCATTGGTTGGACGATCTTTGCACTTCAAGAACAATATCATGAATGAGATTTACGATGAATTGTATGTGGAGTTCAATGTGTTTCATACGCTAATGATGAACTGGATCTTTACATAGTTGAATGGCACTCTGATTATCACCCCAAAGTGTAGTGGGATGTTGTTGAGGGAGACCAAATTCAAACAGAATCTGATGAAGCCACATGGCTTCCTTGTTGGCTTCAACTGCACCACGTTACTCTACTGCTGCTGAAGAAAGAGAGATGGAACTTTGTTTCTTACAAGACCAAGTAATAAGTCCTGAACCGAGAATGAATACATATCCTGCAGTAGACTTTCGATCATCAGGGTCACCAACCCAATCAGAATCAGTGAAACCAATCAACAATGGATATGCTCTTACACTGTAATGAATCCCGAATTGAACTATACCTCGAATATATTGAAGTATTCTTTTAGCTGCTTTCCAGTGGCTTTCATGAGGTTGGTGCATAAACCGAGTGACAAGACCAATGACAAAGGAAAGGTCAGGACAGGTATGGGTTAGATACAAAAGTTTACCAACAAGTTGATGATATAAGGTAGCATCAACTTTAGGGGTAGTACAAGTGACTGAAAGCTTGACTCCAAACTGAAAGGGAGAAGGGGTTGGCTTACAATCTTTTATGTGAAAGTGGTGTAGAAGATCACAGGCATACTTGGACTGAGAGAGGGTAATGCCTTCCTTGGATTGCAAGACATGAAGACCAAGGAAATAATGCAAGTGTCTAAATGTCATTTCAAACTTCTTTTTGGGCTAGACTTCACATGGTTTATATGGTTTGGATCACTACCGGTAAGGATAATATCATCAACATAAAGAACAAAAATGGTGAAGGTGCCCACTTTAGTGGTGTGAGTGTTGTCAGAATGACACCTAGAAAAGCCATTATCTAAGAGAAATCTATCCATTTTGGCATACCAAGCTCGAGGAGCTTGTTTGAGACCATAGAGAGACTTCCTAAGGCGACAAACAAGGCTGGAGTCTTTTTGGATAAATCTTAAGGGTTGTTCCATGTAGATTTCTTCATGTAAATCTCCATGTAAGAAGAAATATTTAACATCCATCTGATGGACTTCCCATTTAAAGGAGGAAGCAAGGGAAAGAACAAGGCAGATAGAATTCATTTTGGCAACAGGGGAGAAATTTTTAGTATAGTTAATGCCTTCAACTTGTGAAAATCCTTTAGCAACAAGATGAGATTTATGTCTATCCACTTTTCCATCTGGTCCAAACTTTGTTTTGTAAACCCATATGCATCTGACAATTTTTCTTCCTTTTGGAAGAGGAACAAGATCCCAAGTATTGTTTTCCAATAAGGAACGATACTCTTCATTCATAGCTTCAGCCAAATCTCGATGACCAGAGGATTCTTCAAAGTTTTTTGGATCAATTTTTTCTAGAACTTGAGCCAGTAAGGAAGAAGCTCTTTCGAACTGAGAACGTGTACGACGTCGATCGACAGGGTCACCTGCAAGAGAACCTGCGGCATCCTGAGTACAGTGAACCCATCTTGGAAGTGGTGGAGTATAAGGAACAATTTCATGAGATGGAGGAGGATTTTCATCCTCATTGTCATCATCTGAACTAGAAGGAATTCTATTAAAAATAGAAGAGAGAGAGAGAGGTGGCACATATGCCGAATCAGGCTCGCAGGCCAAAGGTGGTACACTTTCCGAACTAGGCTCATAGGCCGATATATTTTCATCAAATTTTACATCTCTTCTAATGATAATATTTTTGGATTTTGGTTGAAGAAGTCTATATCCTTTGATATCTTTAGAATATCCAACAAAAATGCAATTTTCACTCTTAAGTTCTAAGGCTTTATGTTTTGCATCTGGAATATGGGCCCAAGCATCACTTCCAAAAACACGAAAGTGACTTACATCTGGTTTGATTGATATCCAAGCTTATTCTGGAGTTATATTCTTTAAAACCTTAGTAGGAGTGCAATTTACTATGTATTTTGCACACTTAATGGCTTCTGCCCAAAAATTGAGACCAAGCCCTTTAGATTGAAGCATAAAATTAGCCATTTCTTTTAAGGTGCGATTCTTCCTTTCAGCTACACAATTTTGTTGTGGAGTATATTGAACAATATGTTGCAATTGAATGCCATGCTTAATGCAAAAGTTGATAATTTTTTTGTTAACATATTCTCCGACATTTTCTGATCCTAACTTAAGAATTTGATATCCAGATTGTTTCTCAACAAATTCCTTAAAGGCCAAGAACATGTTAAAAACTTCACTCTTGAGTTTTAAGAAATATACCCAAGTGCGTTTGGAAAAATCATCAATGAAAGTTAAGAAGTACTTGCAACCAAAGAAAGAAACAATAGGAAGTGGACCACATAAATCACTGTGCACAAGCTGCAAAGGGGCTGAAGCGTGCCAAGAGGAACATTTTTCAAAACTATCCCAATGATGTTTTCCAAGTACAGATTCAGAGCAAACACCATCTCGGCAAGATACCATAGGAAGGCCCGTCACCATATTTTCCTTACATAGAGTTTGAAGAGAGCGATAGTTTAAGTGACCAAATCACTTATGCCAAAGTTTTCTCACATCATCATTATGAGCAACAAAAAAAAATGGAATATATGATGACCCAAAGTCTTCAAACTTATACAACCTTGTGGAATCATCAGCAATGCCAGTAGCTAAAATATGTTTAGGATATTTGAGGTCCTTGATTACAACATCATGAGGTGAGAATTCAACTATTTTCCCTTCACCTAAATGAGTTATTTGATAAAAATATAGAAGGTTGCATGACAAGGTAGGAACACATAGTACATCATTAAACTGACCACTATCTAGATGAATGGTTCCAGATCCTACAACACTAAGAGATATATCATCACCAACATAGATATGTTTGGTGTTAAGATCATTTAAAGAAGAAAACATGGATTTATTTTTAGCCATGTGGTAAGAAGCTCCAGAATCAATGAGCCACTCATGAGAAGGAAAATAAGAAGATACATTTAATGCATAACCAGATCTTGATGCTTGACAACCACAAGCAGAAGGTGCCATGCCTGAAGATGAAGGTGAAGAGTGCTCCAAATTGATGTTGTGCTTCTTCATTGCTGCTTCTAAGGCTTCCATATTCTTAAAGCATTTGGAGTCTATATGGTCATCCCGATTGCAAAATTTGCAATGTCTATCTGTCTTCTTCCCTTTGTTTTTATTTGCCTTATTATTTTGGTGATTTGATTTTCAGTTTGTGGCTGAAATTGCTTAGGGCCCTTGTTTGGTTTAGGACCAAATTTTTTAGGATACTACTTCTTGGGATTCTTTTGATATGGTTGTTGTTGGGCTGCTAAGGCTTTCTTAGAAGTGTTTCCAGTAGTGATAAGACCAACGTGTAAATTTTTTTCTTGTTCTCTTATCAAAGAATCACAAAAGGCATCAAAAGAGGGATTCTTGTAGGTGGTTCCTGAATAAATGATGGCTTATTTGGTGGAATGGAAGGCGGAAACAAATACAGAGTATGCAGATCCAAGCTTATCAAGAATGCAATAGACGAGGCTACCATCATCCTTTTTTATCTTACAACCTTCTAAAAGAATTCTAAGGGTATTAAATTTGGATAAAAAATCTTCAATGGAGGAGAAATTATTGGGGTCCAAAGTAAGCACCTCATTTTCAAGTTGATGGGCCCTGATTTGATTTTGAATGCAAAAAACATTTTTTAGCTTTTCGAGGGCTTCATTAAGGGTGTCAATGTCAAGGATATGAAATCGAAGATCTTGGGAAATGGACATTACTATCAACCCTTGTGCTTGATCTTGCTTATTTTCCCATTTAGAAACTTTATCATCATCGGAAGATTTAGTTTCTTGTCCTGTGGCTATTCTATAAATCCATTTACTTCTAAGTATATCTGCCATGTGAGGTAGCCATTGGAAATAATTGGTGCTGTTAAGAATAACCAGGCATGCACTTTCCTTTTTTTTTCTTGTTTTTTAACTGAAGCTAAGAGAATCTGAAAATAACTTCTCCAATGGAAAGATCTCAAAAAATTAGGCTGTTTCAAAAAAAAAAACTTGAAAAATGGCTTCTGGATGAAGAAGTTATGCCTTTTGAAAAATCTAAGTTGTAGATGCCGAATAGTTATCGGAACGGGATGAAGTGCGGCTTTTAAAAAAAAAAAGTCCACCCCTTTGAACAATTTTTTTATACAAAAGAAGCTTGAGAAGGGGACTTGAATCCAAGACCTCTGTTCTCATAAACTAACCCCTCACCAAGTGAGATAGTAAAAATATCACGTTATTGTATGAAAGGAGGAAGGGTTTTTTTTTTTCCTTTTTTTTTTCTTTTATTTATTTTATTTATTTATTTTGTGTGCGTGCCTTTTCCTACACAAAAAAAATAAAAAATCTGAGAAAAAAAAATGAAGTACAGAGCCTTACGGCAGAATTTTATATTTTCGGTTAGCCTTACCGGCAACTATCACTTTTTTACTATTTCTGATTTCCCGAGATCGCACAAAGACGCGGGGAAAGAGCATACGTAGCAAAAAAAATCCCTTCTTCCTGTTTCTGATTTTCCGAGATCGCATGTAGCGCACAGAAAAGAGAATAAACATATAAGAGGGTATAGATCCAGCAAATATATAAAACTTTAATACCGAAAATAAACAGAAAAAAACCGAAATAAGCAGAACTATTAAGAAATACAACTGCAAAATAGATGCTTTATACCTCCAGATCTAATAGGACATAAATTGGGTAGCCGAAAATATTTTTGCATGAAACTAAAGGTGTTCCTCACTATAACAGACACTCCAGACACAACAGAGCAGTTCTCCAAGCCCAAAAATGTATAGAAATAGTAGATCTACAAAACAACATTCGCATGCAGTCAAACCGGTTTCGGATTTTGATCAACAACAGACGCGACCCTCAAAATAGATTTGATACCATGTAGGAATTTATAGGGTAAGTTTTGTAGATCAAGAACCAAAGGTCACCGCTCACAAACAGATCAAAAATCAGTACACAAGTATAATCATGTGGTTAAAACCCTCAAAGAGGGAAACTGTCCACGGCCTGAGCCAACGTGGCCACTTCAGACAATTTATTAATATAAAAAGAAAAGTTACATATGTTTCTCTCATAAAAGGTTACCAAAAAAATGATCCTCCATGCTCTTTAAATAGAGATCATGGACCAATCAGGTGTTAAGCCACAGATTAAGTGTCGTTAATACCGAGGTGAGAGATAACCATTGGATCACTACAAATCGTGACCGTCAGATTATAAGTTACAAATGTATATGGTAAAGAAACACACTTTACCTAACTCTACACTAGACTAAGTTATTCTTAACTATTTACTATGTGTCAAAATATCCTAACACAATTGCCTTGAAGAATTTAGCTATAACTAGAAACCAACTATTATTCTTGCATATGATCAACCATCTTCCATGTAGCTTCCTCAGCCCAAATTTATTCTATGCACTCTAACTTGCTATGTTGCTTGGTCTTGGATGAGATCCTTCAACTACAGGGTGCATTGAGGTTCTTCCTGGAACTCTCCCTTTGGTTCTAGCTTCCATATTGATAATGGATTCATCCCTATTATCCACTACTATGTACATATAGGGAATGTTTCAACCTACATCCTTAACTATATGCACCTCCTTAGCACTATATATTTGAGGCATGTTTCACTTCAGCTGCCCCTTCTAATACAAAGGGTAATCCTTCCTTAAATGACGACCACAAGTTCAAAATCACAATGGTTCTCTGCCATTTCCTTTATTCTTCTAATCCACAAGTTGAGACTGATGTCCTTTCTTATTTCTATTAAAATTTTTATGCAAGGTGACAATTTCCTTATCACGTCCATCCTAATATATTCCTTGATTCTTGAGAAATTTTCCTTTTGTCTTAACATTACCCTTCAATTCATGCTTTAACTCAATCTTGCAATTTGAATGTTCATAAGAATACTTTAACTTCCTATAATTACCAAGGCTCATCAACCTCAACCCATTATTTGAATGATAATGATAGTCCGTTGATGAACCTTTTGATCTTTTCTTTCTCATCCCAAGCTCATGTAATTCCTTGGATTTTCCCTCATTTTATATCTCAGATAGACACTTTCTATTGAAGAGCATTTCCAACTCATCCCATGCAACCATGCTTTTGCATCTTCTGACATAGTCCACTCCCCATCAAAAGTAGGAAGCTTGGCTTTCTTGAACTCCTCTGGAAAATACTCACTCCTCCTGTGATGTTGTTGATGATGATGATGATGTCACCTATACTCATAAGTAGAATAAAATCTATGAGTGATAGCCATCTCTCAGGTTTATCGAAGAGCCTCCCACTCTTCACTGTATTATAGTTGTCCAACTTGAATATTTTATAAGACTTACTTCCATCTACACCATGTACTTTTTCCTGGTTTTCCCCATAAATGATCCCCCATTGTACCTTATTCTACAAATATTAAAGGCTCTGGAGGATGACCGCATCAACCTCAAATTTATTTTCTTGAGCTTCTTCAAGTGTTTCCTGTGACTCAATCAACCTATCATTATCTACCTTGCAACTTATGATATTTTCCTTCAAGCTTCTCAATCTATATGTTAGATAAGAGAGTCTCCCTCTCCATATTTCTCAAATGATATCTCCCATCCCACCAATTTCTCTTGCTGAAGTAAGTGAGCTACATCTCGATAATATTCTTTCTGTTGATTGGGATCATAGGATTGTTTTGGTGATGTTGGCCTTATGATAATTGGTTTCTTAGAATTTTGAACATGAACCCTGATTATTTTTCCTCCTCATGTCACAATATTAATTTTTGGCTGCACAAGTGGTTTTGGTTCTCATGGTTCAACATCAATCATATTGGCTCCCTTCATTCAGTTGCACTCTTCCCAGTGAGTAATAAGCTCTAGGCAATCTTTTCTAGGATGTGCATTCACTCGACAATGTTAACAACAAAGTCTTCTCATCATTGGAAATGTCATCATGACATGACCTTCTTGATCACAATTATAGCATCTAATTGGACCTATTCCTCCTATCCTCCCTCCCCTAGAGGCTCCTCCTCCTTGACCTCGAGGAGATTTATTAACTCATAAAATTGTATGATCTAGGCAATCATCCAATGCTTCTAAGGATGGACATTGATCTGTATAATGTGTGGGTGATCCACAAAACTCACATAATATATTATTGGGCACATTAAAATACTTTTTTAAAATAGGACATAGATGAGGTGAATGGCGAAATTTCCTTAAAATTTCACAAAAATCATTCATAGACATACCTTGATGAGGAGGGAATGCTCGATATTGAGTTGGACACTAGAAAGGTATTATCGACGAAATTTCACAACTCTAGGATAATGTGGTGCCAGCGGACGAGGTTCCATGGGTAGAATAGATGATCATTGAACCCTGAGCCACAGGCATTAAATGAAATGATTCCCTTCAACTTGGAAATATGTGCACCATACTTGAGGTCTCATAGATCGTGTAGGAGAAATATCCTTCAATTTCTATGTCAAGTTGTAAATTTTGTTCTGAAGCCCAATAATAGTAGGGTTAGCGAAAGGATTTTTTAGTTTATAACCTAAGGGAACTCATCCATTTCTTCAATCTACATCATCTACTCCAAAGCATATTGTAGTGTGTAAATATTATGTTGTGATAACAAAATCCTAGTTATTGGTAAAAAAGTTGTTGGGAACTAAGATGAATCCTAAGAATCAACTTAATCCTACCTTCATTAATCTTATCAACTTGGGATTCTTATTTCTTTTTCAAGGCTATCAGCTCAATCTATGCAAGAATATAGCATTTAGATTATGAAAGGGTGTAAACTAACTACTACATAAATTTTACATGGATCATCATCTCAATTCAACTGTTGCAGAGATAAATGACAACAACAAATAATTACTCCTAAAAATACAATTATGTGGAAAAATAATATTCTAATTTAGAAACCATTTTATATTTCTTTCAAGAGATCCTAAGCATAAGAAAGAATAGTAAATCTGTGAACACTTGAATGTCTTACTTCTCAAAGATAAATTGAGGAATTCACACACTGACACCTTACAGTTATGTACCACATGGAATCAGTAATTTCAGGAGATGCATAACAGAATTACAAGAGACAAAATTCAACTGATTATCTACCACAAAATAAGGAAAGTAAATATTAACACAATTAATGTGAATGTAGAAAAGTAACCAACAAATTATGATATATAACAGATAAAAGAACCTCTAGTGATAGGGCTGACGATCTCTAGAAGTACTGCCTTAGATAAAATCAATATGAAGGGGTTAAGGTAAGATATTGCGCAAATTTGTTAAATTCAAAATGTTTTACAAAATAACCTCAAGAAGTTTCAAAATTATATTGTTCTATATAATATACAGTGAAAGTGTAATAATGAATGAAAAACATCGATCTTTTTATTTGATGTCTTATATATTACTATTGCAGAACCATGATTGTAAGGATACCATTTACACCATTAACCATATAATTACTCTATGCAACTACATTACCACTGTTATAGCATCATTTCTCACCTTCATATGATTCATGATTTCTTTTATGGCTTTGGGCACCCATTCCTACAGACTTGGACAAAATTCACTAAAAAACAGTGTTAAAATCCCCATACGCGGTTATGCCCAGAATTTTCCGCGTGTATACGCGAGTCCACATGTACTTTTCCGCATATGCCATTAAAATCATTAAAAAATATATTAAAATTCCCTATTTTCGAGTTGGGTTGATGGTTACTCTGGTAGTTCAACCACACTAGCACGTGGCCAACTGTTTCCAACTGTTGAAACTACTTTGAGGGAGTATAAAAGCCCCTCATGTGCATGGCCTAAGGGAGAGAGAAATTATTGATATTATACTCTGTTGGAATCCTCTATCCAAGTTTGAATTCCCGTGCCTCCTGCACTTCCTAGTTCATTACAGGAAACCCTTGTTTCCTGGAGATGCTCATCTCTCTATATGTCATCTCGTATGCACCAATTAAGAAGGAATCTTAGCGAGGCAAGGGTGGGACGGATCCGGGCGACGGTCTTCTCGAAGATCGTGGAAGGATTCAGGTGATCTCTCCACTCGTTATTTCTGTACATGCTATTTATAATACAGAAGAACCATCTTGTTCCCGAAATATACATGTTAGTGTCCGCTTGCATATATGAGAATATTGTTATTTAAACATTTATTATGGTTTATCTAATGTTTCATATGGATTTCACTAACACTTAGAGTAGATATATGTTGTATAACCAGTTCTTCGTGCTTGTTTCTTCTTGTCTTTCAGGTTAAGAAGCAAGAAGGGTTGCTGGGGGTTTAGACCCCGCGGGATCTGCGTCAACTGTAGGACCTACGGGTAAGTTCCTCGATCTGCTCTATTTAGTTTTTCATGAACATGTATGGTTGTGTGAGTCCTTCTTGAGTAGCATGCCCTGCTCTGTGGAGGTTGTAACCCAAAAAACCTCTAGGGTGATTTTCCCCGAAACAGAACTGGCGACTCCGCTAGGGATCGTGTTCTTGTGATTCCCCTGTTGGGTGGTTTCAGCTGTTTGATAGGTTTCAAACAGTTTTAACTTCTATTTCCAGTCTAGTTTACTCTTTCTCAGTCAGACTGAAGTCCTGGTTTCTTATCCAGGCTTGATCTTTTTTTTTTTCATTTTTTGCCTTTATATACGCGGGTTTGTCTGCACACAGTCGCGTATACACAAATTTTTTGTTAAAGGAAGTCGCGTATACGCGGGTTTCCTTTAGCACATTCGCGTATGCACGCTTGTTGCTAAACTGTAAAGTTGCGTATACCTAGGTAGATTTTGAAATTTTGGATTTCTTGGCTTTTTAGTCCTTTCTGTCTGTGGAGACCTGTTCTTGCAGTGTCTTTGTACCCTCTGGATTGTGAAGAAAGTGGTCTTTGGTCTTTTCTCTCTCTTGTTTGATTGAAAACTAATCTTTTTGGAAAAAATATTGTTTCTTGTGCTGGCATTTCTGGTTCGAGTACCAAGATCTCTTTTTGAGGATTCTTGGCTGTTCTGCTTCATCAGAATAGAGAGCTCCTGCTCATTTACTCATTCCTACCTTTGTGTCTTGCTTTGCACTTCGATTTTTGCACATTTCTTGGTTAGTTTTCTTGAGTTCAGTCGGCTAGGTCTTGTTGCAACTTTTGAAGAGTCTTTCTTGGTTCTTTGAAGTTTTTGTCTGCGGCAAGGTTGTACTATTCTTCTAGGCTGAGTGGCTGAGTTTTCTTGTCTTCTTTTTCTCATATTGATCTTGCTACTAGTTAGCCCTATAAGATTTGGAGCATTTTTGAAGTTTTTGCTTGAAATTCAGTGTTGTTTGGCTTGGGGTTTTATAGTTTTGCTTGGTCTTTTCGAACTCTTCCCTTATAAAACTCAAAAGCTCAAAAAGCATTTTGCTTTGTTGTTTGCTTTTGTTTTTGCATTTTTGTTTTCGTTTCTTTGTATCTTTTGAAGCTTTGTTGAGGTTTCTTGCCTTTGGATTTTGGCTTGATTTTGGAAAGGAGTTGTCATTAATTTCTTCCTCTTGCTTTTAAGCGTTTTTGGTGTCTTCATATTAAGAGTTCTTGATTTTGGGAACTAGCTTTCTGGACAACCAAAAAGAGATAAAACTGAAGGATCTCTGGGAAATTTCACTCTGCTTTAGGAGATTTTGCATCTTAGAATTTGCATGCTTGTAGTGATTTGCATCAAGTGCACTTAAGCATTTAGTCATTTTCATAGTTTTTGTGAGTATGAGTTTGTTATCTGAAAAGAAAAATACAATTTTTAATCTCGTAGAACCCGTGTAGAAGTTGCTTTTCATCGAAAGACAATAACTGCATTTGCATGTAGTTTGGTTTTTATTAATTTCTTTCTACGTCAAAACACCATAAGTTTCATTTCCACATCCCTTTGACTTAACATAACAGCCAATTAAAATAAGCGATTTAATTTAAAATCAACTAGCAAGTTTTCTAAGTGTCATTCACCAACTAGCTAGGTTGTAGGGCCTTGGATTAGGTGAGTGGAGAGTTAACTCTCCAAGGCCGCTCAAACAAAACATAGAAGTTGATTAATTGAGCGAAATCCAACTCCGTTAGGTGGACCGGGAAAGCTCTCCTCCAGAGAGTCAAGCGCGAGGGGAAGTGAAGGCTGAGAAGAGGGATTGGTGCCCATAGTTGCCACTCCTAGGTTCCACATAGGTGAATGCGGGGGGGAATACCAGTGGTAATTGAGGCAAACGTCGCATCACTTTCTTATGGAGGGTGCCCTTGCGAAGCTTGGGTGCTTGAGTCGGCAAAGGCTGTCATTAGGAGGTCGGCGTAACTGTTTCTATCACCTTCGCTAGTAGGCCTGGGCCGTAATTATCCCAGACTACTTTCGGGAGGTCCTATATTTCGCTTTCCTGTATTTTGGTGTCCGGTCCTCATCACCCGGAGCGGAAATACTTGAAGGTTGTTTTCTTGATTGTATCTCAGGTATTTTTCTTATAGTGAGTGCTCTTTGCTCCTAGCTTTCTTAGCTTTATATTTTTTGAGTCTAATTAAAATTTGTTAAAGTGGCTGATCAAGCGCCTCGTCGATCGAGGAGAATCCGGGGGTTATCTCCCGAGAGTCCAGAGCCTTCTTCGAGAAGGCGTAGGAGTGATTTAGCAGGTGGTTACCACCCTGTGACGTCTGACGCAGTGGAGAGAGATCCTCCACAAGGGTCTGAAGGTTTTATAGCTGATTCTGGTGTCGGTTCCGAGAGGAGCGTTCCGCTCACCTCGCGAGTTTTGTTTCCTCAGGAAGAAGATTTTCAAATTGAGGAAGTACCTGAACCTCCTGGGTCAGGTCCATCTCCTCTTCCTCCTGATTATCCATTCGTTGTTCAATACATCGGACCTGAGTCAGAAAGACCGGAAGATCCTCCATATTATTCATACCTTTCGATGGCCACGACTGGGAACGTGGCTTCTGCTGTGAGTGCTGCAGACATTCAGACTCATGCTTCTGTTGAAGGAGGGGGCACTATTGCTTTATCTTCGATTTCTTCTAGTGCTATTGTGTTTGGCTCTGGTTTCGCCCAAGCACATGCTTCTCATTCTGGTCCCTTCTGCTTCAGAATGCCCACTAGTGGGATTCCTTCTTTTTCCTTTTCTGCTGCTGCAGCTGGATCTACACCCATGTCTTCCATGGCTAGTGGATCAGCTTCTTTTCAGGGGTTCCCCTTTGGAACTGGGCACATTCCTAGTTCCAATCCTTCTTTAGGGTCCTTTTCGTTTACTTCTCAGACCCATAGTTTCAATCCTTGGTCTGGAGGTCAGAATTCGACCACTTTTACAGGATGGAACCCTGTATTCACTATAGTGGGGGCAGGGAATCAGTTTTATGCTGGTCACCAAGGGAATACTTCTTTCCCTTCGTCGAGTGCTTATCAGACCTTTTCTCCTCTTTCTAATGCCTGGAATCCCTATCAGGGGTTTTCCTCTTCATTTCATACTTCAGCGGGGGGAACTGGTCTGGGCTTTAGTAACTCTGCGTTGGGAGGAGGTTCTTCTCCTTTTTCTACGAGTCCTTTTTGGCAACCTGGTGCCTCATCAAATCCAGGGTATTCTTTTCAGAATGTTGGGAATCCATCCCATCAAGGATGGAATCCTCAGGCTCCGCCTCGCTTACCTTTTATGGCAACGTTAAACTTGCCAGATCTGTCGAAGTTGACTAATGATCCGATTCGTTATAGTCCGGGGTGGCCTCCGGTTCCCACCAAACTTCCTTCAGACATTCCAAAGTTTGAAGGAAAGAATGGAGAAGATCCGGCTGACCACATCACTACTTTCCATTTATGGTGTTCTTCGAACTCCCTGATCGATGATTCGATTAGGTTGAGATTATTTCAACGCACCCTAACTGGAAACGCTGCCAAATGGTATATTGAGCTAACTGGGGGTAGTTTTGCTACATTTGGAGAACTAGCTGTTAAATTTCTAAACCATTTCCAGTTGCCAGTCTGTTATGATGCTAGGACTGAACTCCTAGCTAATTTTAAGCAGGATGACGCAACCCACATTTCTGATCACATTCAGGAATGGAGGAGAAGGAAGAGGCTTATTAAAGCTCATATTCTAGGTGAATTCCTTTTGGAATGGTTTCTGAAATACCTGCAGTCAGATATTTCGAAAGATGTATCCCTTTCTGGGGTATTTTCTGAGGAGCGGGCCATTTTTAGGGCCCAACAGCTTGAGTTGATCTATTCTCAGTCTGGGGTCCTCCATAATATCTGCCCAATTCTCCTCGCTCCAAATTAGATTTATCTAAAACTAAGCCCGGTCCTCATGGTGATGGACTGATTGGATTAATCAATAGTGGTGCAGCCAGCCTGCTTACTCAATTTCAGCAGTTGTCTTTGCAATCTGCTCTTTCTGGTCAGGCTGTGCCTGCTGAGTCATCACCTTCCCAGTCTTTGTCCATAAATGCTGTCCAAGCTTCTGATACCAAAGGAAATCAACAATCCAAAGGGAAGAATAAGGGACGTAATAATAAGAAAAAGGGCAGGAATGGAAAGGGTAATGCGAATAAAACCAACGAGCATGTTGGTGAGGGTCCAAAGGAGAAAAGGAAAGTGAAGTTTCCATGCAAGCTGTGTGCTGGAGACCATCTTACGCACCTTTTCCTTAAAATTCAGGATGCGCAGCGCTTGTTAGCTCAGCAGGGTTCTTGTAGTTCCAAGGCTGTGTTAACTAACCCTTTTCCCCAAGGGCAACAGTCAGTTTTTGGCACGAACCAAAACCCTGGGGCTTCCTGTGGAGGCACCCAGGAAGGGGAAATTCCATTGAACATTTTCATGATGAGTGCTCACGCGGATATCGCTACGAGATCCCGTGATTATGGTGGAGAAGAGTCTTCGAAAGCTAAGGATACTCCTGATGCTACTGAGCCGCTTCACATTACGAAGCCTACTATTGAGTCTATGCCTCGGATGCCCAAAGCATCTTCTAAGCGATCGACGATTAATCCAAATGCTAGGGCTGCCCAGAACTACTCTATTGTGGAAGATCTGGTGCAGAGTCCTTGTGCTATGTCGGCTTTAGAGGTACTCCAGTCTTGTCCGGCTCAGCGCAGTGCTTTGCTCATTGCCATTGGGGCTATTGATCCAAAAAATTCTCTTCTGATTACTTTTGATATGACTAATTTTAAGAAGAGACTCCCCCATCACATGGCTTTTCATATTAAATCATCGTACCGGAAGTGCAATATCTTTCGAACGGTTGTTGATGAGGGTGCTTCCACATGTGTGATGTCTCTCACATGTTGGAAGACAATTGGATCTCCCAAAGCTGTTCCATCTACCACTCTTCTGACTGCGTTCGATGGTCATTCTCACAGATCCCATGGTATTGTCCCAGCTTTGCCCATCTGTGTTGGGGGAAAAACTGTCAATATAGAGGTTGAGGTAGTGGATGCAAGCTTGGACTACAACCTTCTGTTGGGGAGAAACTAGATTTATGAGATGGATGCCATTGCATCCTCATTATTTCAGATTATATGTTTCCCCCACGAAGGGAGGATTGTTACAGTGGATCAACTGGACTGTCCTCCTGTAGACCCGAATGCGTCTACTGACTCATATGTTCCAAAGTTGGATAATACTAAGGCGCCTGTTGAGAATTTAGGAGTTGGAATGTATTCTTCCTTGATGGGTACTTTCGATATTCCTCCTCCTACGATTCATATTAATGCAATTTCATCCTCCAAGGCTCCTCTTCGAAGAGAGTTCTTCAGAACTCATTATTTTTCGGACCCTTGGACCTTACCTTCCCCTACTACCACATTAGCGGAAGGTCAAGTGGGTGGAATGGCATTTCCTATTTCTGCAGCTGAGATTGCTTATCAGTCTATTGTTGACTCTGCAGAATCCATCCCAGCTCCTCTGTCACCGGAAGAGTTGGATGGAGATGTGGCTCCGGCTTGGACACTTAGTTCTTCTTCTACCCAGGATTGCCTTGATACCACTCTTCCATCTGAAGAGGCCATCCTGGAAGCTATGACTGGTATAGATAGACCGTGGGATGACTTGCATCATCAGTCTTACTTTTTACCTGATTTGAGCGAAGTTGAAACAAGTTTTCCAAGTCCTCAGTCTCCTGGTCCTGTTCACCCAGTCCTGAACCCTTTAGCACCAACACAGGTTTATGCTGAAGGGAACATCGCTGTGATTTCTCCTACTATCCCGGTGAACATTTCCAGGGATCCCAATATTGTCGAGAATGTCTTCATCGGAGCTGAATGTTCCTGTGAAGAGGTTCAAATTTACACCCAGCTCTTTAAAGAGTATAGGGATGTATTCGCTTGGTCTTATGAGGAAATGCCTGGAATAGATCCATCTATTGTCCAGCATGAGATCAAGACTTATGAAAATGCTAAGCCGGTCAGGCAAAAACTTCGTCCGGTCAATCCTAGGAAGGCAGCAGCTATCAAAGCTGAGGTTGAGAAGCTGCTTAAGGCAGGATTCATTTTCCCTGTTCCTTTGACTGAATGGGTTTAAAATCCCGTTCTCGTAGATAAAAAGCAAGGAACGATTTGAGTTTGCATCGATTTAAGAGACCTAAAAAAAGCATGTCCTAAAGATAATTACCCCACACCATTTATCGATCAGATCATTGACGAGTGTGTCGGTAATGAGATTTTCTCCTTCATGGACGGTTTCTCCGGATATAATAAGATTACTATCCGTCCTGAAGATCAGCATAAGACTGCCTTTATTTGTCCTTGGGGTACTTTTGCATACAAGAAGATGCCTTTTGGTCTTAAAAATGCTGGGGCTACCTTTCAGCGGGCCATGTCATATGCCTTCCACGACATCAAAAAGATTATCGAGGCATATTTGGATGATTTAGCTGCTCATTCTCGAAAGAGGATGGATCATCCTGCTCACCTCCGACAAATATTTGAACGATGTCGTTTCTATAAGATTAGGTTGAATCCGAACAAGTGCATTTTCGCGGTTACATCTGGTCGGTTATTGGGATTCATTGTGTATAGGGAAGGGATTAAGGTAGATCCCTTCAAGGTTGAGGCAATACTTAGGTTGCCTCCCCCGTCCTCTATCCGTCAACTTCAAAGTCTACAAGGAAAGTCTAATTTTCTTCGGAGATTTATCGTAAATTATGCTGAAGTTACCAAGGGATTTATGAGATTGTTGAAGAAGGGAGTTCCATTTCTTTGGGATGACTTCGCTCAACGTTCATTCGATGCTTTGAAAAAAGCATTGACCTCTGCTCCTTTATTGAGTCCACCTGATTATAGCAGGGATTTCCTTTTGTATCTTGCAGCAGCAGAATCTACCATTGGTATGGTTCTGGTTCAGGAGGATGATGCTCTTGCAGAGCATGTTATTTACTATCTTAGTCGAGGATTGGTAGGACCTGAACTCCGGTACACTCCGATAGAAAAGTTAGCTTTAGCAACAGTTCATGCTGTGCAGCGACTCCGGAATTACATTATTCTATGAAAAACTTATGTTTTGGCAGCAACCAATCCATTTCAGTTTGTCCTCAGTAGGCGAGTGATTGGGGGGAAATACAATAGATGGATTGTGATTTTGCAGGAATTTGATCTTGATTTTATGTCTGCCAAGTCCAAGAAATCATTGGTTTTCGCGGAATTGATCTCCGAGTTGCCCTGTGGGGAAGAGATGATCTATGATGAATCCTTTCCGGATGAACATTTGTTTCTTATCTCTTCACAGGATCCTTGGTACGGAGATATCATTGTGTATCTCCAGACTGCGAAGTTTCCCTCTACTTTTTCGAAAGATGAGTGTCGTAAGTTGCGTCACTTGGCCAAGAATTATTTGATTATTGGTGATTCTTTATACCGTCGAGGGGTTGATTCAATCCTAAGACGCTGCTTAACTCTCGAAGAAGCTGAGGTTGTGCTAAATGATTCCCACAGTGGAGCTTGTGGGGGTCATTTATCTGGGCTTGCTACAGCCCAAAAAATCTTGCGTGCTGGGTACTTTTGGCCCTCGATTTTCAAGGATTGTATCGAATCGGTCAAAAAGTGTCATCCGTGTCAAGTTTATACTCGAAAAATGCGTGCTCATCCAGCTCCGCTTTTTCCAGTCATTACTGTCGGTCCCTTTACAAAGTGGGGTATTGATTATACTACTTGTAACCCGCCTTCGGCTAAAGGTCACAAGTACATTATTGTAGCGGTAGACTACTTTACGAAGTGGGTCGAGGCTATGCCTACTTTTGGGAATGATGGTGAGACTGCAGCTCTTTTTCTTTTCAACCAGGTTATTGCTCATTTTGGTATTCCTAGAGAGATTGTCACTGATCATGGCAGTCATTTTCAGAATAGTATGACGGCTAAGTTGGCTCTCAAATTGGGTTTCCGGCAGGAGCATTCATCTCCGTATTATCCTCAAGCCAATGGGCAAGTGGAAGTCGTGAATAAATCCTTGAAGAAAATTCTTCAAAGGACAATTGATAAAGCTAGATCCAACTGGCATATTATGCTATATCCTGCACTTTGGGCATACAGGACGTCAGTGAAAACTGCAACTGGCTTTACTCCGTTTCAGCTAGTGCACGGGGTGGAATCCGTATTTCCCATTGAATGTGAGATTCCTTCTCTTAAGTTAGCTGTTGAACTTCTTCCTAACACTTCTAGTCTTGAAGAACGGCTCCTTCATCTGGAACATCTCGATGAGCAGCGTCGGGATGCTGCCACGATGAATGAAGCGCATAAAAACCGAGTTAAAGTTCAGTACGATAAGGCGGTCAAACCCAGGGTTTTTTCGGAAGGTGACCTTGTTTTGGTCTATGCCCAAGAAAAAGATGCCCTGGGGGTAGGAAAGTTTAAGTCTATGTGGTATGGCCCCTTCATCGTTAAAAAAGTCCTTAAGAAAGGAGCATATACTTTGGTTGATTTCGAAGGGAACGAGTTGTCGAAGCCCCAAAATGGGCTCTACTTGAAGAAGTATTATGCCTAGGCTTCGGCCTAGCATGTTGCTTTTGTATATAGTAGTTTTGCTTTGTACATATCTGGTTGATTTTCGATCTTTGATGAGTTGGTGATGTTTTTGATTTTCTTTGGCAGGTTGTGTCGGATGTCATGAGTCATTTTGGTTTCACCGATGGTGCTAGTCGACACACCTGGAACTTAGCTTCCGCGGCTTGGGTGCTTCATTATCCTTCCGGTCAGTTGTTAGTATCAAGAGGGGTCTGCATTGGTCCTGCTTCCAATAATATAGCAGAATACAATGCAGTTGTTTATCTACTCTCGGAGGCAATATCTTTGGGTGTTGATTCGTTGGTAGTTTTCTTGGACTCTCAGCTGGTGGTGTCGCAGTTGAACAATACTTATCGGGTTCGAGATCCATTTTTATTATGGTTGTTCTTGAGGGTACGTTTGTTACAAAGATCATTTCAATTTTTAACTTTCATTCATATTCCTCGAGCTGACAATTGGTTGGCAGACTCATTAGCTAATCAGGCACTGGATTGGCATATTAATCATTCCATACAATAAAATTTAATCATCGAAAACATCATATATGTTGATACATTTATCACATCACATCAAACATCACTGTATATATATCATCAAAGTGTTCAAAAACTTTAAAAAATTTGGGTCCATAAAGTCATACAAAATTTGGGCTTATGCCCGATCATGTTCAGTCTCAAAATATACAGTCATCTGATACATAATATCTATCTACTCCTGAGGTCCCTGCCCAAAAGTCGTGTTCCTATAGAGCATGATCGCGGTGGCAACTCGGCGGAATAACCGTACCCAGTCTCAGGGCACTCCTACCACCCGTCTCTGGATGGCTTCCGGTAGATCTTCCACGGCAGCCATAGGTATTTGGCGGGTTAACCCCTCCAAGTTCCTCTGTACAGCCTGGAGGGTCCTGTCTGAATCCACTGTATCTGCTTCGCCCCTGCGACGCTTGTGGCGCGGGAAACCCTCAGGTCGAACTGGTCCAATATCTGTATCATGATCATGTTTACATTGTCAGTCATTATGAATCCAATCAAAAACATGTTTTTTTTTCATTTTTTCATACATATTTGAAAAAATCCAAAAAATTATATAAGTCAAATTTTTTTTTGCAAACTTACCGACTGTGCCCCATGCTGTGCCTGGTGGAAGAACAAGATCTGGATCTCCACGAAAGTCCATCTCGGCATAGGGATATTCATCCACAGCGATGATTTGTTCTCCCCATCAAAGGAAGAACTCATCATCCCAAGTGGTCCGGGGAACTTCACTTCCCCCTAATCTCTTCATCATGTCTGCCCAACGGGAAATTCTTGGGTCTCTCGGGCTGCTGATGGTAGAGATGACTCTGGGTCTCAATGCTGGTATCTTCTCAAAGAAGAATGTCATCAAAATTGTACCGTATCCAAAGTGATTTGTCTTTGCTTGGCGGATTGAGGTCAATTGTTGCTTCATGTTCAGTAATAGGGCTGTGCACCAATCATATACATGAGTCAAGCATTCCACTGCTATGCTCATTTGCGTCCTGGATGCCTGGTGTAGGGAGGCAGATCCTGCCACTCTGCCAATGGTGAAAAGGAGGATTTTCATGTGCAAATCCCTTAAATCTTTAATTGCAACCTGAGTTTCAACTTTCTTGGAACCCTCTAAGCAGTACACGTGGACGTAATCTTCCACGGTTAG
This sequence comes from Pinus albicaulis, assembly GCA_034641835.2. Taxonomy (NCBI): domain Eukaryota; kingdom Viridiplantae; phylum Streptophyta; class Pinopsida; order Pinales; family Pinaceae; genus Pinus; species Pinus albicaulis. The sequence goes on along the minus strand of CM076570.1, from coordinate 434,496,265 downwards.
CCCTCCCAGGGGCTTCATGTGCAAGTCTACTGGTTCTCCCCTCCGGGAGAGTCCAGTGATAAAATATATGTCTTCCACTTCAATGCGTAGTGGCATCTGATCTATCATAAAGCAGTCCTCTTCCAGTTCCCAATAATTCACGAGCATTTCTAGCAACCAGACATTACTTTTCATATTTGGCATTTTGAAAAATTTGAGCAATCCGCAATTACAAAGAATATTTAGCGATGCTCGATCTTGCATGACTTCTTGATCAATTGCACTGTGTTCACGCTCTCTCCATGAGATTGTCATCCTGTCAAAATTCAATAAATCCTTCATTAGCCACGCATTTTTCATTTTGGCCTGCGCATATGCGGCTTTCTTTATGAACAGTCACGTGTATACGCGACTTTACCATTACCAACCCGCGTATGCACAAGCCCGTGTTTTTTAGTAAGGGTTTCTGTGGTGAAAATCACTAAATTTTAATTTATAAACAGAAAAAATGATTTGCAAGGATGATTGACGAGCTTACCTGACAAATTCGGTACGATTCGATGGTCGGTTGCTCCTGATTTGACGAAAGAATTTTTTTGCTCCAGAGGACTTTTTTCCAAATCAGCAATGTAATAATGAACCAAATATGAGGTAATTTGTCTATTTATGGCTAAAAAGTTGAAAATTTTCGCAAAAATTTGTTATGCTTATTTTTTTCAATCTATCTTAAGCTGCATAACCCGGATGCTTGGAAGTGCCCAGTTTGGTATGTTTCAGTTACATTTTGACGAATTTGAGATTTTTTCCGGTTTTTTGATCCATGATTACTGACTCGTCACGGCAGGTATATGATCTTCACTGGCATATAGGTTAGGGAAATCACTTTCCGCTGCATCTTGCATACTAGCCTCCATACTGATCACTTGCCATAGGGTCGATCCCATCAGGTCGTGACTATTATAACCATTTCACTCGTCGATTATTTAATCATGACTTGGTGGTAGAGCCTTCCTTTACATGGGCTTCCTAGTTAGTTCCTCGCTATCACTTGTTGCCCATGCTGCGTTTTATGTAGGCTTGGGAGTCCTCTTTAGTCCCGCCATGACTTATGTGTTGAAGCTTCATTCTTCTTCTTCCTCACTATCATTTTTCTGGCTATTACCCTAGAGGCTCCTTGGTGTTGTTGAGTTGTATTATTGCATTGCATATTGGCTACTTGTTTATCCTGGCCTTTAGCCGGCTTCATTTGGACTCGATGTTTAAGCCAACTTTTGACCTTGTCTATTTGTACAAGTTAACCATTGCATGCACTTAGCTATCGTGACTTGACACCCTTTTACCCATGGATGGAACGTTCCTTTGAGTATCGCTTACCAGTTTCCGCCACCTTGCATTGAGCATAGGATTGTTCCAATCCCAGGAACTAGTGCATCTGATTTTTTGATACTAGTTCTATCCATTGTACCATAGCATTCTTTTATTCTTTTTTAGGCTTATTATATGAAAAAGACAAAAAAATCAAATATAACAAAAAAGAGCGGGAACGGGATGTATCTTCGTTGTTTTGATGGCAGTACAGAGTCAGTTTGTCGCCCTTGAACAAAGCACATATACTTATATATATTTCCTTCATTTGGGATGGTTTTAGTTTTGACCTAGGTTTAGCCTTTACCTTGTTTCACTTGTCAGTCCTCCCCCGGTTGGTTATCTCTTCCAATCATATGGAGAGTTTGTTCTGCCTCCTGCATAACAGACTTATACAGTGTCACTTTTACTGCCATGGTCATCACGAGTCATGCTTTTGTTCAAGGGAAGTCTAACCAGAGTCAGCCATTCTGCGGTGTCTCTTGACTCATTATTCAGTCGGCCTTCCCGGTCTTGTCAGTATCTTGTTCTATCACATCATATGTTTTGGTCTTCTGCTCGTGCTGGTTTGAGAAGGTCCCCATTGACTTCTTGTTGGCGGGTTTGTCTCTCATCGACTACGACACATTGCTCTGAGAGTAAACCTAGAGCCGCACCCTAGCCCTATTTCCATCATTGATAGGTGACCTTGTGCTCAGCATTTGATCATCATTATGGGTCTTTGACTGAGTGGTTTCCCCTGTGTTCGACGTCAGCATACATTATCACACTTGGGATTCGTGCAGTACCTTGATTTCCATTTGACCCTATCGGTGGATTTCTCGCCTCTGTGTCAACTTTCATTATTGGTTGGTTCAGATGGTTTCTTCCGTGTGCTAGCTTCATCTTGTGCATGTCAGAAACGTACTTCAGTTTTGGTTCCATCACTCTACTTCATCCGATTCCTTCCAAATCTTGGCCTGCGGGTTACACTCGCGCTGGACTGATGTGGGATGCCTTAATGCCTTCCTTCCAGTAGATCTTTTCCCATCGACTCCAACTCATTGATCTGGAAATAAGGTCTAGAGTCTTTTTGTCAGTACCTTAGGGTTTGCAGTCATCAGTGGCAGACTCTTCGCTATCGACAGTGGGGATTCATCATTGCCTCCTAATTTGTAGATTCTTTCAAGTGTTCGACTTCAACTCATTCATTTGCACTTGTCAGATTGTACTAGGGCACCTTGACACTTATTTTCATTATTGGTGGGTTGTCTCACGTTGGTTAACGGTATACATCATCGACCGGTAATCCAACGATTTCTCACATGGTCGACTTCAGCTCATTTATTCCCATTGTGTAGAATTGTGCCATAGTGATTGGTGAAGACCTCGTGTTGCATCAGCATTTCTCGGTTCACTTTTGACAGTCCATTCAATTTCTGCTAGTGATGTCGTCCACCCTTATATGTTGCACTGTCAGTACAGCATCATCCTATGTGTTGGCTCTCGAGTTGCGTGATAGTACCGTTTGTTCCACCCTTTATGATTTGGTACTTGGAGATTCAGTTACTTATATACCAGACATCCAGTTGCAGCATCCTTGATCAGCTTTCTATATGTGATACTTGGACATTGATTCAGACTTATATTTCTGGGCCATGCTTAGATGATTCATTGTGTACTTTCAGTTCAGTTGTACTTGTATACATGATGGATCTATTCAGTACTTTCTATATGATGTATTTTTGACTGAGCATGGGTATGCCCACCTTAGCATGAGTTGACTCTCTGTTTTCTTTCATTGGTTTTTTCGTAGGCTGAAATCTGGTGAAGTCCTCTCTTGTCCTTGCAAAGTTCTTTCTATGTGCATACTACATTTCGGCCATCATGTACCCCTTCTGACCTCATATATTAGGGGGCATCTATTATAGCATCATTTCTCACCTTCATATGATTCATGATTGATTTTATGGCTTTGGGAACCCATTCCTATAGACTTGGACAAAATTCACTAAAAAACAATGTTAAAATCCCCATACGTGGTTATGCCCAGAATTTTCCGCGTGTATACGCGAGTCCACGTGTACTTTTCCGCGTATGCCATTAAAATCATTAAAAAATATATTAAAATTCCCTATTTTCGAGTTGGGTTGATGGTTACTCTGGTAGTTCAACCACCCTAGCACGTGGCCAACTGTTTCCAACTGTTGAAACTACTTTGAGGGAGTATAAAAGCCCCTCATGTGCATGGCCTAAGGGAGAGAGAAATTATTGATATTATACTCTATTGGAATCCTCTATCCAAGTCTAAATTCCCGTGCCACTTGCACTTCCCAGTTCATTACAGGAAACCCTTGTTTCCTGCAGATGCTCATCTCTCTATATGTCATCTCGTATGCACCAGTTCGGAAGGAATCTTAGCGAGGCAAGGGTGGGACGGATCCAGATGACGGTCTGCTCAAAGATCGTGGAAGGATTCAGGTGATCTCTCCACTCGTTATTTCTGTACATGCTATTTACAATACAGAAGAACCATCTTGTTCCCAAAATATACGTGTTAGTGTCCGCTTGCATATATGAGAATATTGTTATTTAAACATTTATTATGGTTTATCTAATGTTTCATATGGATTTCACTAACACTTAGAGTAGATATATGCTGTACAGCCAGTTCTTCGTGCTTGTTTCTTCTTGTCTTTCAGGTTAAGAAGGAAGAAGGGTTTCTGGGGGTTTGGACCCCGCAGGATCTGATTCAACCGTAGGACCTACGGGTAAGTTCCTCGATCTGCTCTATTTAGTTTTTCATGAACATGTATGGTTGTGTGAGTCCTTCTTGAGTAGCATGCCTTGCTCTGTGGAGGTTGTAACCCAACAAACCTCTAGGGTGATTTTCCCCGAAACAACCACTGAGACATGAATTCATAAGCGATAAATAGAGGCATCATGAAAGAGACAAGAAATTTAAAAAGGGGGGCATGCAATCATTGAATAAAGTAACAATATGTCCCAGAAATCCATTTTCTTTATTAATTTTTCCCATCTACTACATCAAGGATCACAAATATATTCATTTTCTTCTCATATCAAATATTACTCTGGACCTTACAATACATGAATCAAAACTTCTACGTAGATGTAGAGTTATACAAGAAAGTACTAGTAGAGTTTAAAAACATATAGGTCAAAGGTTCTATCTATGGAAAACATTGCTCAATTTTTCCCTCTATATCTTGTTTTATAGTCTCATTCATTTTATTTGGTCCTCATAGAGGATGCTTGATCCGAAATTTTATTTGGTCCCTTTTGACAACATCCTGGTTCCTTTTTCCTTTTTCCCTATTGATCCTTTCAAAATTAACCTACATTTCCTTTTTCTATGGGTGCACTTTCCAATTTTTCCAATTGTCGAGGTCTCGATATTAAATATACATTCGCATTCAAATTTCCAGTGACCTACTTCCGGTGGCTTTATCTATTCCTCCTCTACAACTGTTCTATAAGCCTATTTTCCATTTTTCCCAGAAATGAAGGATCCAACATCTCCTGGAACAATGAGTTCAAGAAAATCCATTTGAAATTTTCCATTTGCAACATCTAAATATGAAATAAATATATTTTGTGTTGAGGAAGTTTGTTTCTAGAATTGAGTATAAGTTATTGAATTCATACTTTCATTCTTCTTCTTGGTTTCCATGAACTTATAAAAAATATTTTGGTTTAAATAAGGGGGAGATGAAGGAGATGATTTCTTTATTATCGTTGCAGTTTTTTTAAATCTCAAACTAGGATAACCAAATATAACCATTGGTAGTAGGTGAAGAAATTTCTAAGGATATAGTATCTGACATGGTTTATTCCACATCTCTAATTTTCTATCTCTTATAGACTCTAAATTGAGTTATTTATGATCCTAAAATACTTTCAAATATCATCTTAGGCTCTTTTTCCTTCAATTGGGGTGTAGTTAAGACATTAGTCTCTATTGATTGCTCTATATGTTCTTATTCTAATAATTATGGTAGTATGTTTGCTTTCAAGGTATCCATTTTAGCAAATTTCTCAATCTCTGGTTTTGCAACATGTACATAGGAGTACAATTTTTCTACACTGTGATAGTTGAAATTCTTCCTATTGGATCATTTTTCCAACTGATTCCTTGTTTGAATTTCATTTGCATCAATCATTGCCCCACTTCCATTTCTGTGGCTTTGAAATTAAGAATAAATGGCCCTACTTGTGATTCAATTTTAAACAAAGTATCTTTCCTCCTTGATAAAAAATGTACTTGATCAATATTAAGAATCTATCTAATAAATTCAAGAGGAAAAAAATTAAGAGGAGGAAACATTGGTAACTGATAAGGGGGAAGCCCAAAACCATATAATATAATCTCAGTAAAATACTTACTTAGAAACCAATCACCCAATTTAGTTTTCTCACTATGATGCATAATTTTCTTTAATTTTGGTAAAATTCGGGGAACATTATCACTACTTAAAAGACTTAGATATACATGAATAAATTTATCCATAAAATCAATATAAGAAAACTATTCAAAATTCTTCCTAATGAATGAAGTCCAATGAATAACCGACCATTGATTTTCCTATAAAACTTGCTTCTACAGCGGTATTTGAAATCTCTCTAATTGATAATATAGAAATAAATAAACCAACAGAGACTAATATTTGAAATATTTTTCAACTCGAAACTTTTAAAATTGTTCATGAGTAGCCTTTGAGAGAAACTGGCTAATGTTAAATAGTATTTTTGGTTGTTTTTTTTTGCAAGGTTGTTGACAAAAAACCCATTATACTTTAATCTACCATCTCATTAGTCATATACCCTAGAAAGAAGCACAACATTAATACAACTTGCATTGCTGGCTCGGGAAACGTCGATGAAGGATAAGGAGGATTATGATTAGGAATTCCAGTTTCTCCAGGCATAAATGTTAGGATATTCCGACACGTAGGAAATAGTTAAGTGAAAATTGGTCTAGAGTAGAGTTAGGTAAAGTGTGTTTCTTTACTATGTACTTTTGTAACTTATAATCCAACAGTCACGATATGTAGTGATTTGACGGTTTATTCTCTCATTGGTATTACCGACACTTGATCCATGGCTTACCACCTGATTGGGCCATGATCTCTATTTCAAGAGCATGGAGGGTAATTTTTCCAGTGATCTTTTATGAGAGAAGCTTATGTAAATTTTCTTTCTTTATATTAATAAATTTTCTGAAGTGGCCGCGTTGGTGATCAGGTGATCATGTCCTAATTGGAAAAATGCTCAAAATTTTATTTGCTCAAAATTGGTTGGAACCTGAGCGACCGGATAGGCCTCAATGATATGATCCCAGCACCATGAACGGAATTCAAATCCATTACCATATGAAGAATTTATTGCACTTTGAAATCACCCAATAACCTCTAATGTTGAATGGGTAATGATAAATTTATGTGTTGGAATTTTTTTATTTTAATTAAAGTTTAATTAATGTTTTTTATATATATAAATAAAAATTTAATATTTTATTTGATTTAAAAAATCATATATATATATATATATATATATATATATTGAATATTAAAAACTTTAATTAAATTAATTAATCCACACATTAAATTAAATTAATGTAAATTTAAAAAACCCAAAATTCAAAAATCATATGGCAACGTAATGTTTCAAAGTGGAAAAGTTTAAATGTCAAAGGTTACGTTATGGTAATGGTTCATAAATCAAAGGGCACGTGTTATTTGTTTTGGGTGGAGTAGAGTTTTTGAAGGGGCTTTGGGTTAGCCCCCCCCTATCCACATGACCGCTCCAATGTGTCCAAGACCCATACCCTCCTACCCACGGATCTCCAACGGTTAACAAACCATTTAATAGCAGGACGTGTTCATATGAAATAGAGGTGGGGGCATGTTTGATTAATGTTATGGTTTTAAAATTCAAATGGTCAACCCACAAAAAATTCCGGTGGATTCGGTCTGACGAACATGTGACCACTGTGCAACATTTATTGTAACCACTAATTGTTTGGATAAACTTGGAGCTCGCCCGACAGATTTGGGGGAAGTTTCTATTTTAAATGGAGTTAACTCCAATTCTCCACAATTAGTGGAGCTTTTCAAGGGAAAACTGGGAAAAACTTCTCTTGGACATAACTTTGGCTAGGAGAGTCCATTTGGAGCGATTTTTTTTGGGGGGGGAGGGGGGTTGGAGCATTCCAGAGCCACTAGAGCAGGTTGCAGATCCATCAGAGCATTTCTTCAGGTGTTTTATCAGTGAGAGACCTCGAAGAGCCACTAGGGCTTGGGGATTGGAGAGTTGTGTTAGGCTATGGTTATCTGTTTAAGGTGAAACTATAGTTGATTATTATTGTTTTCAGCACTCTGAATCCATTTATGCATCTAATTTTTCCTGTTTAGGCTTTCTAAAGTTTTTATAAACAATTTAAGAGCATAATAAGAGCAAGGACATGCCCATTTGGGAGCCTTGGACCCAGCAGATGTAGCCCATGAGGGGTGAACTGCCTCATCATATGCTGAATTATATGTTGTGTGTTTATTGATGCTTATTTTCAGAATTACATATGTTAAACAATAAAATCAAACAAACCTCCTACATGTTAAAAGACACATAAAATCATCAAAGTCACTTTGTTCCAATTGCAAAACACATTTTAAAACATGCATACATTTGTTTATGGTTAATGAACAATTTGAACTGGCAACAAATAATTTCATAACCAGATCATTAGTGTTTACTAATTATTTCTTTAGACAGAGTCTATTTGTGGGCCAGGTAGCCTCTGGTTTCATCCTTTCTTTGAAAGGTGAAATAACCAGTGAATGTCCCAACAGTCTATCTCTATATTTGAAATAATAAGTTCTCACATTTTTAGATCAGTTGGCTTGGGCCATGGACTATTTCTGTATTTGAGGGTTTTAACCATGCCAAATACTCGTGTATTAATTTGTGATCCATTTGTGAGCGGTGACCTTTCGTGTTTGATCTAGGGAACTTAACCTGTAAATTCATACATGGTATTAGAGATATTTTGAGGCCCACATATGTTGTTTATCTAAATTCGAAGCCAGTTTGACTGCATGTGACTGTCATTTTACAGATCTACTACTTATGACCACTTTCAGGCTGGGAGAACTACTCTTTTGTGTATGAAGCCTCTGTCATAGTGAGGAAACCCCTTTTTTCATGCAAAAAGGTTTTTGGTTGCCCAAGCTATGTCATTTTAGATCTGGAGGTATAAAGTTTTTGTTGCAGTTATATTTAATTATCCCTCTTTTTATTTCTATTTATAGTCATTTTTTTATTACCGGATCTATAGCCTCTTCATTGTGTATTCCCTTTTCTATGCATTGTGTGCAATCTAGAAAACCATAAACAGAAAGATGGGATTTTTCTCCTATGTATGCTCTTTCCTCACGACTTTGTCCAATCTCGGTAAATCAGAAATAGCGAGAAAAATATATAGTTGGTTTTCGCACTAAGATGCATAATTTTCTTTAATTCTGGTAAAATTCAGGGAACATTATCACTACTTAAAAGAATTAGATATACATGAATAAATTTATCCACAAAATCAGTAAAAGAAAACTATTCATAATTCTTCTTAATGAATGAAGTCCAATGAATAAGCGACCATTGATTTTGCTGTAAAAATTGTTTCTACAACTGTATTTGAAATCTATCTAACCAATAATATAGAAACTGATAAACCAGTAGAGATTAATATTTGAAACCTTTTTCAACTTCAAAACTTTTAAAATTGTTCATGAATGGAATTTGAGAGAAACTCACTAATGTTAAATGGTATTTTTGGTTTTTTATTTGGCAAGAATGTTGACTAAAAACCCAATATACCTTCATCTACCATATTATCATTCATATACCCTAGCAATAAGCATAACATTAATACAACTTTAATTACAAGCTCGGGAAACCTCAATGAAGGATAAGGAGGATTATGAGTATAAATTCCAGTTCCTCTAGGCATATATGTTAGGATATTCTGACACATAGGAAATAGTTAAGTATAACTTGGTCTAACATAGAATTAGGTAAATTTTGTTTGTTTACTATGTACTTTTGTAACTTATAATCTGACAGTCACGATTTGTAGTGATCCGACTATTCATTCTCTCCTGAGTATTACCAACACTTGATTTGTGGCTTAACACTCGATTGGGCCATGATCTATATTTAAAGAGAATAGAGGTTCATTTTTCCAGTGACCTTTTATGAGAGAAGCTTATGTAAATTTTCTTTCTTTATATTAATAAATTTCCTAAAGTGGTCACGTTAGCTTGACCCGTGGCCTATTTCCCTCTTTGAGAGTTTTAACCACATCAAATACTGGTGTACTAATATTTGATTTTTTTTTTTAGCGGTGACCTTCTCTGTTTGATATAAGTAACTTACCCTATAAATTCCTACATGGTATCAAAGATGTTTTCAGGTATGCATCCATTGTTGATCCAAATCCAAAGCTCATTTGAATGCATGCCACTTCTTTTCTCTAGATCTATTATTTCTCACCACTTTCAGGTTGAGAGAACTACTCTGGTGTGTTCGGAGCCTCTGTTACAGTGAGGAACCCCTTTCGTTTCATGCGAAAATGTTTCTGGTTGCCCAAGCTATGCCATTTCAGATCTGGAGGTATGATTTTTTTCAAGTTATATTTAATTATGCCTCTGTTTATTTCGTTTTATATCATTTTTTATTCCCATATCTATACCCTCTTCATTGTGTATGGTTTTTTCTCTGCCGTGTGTGCGATATGGAAAACCATAAACTAAAAGACGATATTTTTCTCCTATGTATGATCTTTCCCTGCGACTTTGTGCAATCTTGGGAAATCAGAAATAATGAGAAAAATATATAGTTTTTAGACAGATTAACTAGAAATATAACAATAAGCTAGAAGGGTTGTCTTTTTTTCTGTTGGTTGTTCGCATGGTTTTTTTTGCAGAGAAAAGAATGCACCCAAAAAAAAATTCCTTCCTCCTTTCCAACAATTAAAAAATCCTTTTAATATCTCGCTTGGTGTAAAGTTACTTTATGAGAATAGATGTCTCGAGTTCAAGTCTCTTTGTCAAGTTAATTTTTCTAAAATGTATTTTTTCAAGTTATTTTTTCTAAAAAACTTTTTGTCAAGTTACTTTTTCTAAAACAAAATTTGTCAAGGTTTTTTTTACAAGGAACATGTAACATTTTTTAAAGTTAATTTATGTAATAGTGTTTCTCACCCATTTTAAAAAGTGAGTCACTTGTAGGAATTTATAGGCTAAGTTCCTTAGATCAAGATCCAAAGGTTTCTACTCAAAAAAAGATCACAAATCAGTACACTAGTATAATCACGTGGTTAAAACCCTCGAAGAGGGAAACATTCCATGGCCTGAGCCAACACAGCCACTTCAGGCAATTTGTTAATATAAAAAGAAAATTTACATATGTTTCTCTCATAAATGATTACCAAAAAATGACCCTCCATGCTCTTTAAATAGAGATCGTGGACCAATCGGGTGTTAAGACATGTATCAAGTGTCGTTAATACCAAGGAGAGAGATAACCCTCAGATCACTACAAATCGTGGCCGTCAGATTATAAGTTACAAATGTACATGGTAAAGAAACACATTTTACCTAACTCTACACTAGACTAAGTTATTCTTAATTATTTCCTGTGTCGGAATATCCTAACATCCCCCCTTAAGAAAAACTTGGGATAGGATTGAAGGATTTACAAAGGTGACACAAAAGGAGCCTATTTCCTATGTGTCGAAATATCCTAACATCCCCCCTTAAGAAAAAATTGGGATAGGATTGAAGGATTTACAAAGGTGACACAATATGAGAAGGAAGGAGGCATTAGAGCCTATCCCCCCTTAATGCCAACTTTCATGAACTCCAAGCATGGATCGAACTTTGGTAAACTTCTCTTCTGTGAGAGCCTTTGTAAAGATATCGACTACTTGATCATTGGTTGGACAATACTACACTTCAAGAACACGATCATGAATGAGCTTTCAGATGAAGTGTATGTGGAGTTTAATTTGTTTCATATGCTGATGCTGAACTGGATCTTTACATAGATGAATGGCACTTTGATTTGCACACCAAAGTGTAGTTGGATGTTGTTGATGAAGACCAAATTCAGATAGGATCTGAAAAAGCCACATGGCTTCCTTGCTGGCTTCAGCTGCACCATGATACTCCGCTTTTGCTGAAGAAAGAGAGATGGCACTTTGTTTCTTACAAGACCAAGTAATAGGTCCTGAAACAAGAGTGAATACATATCCTGTAGTAGACTTTTGATCATCAGGGTCACCAGCCAAATCAGAATCAGTGAAAAAAATCAACAATGGAGATGCTCCTGCACTGTAATGAATCCCAAATTGAATTGTACCTCGAATATATCGAAGTATTATTTTAGCTGCTTTCCAGTGACTTTCATGAGGTTGGTGCATAAACCGAGCGACAAGACCAACATCAAAGGAAAGGTCATGATGGGTATGGGTTAGATACAGAAGTTTACCAACAAGTTGATGATATAAGGTAGCATCAACTTTAGGGTTGGTACAAGTGACTGAAAGCTTGACTCCAGACTGAAAGGGAGAAGGGGTTGGCTTACAGTCTGTAATATTCCCAATTGGGAAATTCAGCAACATAGAACAATTATGCATTTAAAATAACGCATATCATCAAAATTATAGTAGGAGGCCAATTTGGAGAGCCTTATTTCACATTTATAACAAAAAATAAGATGTATAAGAGGAAATAGAAGTGTCGAATGAAGAAAAATCCTCAAAAATAGGTGCAGAAACCATGCAAATGGACAGAAATTACCTTGACAACATTATTTTTATTAGGCTGCAACAGCTGTTGATTAAAACCTAGATCTAGAGAAAAATAATGCATGGAAATTCAGATCTATGATAGATCCATACACTATAAAGAATCTTCCTCAAATACCCCCTGGGGTTTTCAGTAATACATGAAGGACATGGAGTAGATATGAGATTAAAAGCTGCAGATCTGCAGAAATCTTCAAATATTCAGTAATATTCAAATCTAATATAATGTATACAAGTATATGATCCTCTTCAGTTGATCTCAAAGGTGAAGGGTAGATCCCCAACACATGAAAATCACTCCTCCAAAATGTTATTCCAAAATTCCCTGCAATATCACCTGCATAAAAACACAGATCTAGAAGTAAAACTGCGTTGTAGGGTTTAATATAAGTTTTGTCACATGCCAAGATCTGAAATTGATGCTCTAATGATCCAATACTCTCTTTCCAATGGGTTAGAAGCCTTACCCACTGAAAAGAGGCACTAGAATGGTATAGATCTGAGTAGATTTAGCCTCCACTTGCTGCAGCTTAAAAATACAACCAAACCCTCAACAAGATATTTGTTGTAGTTGGAAGTAGAAGCTTGGCCTTCAACCTAATAGTGGACAAGAAATGCAAAGCTCTTATAAGAGGCCTCTCAAGGAAAGAGATGGGATTCCTAAATAGGAAATCCTTGTGTTAAACAACACTATTCTCTGCTAAACAACAAGGAGAATGAGATATGTCTAAATAGAAAATATACTCTGAAAACTTATCATGCTGCCATCCTCTTCCTTTTATAATATGAGAGATTTCAAAACCCTAAACCACCTTCAATGAAATAGCTCCTTTCACATGAGTCACCTCCTTCTAAAACTACATTGTGCCTCATTGATGGCCACTCCTCCAAGACAACGTTGTTGATTTGGTCAACGTTGACCCAGTCAAAATGTTTATCCCCTTTAACACCTAAGGGTGCCTTCTTATTTAGCCAAGATATAGCTTTTTTCACATTTTGCATTGATTTATTTACTATTTAGGAGTTTTATGATCCTCCCTTACAATTTTATTCATGAAACAAAAAAGAAAAACAAAAATAAATATTCCCATTAGCTTAGGACTAATTGGGAATATTACAGTCCTCCCCTCCATAATGTTTCTTGTCCTCAAGCAACTAATAAGTTGAGTGCTATAACTTTTCTCCTCCTCCATTGGTGACAAAAACATGTGATAAGCTCCCTCCATAAGCTAAGTGTTCACCAAACTATCCCTCCATGAATTGTTCCTCCAAGGTTCTCATGAGATGAAAATAGCCAATCTCATAAGGAGACAACAGATCACATGAAACAAACATGGTTTGCCCAATGTTCTCACTGAAATATGTAGTATGAGGTACATGGATAGTATCCATCCCATAGGGCACATACATGCCTTCCTTCCCTCCTCCATACATCCCCATAAAAATTACAAGTACATCATCAATGTAGGGGATCAAAACAATGTATATGAAAACATAAATTTGTGCACACGGAGGTGGGTCATAGTCCCACATGTGGAACTAACATAGTGCATCTCCTACCCGCATCAGATCTAGATGTGGTAAGTGGTTTTACCACCACTTACTTGCTTCCCATACCATCTCACCATAGCTTAAAGTGTGAGATATATTTGGTTCCTTAGGGAAGCACCCATCATGTTGCAAAATCTCCCTTCTTCCTCCATGGGGGTGGCCAAATTAAGAAAATTTTGTGGCCAAATATTGGCCATGAAGTTTACAAGATATAATACTCCTCCTTGGAGCCATGGCCTGCATAGACATGGTGAAATAATGCATACAATCAGAATATAAAACATGTTTTACATGAGCATGTTCTTCACCAACAATCCTCCTCATATAGATGGAGTGGTGCATATACCTATCTTCTTCCTCAAAGAGAGAGAGAGAGAGATGATTTAACTCTCTCATAGAGTTATGTTTCTGCTCCATCTCCACATGGTACATGCATCTCTGACAATGCTGATATAGTTATTTTTCAAAGCCCTCCCAATAGTAGCTCCTCAAGATGATGTTGTTGAGCTTCATGGAATAGATTTGGTTGAAACATAACTCTTCATAGGCCCTTTGTAGCAGCTTCTCCTTGAGCTTCAAGGATCTAGACAAGAATATCCTACCATGATCATAGATGAATCCATCTTGGATTGAATAACCCTGATCATGTAGTAAGTCATCAAGAATCATGAATGTGTGAAGATCCTTGGAACATTCCACCAACAGTTGGGATTTCCAATATGGATCTAATTTTCCCAACAATGACAACACTAATAATGTGTCAACTGAAATGTCTGCCATTCTGCTGCTCTTCCCCATTTCTCTCCTCCTTGACATCTCCCATGCCAAAGGTGTAGGATGGAAGGTTTCTATCGCTTCCTTGCTGCCCTTATTTCATATGCCCATGCTCAACATAAAATGGAAGTTCTTGGAATTTAGTCTCCTAGGGGAGGCTATCATCTATCCAAAACCTCCTTGGACTTGCCAAAGTATGCATGTGTGACCACCATCTCATATCATGTATGTAAGCTTTCTCTCCAAATGAAATTATCTTCTGATTCTTCACAACCAAGGATTGCCTTCCTTGCTCCATGATGGTGTCATTCTTCTTTCTTGCAACACCTTTTCTCAACGTAGTTTGAGATGAGAGAATGGATAATGGTGATAAGGGAAAAATATTTCCCCTCTCCTTGAGCTTTCCCAATACTCTCAGCGTTGTAGTATGGTCTTATAATGTTCCCCTCCTTCTCGGATCTATTGATGGAGCATCAGTGCATGAAATATATTTCACCAAATTTGAATCAAGTGGTCTCCCAGGTGGTTTACCATAAGATAATGAGGTCCCATGGCTCATTCCCATGTGAATAATAGATGGTACCATCATATCATTGCTTCCACTGCACAATTCCATATCTGATTTTTGTGTGGAGGTCTCATGATAATGGGGTATCACTCTTAAGGATGCAAGAGTGCTTTTAGTTGGAGCAATTTCACCATATTTTCCTCCATGTAATAGTGGATCACCTCCTATCATGTTAGCACTCTGATCCTTCCTCTGTTCTTCTCCTCCTACCTTCTGCAAGATTTCACAGTCTAAGGTGATTCCTTTATATGTAGTTAACTCATGAACACCAAATATCTCCTTGGTGTCAAGAATCTTGATCACAAAGGATTGACCTGTCATAGTGTTCCCAAAATTGTATGCAAGGTTGGAACGCATTCCCTCCATTGTTTTGTCTCATTATCTATCATCATAGACACATGCTTCTCATTCTCTTCATGTGTAAGATCCTTGGGAGCTTATTGAAAATAAAGAAGGGATTTCCTTGTGGAAGCAAGTGCTTCACCTCCATCTCCTAATAAAAGTAGATCTCCTCCTACTATCATAGTGTTGGAGGACTGTTACACAGCAATTTGTGACCGTCCCTGCCAATCCCCATCCCACACATTGGAGGGCTCATTCCGTGACTTGTTAATAGAGACAAGACTTGAAAATACTTTCATTGCATCCCTCTGAAGATGAGCTTTCATTTCCCTGAAGACATCTCCCTGCAAAAAACCCTAAAAATAGCTCTTTTTCCATTGGCGCGTTTTCACAGTTCAGCCCTCGCGCCAAGGGGGAAAATCCTCCAAAGAGGGCGCGCCAATTGGCACTCTGTCATAGAGCCGCACCCGTGCCAACCATATTAAGAGGTGTTTTTTTAAAATAAAAGGCGGAAGTTTCGTCCTCACTAATTCCTGGACTGATATCTATCTTGAGTTGGGAGGTTTGGCTACGGATTTCCATAGAGAGGAAGTGGTTTGCCACCTCTCATGGAAGCTTCCTTGATGATAGGGCCAATCCCATAATTATAGGGATCCCAACCCCCCTTCCTCCTTCTATAAAAGCTTGCTCATCTCCATGGCAAGCTAATCTCCAAGTTCCCAAGAGCTTTCACATCCTTATGCTGCAAGAACCTTCTTGATTCCCTTAAGGCCAAATCCAAGCAAGGAGACTATTGCCAAGTATCCAGAGAGAGAGGCTTGTCCCATCCTTGACAAGCTTTATCGATACATGTTTTGCTAACGACCCACCAAAGGAGAATGATGCGTCGAAGCTATGGTTGTATTCTTCCTTTGACTCTTTAATGATAAGCGACTATTGGTTATGGTTTCACTCTTGTTCTTGATTACGTTCATGAGTTATGTCCTCTTCGACTGACATATAGTTGTATATACTGGATTTTATGCTCGCATTTGTGTTGTTTCTTGCATGTGTAGGTGTCTGAACACGGAGATCGTGAGGATCGTGATCTGCCAGGGCGAAGGAACGGGAGCACCACCCCTTCTACAAATGACAGCGTTGGATTCTAGGTAAGCCTTCATCGCAAGTCGGTTTATTTGCAATTAGGAACCTACAATGTAGCGTGTTTGATTGTTGCTAGACCTGATCTGGGCTAGTATGGATCGCCTCTGTTTGTAGAAGGGATTTACCTCTCCAACAATTTGGCGACTCCACTAGGGACTCATCTGGTTGTTTGATTTGTAAGCTATAGACAGAGCCTGAAGTGCAGCCAGATAGCCTTCGAAACGCTTTTGCTCTGCATTAGCGGAGTAGATCAACGCTGCTTCAGTCGATCTCCGGTTTGGTTTACAGACTGAACAATTTGGAGTGTTGTCTTCTCTTTTCGGTCAATTTCTTGGCCTTGCTTGCTTGGTCAGCTCTTTGGACTGGTTTTTCTATTTGTTTGGATTTGTTTTAGCCTTGTCATCACTTGTCTATGTCTGAGATTTCTTGTTTTTCGTTTTTCCATAGTAAACTTGGCTGGCGCGCTTTTTAGTGTGACAGTTGCGCCCATTGGCGTAGGTTGCCTGTGTATCACCTGCGCCATTGCCTTTCTGGCGCTAATTTCAAGCTCACAGTTGCGCCAATCCTGTGAGCTATTAGGGTTTGCTGTGTTTCATGCTTTCTGGGACTGACTTGTGATTTTGATCGTGTTTTTTCGGCTGTTTGAGTGCACTGGAGCCTATTTTGACTGATTGTAACCTCCATCCTTTGGTTGTTTGCCTATTTATTTCAATTTTGCATTCGAGTCCTAGGGAATCAAGGTGCTTTTGTGAGTCGAGCCTCCCGTGGGGTTTCTTGGTTCTCATTCATTCAGTCGACTTTGGGATTGCTTCTTTGCATTCTTTTGTCAGTTGTCTATCATCTTATTGCGCTTTTTGAGTGACTGATTTCATTTTCATTCAAATTTCTCTTTGCTTCGTTTTGGGCCTGGATTGCACGGCTCATTAGTGTCTTTGGGACTTTTCTTGGTTTTGAGAGACTTTTGGTCGATTTGAGATCTGATTGTTTGTGCCATTGAGTGAAATCTGCTTGTTTTTGCTCTCCTATTATCATTTCTCGAATTTATTCTTATTTGTTTTCAGTTTGTTTAGTGCATCTAGCTCTCAAACATTGAAAATAAAAAAAAATATCTTTTTCTTTTAATTGATTAGTGTAAATTAATATCTTTTCGGTGTAATTAGTGACTTTGAAGGAAAATTTTTTAGTTTCATTAGCTGCATTAGAGATATCACTGGTTGTCTTTCGATCATTTTGTTTGTGTAAAAAGCTCTTAACTCTTCCATAGCTAGCTTTCATCGAACGAAATGATATACTGTGGCATGTAGTTCTGCATTTAAGAGATTTTTGAGACATCACATTCGTTAGGGCCTGAAAACTGAAATGTAATTGAAGATAAAATTTAAAATTTACTCAATTTACACTAAGGCAGCATTGAAATCTAACGAAACACATTTAGAGGTCTACGCTAGAGACGTGTTCCGGCGTCTCTAAACCTAGTAGCTATCGTTCGCCTCTTGGCTTTAGACAGCACTAGTACGGACTTGTGCTCCCCGTACCGTCGCGTATATAAAGGGAGACCCCACTAGTTTTCAATCCTTTATCCGTAGGAAGCCAATTCTTTCGCCCTATACCCATGATACACCGAACATAGCATTCGGGGAGATTTCCTGCACGTACGAAAAGTCCTTGGTTGATTTCTCTTTCATTATTAAAACCAAGGTGTATATTGCAGTTCACGGTTATTTGGTACACCCTTTTTCCTAGTATTCCTGAGTAGTCATTTTGATCCTATCTGACTCCCTAAATCTGAAAGGATCACCAAGTGCTTGTCCTTTCACGCTTGTGTCAAATCTGAAAGAGATAGAGTCACCTTTTTGACTGTTTCTCGACTCTTAAAACATGAAACGGTGAAGTTTCTTATTTTTCAATGTGGTAAAAATTAATCACCCACGATCACACGCCTTGTTAGATTCTACTTGTTGACCGTTTGATTGTGTGTCTTGACTCTTTTTCAGCCCATGTGTGTGTTTGATATTTTTCTCTTGTCGTTGCTACCACAGTGGCGGAACCTTCGGTTTCGTCTACTGGTAGTCCTCATACGGACGATTCTTCAGAGGCTTCCCAATCCTCTGCTGAACCACAGTAGCCTACTGTTTCTGAGTTTTCTGATGGGGGACCGGTTCTTGCTCAGCAACCCTTTGGGGGACCAGTTGAGTTCAATTGGCCCTTTTCTGACCCTTTGCCAAAATTGAGATTAGGAGCTGATTTCCTTTCTCTTACATCGGGTTCGTCTTTTATAGCTGCTGTTTTTCCTCCTAGTCCTCGCCGTCTATTACAGGATCTAGCGGCAGGCTCCAACATGAGTGATACCAGTGAGGAAATCCCAACGTCCGGTGAAGACTATCAGCTCTTCCCACGAAGATTATTTCCAGGAGACAACTCTGAACCTGCGATCATGTCATCTTCTCGTCTCTCATTACCACCAGGGTATAGATCCTTGTTTGGTCAATTTAGTGTGTCCTAAATTGCTGCATTTAATTGTCAATCCAGGAATCGTAAGCTGATGAAGTGCGACGCACTATATGTGCAAGATAACCTCTTTCTTAACTTTTTGTCGTTTTTGGTTTTTCTACGGTGAAATGGAAATTCTAAAGTGAAAAAAAAAAAAAACAAACAAGTTTATATTTGTTCAGTGATATCCCCTATAATGATTTACCAATCTTGAAACTTTAAAAGCAAATTGAAATTACAATGACCAAAGAAAGTAAACTGCTGAAATGAAAAGTGCTGCTAATCTAATGAATCAAAACAAGAAACTAGTGAACATGAAAACTAAACTATTCTTGCTGCCAACTGAACACCAAAGAAACTACGCTTATGGAAATTCAAAATTGCAATGAAATAAATCTAAATCAGATTACATCACTTCATTTTCTGACCCTTCATCATTAGACTGACTATGACTTCAGAGTAATCATATGCAACGTATGTGATATTGTTACAGAAAATAATAATACTAAACCATACACACATGGATTCAATCCATCGCCATGGAATCAGTACAACGTAACAGACATGAAGATCGCCATACATGATTTAATATATCTAAGTTTAGAAAGAAACTAATACTAAACTACACATTTCATCATGCAGCCCCTCACCATCAGTCCAGCTGTGGCTTTCGGAGGTAACTGTAGACACTATGAGCAGCTTAATATATTTAAATTTAACTACTAAATCAGATAAACAAAACTGAAATGTACAAAGCAAGATTGAATTTAAACAAATGCTATGAAAAGGAAACTAGCAGCAGAATAATGTTAGTCCCATATCATTAGCCAAAATACTATGAAAATGCCCGGGCTGTCTACCTAAAACCTGCACAAGAAAACTGATCAGTGATTTAACAATCATAAAAACATGAGAAACAAGAATGCAATGGAAATTATAGAAATGTATGAACAGAAATGAAACAACTATGAAATATGAACATGTAATGGATTATAATACAATGAATTTTTAAAAAGAATGAAATGAGAAATATAACTGATAAGCAGAATTTTCATGGTAAGCCTTGGGGCCCTCTACACGGCTTTGGTAATGATCCTCAACACGAATTAAGTTGAAAACGAAGTCTTGCTGCATTGCTTGATTCATTACGGAGGCGGTAGTATTACGGCTCAAGGCGATTAACAGAAGGAACATCGCAAGTACGCACATCGCAAATAATTAACAACTCCATGCTATGATCAACTAACTCCACGTGCGTATGCAAACGCTCTATATAAAGCAATAAACTGTAACTGTCTCCTGAAGTTTATGATAGCAGCCAGCACGTAGACCACTAAGGCCACGGATATAGGAGTATGGCCATGTTGGAAAACGGATCTATGGAAGGTGGGTGCTTGAATTCAACTCCAGAACTTTGCACAGATGTCAATTAACCTCCGCAAGCTTAGAAACGTCCGTATGGATGTTTATATGCCACGAAACAGAGTCCAGCCGACATAGAACTCCATAGTTGACTTCCACGTGGATGGCTTTGACCGCGGCTTTCTTTGACGAATTTACTTGAACCAATAGGACACGAACCATGTCCTCGTCATTCCTAGCCTGCCCATGTGACTCGTTTCCTTCGTAGACACCTGTAGCATAGATTTCCACAAAATAGTTGCGGAAAGTTGCAGCAGCTGCGGAAAGTGACAAGTTTCCGCAGCTGTATGAACAAAATCTAAATCAAATAGAAAACACAAAAACATAATTAAAAACCATGTTAGATACCCTTTTTGCACATGATATTGACAATTTTGGAGGTCTAGGTGAGTGGAAAAGATATGGAAAAGTGTATGGAAAAGAGGCAAATTCGGGACTCAACATACCCCCACTGTGAAGGTGTTGCATGTCCTCATGCAACCAAAATTTTGATATTCTTTGTTCAATTCATGTGCCTTGATACTTCAGCCAGCACATCCAACCCCCTTCTCTTCTTCTTTGGTACTGCCATCATTCTGGGTTTCTTCATTAAGCACCCGAATTTGATATTCACAAGTGCTCTGCTCAATTTTTGGCATTTCCTTTTTAACTTCTTATTCTTCTTTTGCCAAATACCCAAATGTAACATAGTATTGTCATGGATAATCTTGTCCAGTTTGCCTTGCTCTTTGAGTGTTTCATTTTCATTTTTGATATGCCGATTCAAAAGCTCAAGCTCAAAAATCTCCTGTTTTAATGACTAAACCAAGTTATCCTGCAATGTAGGAGGCTGAATAGAAGAGGTGCTTGGACCTGTGGCTGCCTTCTCCAGGGATTCTATATAGTCATAGACCTCCTGCTATTTGGGGTCTACTTCCGGTGTCTTTTTCATTGGATTGTCCTCAAAATGCTGCAAGGGAGAATTATGTTCAAAATTTGGCTGAGGAGAACTTTCATCAATATTTTGCCGAGAATAAGATGGAGTACGCTCATTGTCTGATTGGGAGTGAAAGGAGTCAGGTTCACTAACTGACTGAAATGGACTATTGTCAGTTGGAGACTGTTCAGATGTCTCCTCACCCAAATCAATCAAAATGAGGACTTTTAATTTGTGTTTTTCTCAGTTTTCCCTTAAGCCTGCTGCTTCTCCTCACATGCTGTGGTACACTACCCTTTTGTTCTTGTTTTCCTGTTTTTGCCTTCTTGGATAGAGATGATTGTTTTTGAAGAAAAATTAATCTTTCAGATAGAATTTGGTGATCTTCTTCTTCTTCAGAAGAAGTTTTATGGACAGCCTCAATAATTTCTTTCCCTTTTGGTATTGTTGGCTTCTTAGCTTTAATTTCCTTCTTCTTCCTTTTTACCAATCTCTCTTCCCTATCAGTTTTCTTCATAGTAGTAGTAGAAGTATCTTGGATTTCATCTACTGTTCTTTTCCTTCTACTTCTTTTTGCTGTGCTAGCTGCGGGAACTTCCTGTGTAGGAGCATCTTGGGTTTCAACATCCATTTTCTTTCTTCTACTCCTTCTAATTGGATTACCTTCAGGAATTTCCCGAGGTTCTTCAAAGAAGTTTCTTACTAAGAATTGTTCCCATGTATCTTTTCTTTCTTTTAGCTCCTTTTCAATCAAAATTTTTATAAGCCCATGATGATATAAATGAGGCTCTACATCTCCTAGGTGTTTTTGCACAGTCACAACCATTTTCTTCAAGCTATTGAATAGGAAATAAGGAAGATTGAGAGTTTGGTTTTCAAGAAAATTCATCAATATCCTAGTATGATACATGTACATAGAGCCAAAACGGCCTTCACATGTAATAAATTTCTGAACAATGAGTAGTAAAGTGGCCCATTCATCTTTTATTTCATGCACAGGGATTCCTCTTTTGAAAACAGTGATATCCATACCTTGATTTCGGAGGATTTTTCTCCATGCCTCATCACTGATACTTTTATTTTTGAACCATCGTTCTCCTTCCTGAAGAAGCTCTGTGGCTGCTGCTATTGATGCTTCATTGACCAAAAACTTGAGGTCTCCCACTTCTGCTTCCGAGCCATCAAATGATCTTGCAAACGCTTTGGTAACTTCTCTGTGGTAACCCCTGAATTTCTGAATAAAACACAGCCATTTAGCTTTCCTCAACATCTCTTTTGCTTGTGGAAATCCCTCTATAAAATTCGGTCCTTCCGGCTCTGCCCTTAATAATTTTCCCATTTTACTTCTCTGTGCTTCACAGGCTTGCCTCTGTGAGGGTTTAAGCGGAAATGGAACGATGGAATACACAGAATCTAGCACAATACTGTGGGGATGTTATCACAAAACGGAAATGAGCACCATAAACAGAATGGAATAAGACTATGGGTGGACATACGGGAATGAGAGTGAGAAAAAGGAACGGAATGGAGTGAAACAGGGAGTGAGAATGAGTAGAGTGGGGTTTTGTAAACACGACAGAGACACGACAAAGAGGTTAACAAAGTATAATGCATTCGGCCGCGTTTTGAATTTTGGTGGCTGTGTCATAAATATGAACATGTTTCAATCAATGATTATGAAGTTATGCGGCTTGTAAGAGTCCTTTGTCAACTCAAATACGTATCATTATCTACGGTGGGATATTTGAACATGAGTGAGAGTCGGAATTTTAATAATGAAACCGTTTGTGAATAAATGCAAGAGGATAACATAGAGATCGTGGAAGGTTACGGACTGTCAATATAATCATTGCGCGTTATGGGTAGAGCTCATAGTTTAAAACTACATAAAAATGTGTTTTTCGATACTATTTGAAATAAACTTTATTCATACCTTTGGAATCCTTGCTTTTGCCCTTGGTCTTCAACTGATTGATCTTCATTAGTGTCTTGAATGTTCCATTGATCCTCTCCTGCATTTTATTTCATAATTTATGAAAATAACAACTAACTGTACATTCTTTTTTAAAACAGAGTAGTAGTAGCTGCGGAATCTGCTTCTGGCTGCGGAAACTGGAGTCAGCTGCGGAAACAGATGTCAGCTGCGGAAACTGACACAGCTATTACTTGGCTGAAATAGAAATAAACAAATGACAAATGACCAGGTGAAAATGGTCATAAAAATATTTTTATTGATGGAATGGATGAAATGAAGTGGAATGAAGTGAAATGAAATGAAATGAAATGAAATGAAGTGGAATGAAATGGAGTGGGTGGTGAGATGAAATGAAATGAAAGACAGATTTTTTTTGGAAAATATAGAGTGTCAGGTGTCCCTGATTTTCACCCCATATTTTCTGTATAAGACTGCCAATCAATGATTGGTTTTCAGGCTTATACCATTTTTTTTCTTCTTTTTTTTCTTTTTTCTTTTTTTTTAACTTGAAAAACAAAAGCTAGGCTGGTGGAGAAGAAGAATTCTTCTGTACCAGCCTGATTGCAGAACTTTCTTGAAACAACTTGACAAAATCCTCTTTAGAGAGTGGCTTATGATAAACTTTCAATCTATGGCCATTCACTATAAGAGGAGTTTGAAACTCATCAATGGTCTTGACTCTTACAGCTCCATTGTTAAAGATCTTGTCAATCTCATATGGCCCAAGCCAATGAGTCTGAAATTTCCCTTGAAAATCTTTAAACTTGGAGTCAAATAACAATGCCCAATCTCCTTCTTGAAACTTCTTCTCTTCGATATATTTGTCATGCCATTTAGTTCTTTGATATTGAACTAGATCAGTTCTTAGAATTGCTTCTTGTCTGATCTCATCTAGCTCATTCAACTGCTCCATTCCATGCTTTTGGGCTTCTGATAAGTCCATTCCCAACTGAACTGCTATCTTGAAGGTCTTGACTTGGAACTCAATGGGGAACAAGACTTCTTTCCCATAAACAAGTTCATAGGGAGAATGTCCCGTTGTATTCCTCCATGTAGTTCTGTAGGCCCACAAGGCTTTTGGAAGCCTTTCTGCCCAATCTCTTCTATGTAGATGAACAGTTTTGGTGATGATACTTTCAAGAACTTTGTTTGTGGACTCCACTTGACCATTTTCTTGTGGATGGTAAGGAGTAGATCTTCTGTTCTTGATTTTGTATTCTTCCATCAACTTTTCCACCAAATTGGATGTGAATTGGCTCCCCTGATCTGTCACAATTTCTCTTGGAACACCAAAGCGAGTAAAAATATCCTCATAAAGAAAATGAACAACCGAATTTTCAGTAGCAGATACTAATGCTTTAGCTTCTACCCATTTAGTAACATAATCAGTGCAAACCAATATATACTTCTTTTGCTTAGATGGTGGATTAATAGGTCCAATGAAATCTAAAGCCCATTTTTCAAAGGGTTCAATGAGTACCTGTGTTTGCAATGGTATTTCATTTGAAAGGGTAGGTTTCCCTACTCTTTGGCAGCTGTCACACCTTTTGACATATTGTTTTGCATCTTTGAAGAGGGAAGGCCAATAATATCCTAAAGAAAGGATTTTATAGGCCATCCTTTTGTCTGCAAAGTGTCCGCCGCATGGTTCATCATGACACGCCTTAAGAATATCAGGCATTTCATCTTCCCTGACACATCTTCTGATCACAAGATCTGGCCCTGTTTTAAACAATTCGTTAGAAATCCATGAATATCTTGAACTCTCCCGAATAATTTTTCGTTTTTCTCTTGGAAATAAATGTGAAGGTAGTTTCCCTGTAACCAAATAGTTAGCAATATCTGCATACCAAGGGGTCTTAATAGTTACTGCAAACAAATATTCATCAGGAAACTTATCTTCTACAGGAGAATCTTCTTTAGTATTCTGAATCCTAGACAAGAAATCATCTACTGTATTCTGTTTTCCTGGTCTATCCAACACAGTAATATTGAATTCTTGCAAAAGTAAAAGCCATCTTGTCACTCTTCCATTAGTAACAGGTTTGTTCATTAAATATCTAATTGCAGAATGGTCAGTATGAATAAAAGTTGCATAGCCTGTTATGTAATGTCTAAACTTATTAATTGCATGAACAACAGCTAAAAACTCTTTTTCAGTCACAGTATAGTTCAACTCTGTGGGAGTCAATTTTTTACCGGTGTAATAAATGGCATAAGGAATTAAATATTTTTGACCCAACACAGCTCCAAGAGCTGTATCTGAAGCATCCGTAGAAATATGGAAAGGAAGTTTCCAATTTGGTCCTCTCAAAATAGGTGCTTCAGATATTCTTGTTTTCAAAGTTTCAAAAGTTGATTGACAATCAGGATCCCATTTAAATTCACAATCTTTTGTAAGCAATTTGAAGAGTGGAGATGCTATTTTAGTGAAGTTTTCTATAAATCTTCTATAGTAACCAGTAAATCCTAGAAAACTTCTAACATCTCTTTGACAATTTGGAATAGGCAACTTGGAGATGACTTCAACTTTTGATCTATCAACCTTAATTCCATCTCCTCAAATATGATGTCCTAAAACAATCCCTTCAGTAAACATCATAAAGCATTTTTCATGGCTTAATGAAAGGTTTGTTTCTTTACATCTTATGAGAACTTTTTTCCAAATTTTCTAATGCCTCTTCAAATGAATTACCATAAACTGTAAAATCATCCATATAAACCTCTACACAATCATGGATTAGATCAGAAAAAATTCCTAGTACTGCTCTTTGGAATGTTGCTGGTGCATTGCATAACCCAAAAGGAAGCACTCGGTAGGCAAAAGTTCCCCATGGACAAGTAAATGTGGTCTTATCTTGATCTTCAGGTGCTACCTGAATTTGATTATAGCCACTAAAACCATCCAAAAATGAAAAGTACTTTTTAACTGCTAATGTATCTAATACCTGATCAATAAAAGGCAAAGGAAAGTGATCCTTCAAAGTTGCTTTGTTCAACTCCCTGTAATCAATGCATACTCTCCATTTACCATTCTTTTTAGGTACTATAACCATAGGAGAAACCCATCGGCTATCTGAAATTGGATAAATGAAGTTTACATTGAGAAGTTTTTGGAGCTCTTCTTTCACTATCTCCCTAAGATTTGGATTCATCCTTCTTTGAGGCTGTCTGATTGGTCTACTGTTTTCCTCAATATAGATATGATGGATGCAAGTCTTAGGATCAATACCCTTCATGTCAGTATACTCCCATGCAAATGCAGTAGAATGTTTTTGCAAGATTCTGGTTAGTTCTTCTTGTTGTGACTTCTCCAGATGTTTATTAATATTCAATGTCTTTTCTCGAAAAATCTCAAAAGCAGAATTACCAAACTCTTCCATAGAGTAGAGAGACATTTGTCTTGATGATAAATATTCTATGTCAGATTCCAACTGAAATTGTGTGGGGTCATATTCTGAAGTTATCTCAAAATTTTCTAATGTGTTCAGAATTTGACTATCCTCACTAATTTCAGAAATGGTAAAGACAGGTTGTATAGTGTTCTCATCATCGACCCATTCGTTGTCTCCTATTTTTGTAATTGCTCTTGCAGGAGGATACAAATTGAATTTCTTTGTCGAATTACCATTAGAAATGTACATGTCTCCAGATCTACAACTAATAAAAGCATCAGCTGTGGCCAGCCAAGGTCTTCCTAAGATAATTGGATGTCCTCCTAGATTGCTTTTGGGAGTCAAAATCATAAAGTCTACTGGATATTCCCAAGAATCTAAGGAGACTGAAATATCTTCTAATACACCATCTCGTTTAATAACCGATCGATCTGCAAGTTGCAATAAAGTAGGTGTAAAAAGAAGGTTAGGAAGTTTTAACTGTTCCATAGTCTGTCTACTCATAATGTTGATAGCAGCCCCTAAGTCAATCAATGTGTTTGGAATTTCTATCCTATTTATATGTGTCTTGACAATTGGACTTCCTGGATCTACATATTTCTGCATGGCAATTTTTCCCATCATAATGTCTGCAATCTTTCCTACCAGGTGGATTCTTCTTGTGTCCTTTAGCTTCCTTCCTGGTCTTTTGAAACTCAACTCCTTTATGGTTTTTGCTAGAATAGGAATTTCTCGAATGGTTTGTAGCAATGGAATCTTGATACAAACATTCTTCAATTCATCTAGAAAGTCATAGTTAGGCAACAAGATTTGTTTTTCCACCCCCTTATCAATTTGTAGTCTTTCCTGAAAAGGAGGTGTAGATGAAGATACAGGTTGCTCAACTATAGGAGTTGTGGATGTTAGCTTTTCTTTTTCTTTTTGAATTTTTGAATTTTGAAGAGATTCTTCCTCAGAACCCTTATTGAATTGAAGAGAGTCCTCCTCAGAGGTATCTTGCTCTTGAATATCTATAGAAGGTTTTTCTAAAACTCTACCAGATCTGAGTTGTACATCGTTGAGAGGAACAATCATATAGGTAGGAAATTGTTGTCCTTCTACCATATAAGTAGTTTGAGGATTATTATTGTTAGGATTTGGCAATGGCTGGGCTGGAAGTTGATTTGTCTTTTGTTGGTATGGGAGCATGAGTTGAGGATTTGTATTTTTTTGAGAAGGTTGTTGTTGTGGAAATGGCAATGAAAGTTGTGGATTTGGGCTTGGAAGTTGTGGAGCTTGTTGATTTTGAAAAGATGGAGGATATTGATAAAATTGAGAAAATCTCCCATAAGGATTTTGCATCCCTTGTACCCATGGCTGATATGAATTTTGATGTTGGGGCCAAGATTGTTGCCAAGGAGTCCAATTTGGTGGGGTTTGAAGATTCACAGGGTTATTAAACCCTTGAGATTGTTGTCCCTGCCAAGGTCTCCTTGCGACAAAACAGAGAGATTCTATTGAATTTGGATCTTCTTGAAAAACAGCTTTGAGTCCAGGGATTGATGGACAATCCTTGATCTCATGATTTTCTGAGCAAATCATACATGTTTCTACAACCTTTGCATCCAAGGGACATTCCCTTAAAGCATGTTTCTTTCTACATTTCGGACAAAAAGATGGCTAAAGCATCTGTTTCTGCTTTCTGCTTGTTTTGGATCTTAAGGGTGTCTAGTTGTTCACTAAGACTCCCTAAGATATCAGTTTTAAACTCATCAAGCATATTACCAATCTCTGCCCTACTTACTGATCCAGTTGCAGATTTGTTAGCCCTAATAAGAGAAGAATCCCTAGGCCCTTTTCCAATTTTAGATCTTCCCCTTGAGAATTGGATACATAGTTCCGTTATATCATGAAATGGGAGTTGAGAAATGTCTCCTTTACCCATCATGTTTAAAATGTCTATCCATTCATCTCTAATGGCTTTTAATAGGAGGGCTTTCAAGGTTTCATTATCTAAGTTGCTCATCTTTGCTCTTTTCAAGTTGTATTTAAATCTTTCAATTAGGTCTTCCAAATTTTCATCTTCTTTTTGCATCATTTTGAACACCTCATCCTTGTGATTGGTGGGCATACAATAATCCAAGTATCTATCCAAAAATGTTTGTTTCATATCATTCCAAGTCCTGATAGATTGAGTGGCTAATCCCATGAACCATTTCAAAGCAGATCCCTTCAATGTTGAAGGAAATAGTTTGAGTTTTTGAGAATCTTCCATATAGTCATAAGTTCGGCACACTACTTCAAACTCAAACAGAAATGTTTCAGGATCCTCACTTCGCAATCCATAAAAGTTAGGGAGAACATATGGTGAGATATTTTTCATTGTTGCATGAGTTTCCTCATCAACTATAGGGAATCCAAGCAAATTGTCCCTATTTCTACCGTTATTTCCTTCACCATTGTTATCTTCATTGTCTCCTCCTCTTCTACCTCCACCTCTATTTATTACTTCCTCTGCCATGATAGTTTCTTTAGAGTCCTTATAGTCCTCTAGTTCTTCTACCAAGGAAGGATGAGAGAAAGTCTCTTTGTTTTCTAAGTGGGTTCTAGTAGGTGGTATAGGAGAATCCTCTAATTCAGCTGTTCTTTGACTTCCAAAAATCTTAAGGCTAGGGGTAGATGGTGGTGAATCTGGTCTATGCCTTGAAGAAGATGGAGTTGTGAAAATCGAACTCTTGGCTTTAGCTATAAACCTTCCCCTAGAATCTCTTGCTCTATGCATGTCATTTTTTATTTTTTTATTTTTAAAAGTTGGGCTAATAATTCTCTTTCTGATCTTCCAGATCACGCTAGGTGCAAGAAGAGAGCATACTTAAGAAATTATTAAACCAATAACTCTCTTTTCTGATCCTCCAGATCACACTAGGTGCAAGAGGAGAGCATACTTCAAGAAGTTATCAAGTTTTCCCTTCTTTTTATGATTTTATGTTTTTTTTTTAAGAAATTGGCTACCTAGTTACACTTCCCCGGCAACGGCGCCAAAATGTTTGGTCAATTTAGTGTGTCCTAAATTGCTGCATTTAATTTGTCAATCCGGGAATCGTAAGCTGATGAAGTGCGGCGCACTATATGTGCAAGATAACCTCTTTCTTAACTTTTTGTCGTTTTTGGTCTTTCTAAGGTGAAATGGAAATTCTAAAGTGAAAAACAAGCTTGGTTATATTTGTTCAAGGACGTGATATCCCCTATAATGATTTACCAATCTTGAAACTTTAAAAGAAAATTGAAATTACAATGACAAAACTTAAAAGAAAGTAAAAGTGTACTGCTGAAATGAAAAGGTGCTGCTAATCTAATGAATCAAAACAAGAAACTAGTGAACATGAAAACTAAACTATTCTTGCTGCCAACTGAACACAAAAGAAACTACACTTATGGAAATTCAAAATTGCAATGAAATAAATCTAAATCAGATTACATCAATTCATTTTCTGACCCTTCATCATTAGACCAGCTATGACTTGCGGAAGTAATCATAAACAACTTGTGTAACTGATATTTAATTCGCAGAAAATAAACTAATACTAAACCATACACACATGATTCAATCCCTCGCCATCAGTCCAGCTGTGGCTTTCGGAGGCAACTGAAGATGTCATACATGATTTAATATATCTAAGTTTGCAGAAAAAGAAACTAATACTAAACTACACATTTCATCATGCAGTCCCTCACCATCAGTCCAGCTGTGGCTTTCGGAGGCAACTGAAGACACTATGAGCAGCTTAATATATTTAAATTAATCTACTGAATCAGATAAACAAAACTGAAATGTACAAAGCAAGACTGAAGTTAAACAAATGCTATGAAAAGGAAACTAGCAGCGGAATAATGTTAGTCTCATATCATTAGCCAAAATACTATGAAAATGCCCGGGCTGTCTACCTAAAACCTGCACAAGAAAACTAATCAGTGATTTAACAATCATAAAAACATGAAAGACAAGAATGCAATGGAAATTATAGAAATGTATGAACAGAAATGAAACAACTATGAAATATGAACATGTAATGGATTATAATACAATGACTTTTAAAAGAAATGAAATGAGAAATATAAACATTAATACACAGAACCTCGGCTGAGCAGGGGCCCTCTACACAGCTTTGGTAACGATCCTCAACACGAATTAAGTTGAAAACAGAGTCTTTCACATTAAAAAGCAGTTCATTACAGACTGGTAGTATTACGGCTCAAGGCAGTGTAATCACTACATAACAGAGTACGCACATCAACTATCAATTAACAACTCAACAGCTATGATCAACTAACTCCACGTGCGTATGCAAACGCTCTATATAAAGCAATAAACTGTAACTGTCTCCTGAAGTTTATGATAGCAGCCAGCACGTAGACCACTAAGGCCATGGATATAGGAGTATGGCCATGTTGGAAAACGGATCTATGGAAAGTGGGCGCTTGAATTCAACTCCAGAACTTTGCACAGATGTCAATTAACCTCCGCAAGCTTAGAAACGGCCGTATGGATGTTTATATGCCACGAAACAGAGTCCAGCCGACATAGAACTCCATAGTTGACTTCCACGTGGATGGCTTTGACCGCGGCTTTCTTTGACGAATTTACTTGAACCAATAGGACACGAACCATGTCCTTGTCATTCCTAGCCTGCCCATGTGGCTCGTTTCCGTCGTAGACACCTGTAACATCGATTTCCACAAAATAGCTGCGGAAAGTTGCAGCAGCTGCGGAAAGTGACAAGTTTCCGCAGCTGTATGAAAAAAATCTAAATCAAATAGAAAACACACAAACATAATTAAAAACCATGTTAGATACCCTTTTGCACATGATATTGACAATTTTGGAGGTTTAGGTGAGTGAAAAAGATATGGAAAAGTGTATGGAAAAGAGGCAAATTCGGGACTCAACAATCCTTGGGTCACATCATTTCCGCCGCCACCTCTATGGGAGTGTCAGCTCCTTCTACGAGGTTGGTATCTCCTTCATTGGGGATGTCTCCTTAGACACCCGTCGCTTTTGTACCCACTCAGCCCACTGTCTGTGTGGCCGCCTCTACACCCACCGTTACGGCACCCTCCATGAGGGCTATGCTGCCTCCTGAAGACGTTTATTTAGCGACTGCTATCCCGGAGAACGTCTCTCCAGAGGAATATCGGTTGTCCCTACAACAGCCGAACCACGAAGTTGGACCATCCCCCCAAGATCCCAACCGCTCTTATTTTTCGCACTATGCACAGGATGGTACACCCGTGTATGATTTTCCAGGTCAGTATGATGAGCGCGGGGACATTTTACGTCTACCCGCTCCTGAGGCTCACCTCCATGCTCAAGGTTTACATATTAACCAGGCCTATAACCCACAAGGACAACCTTTCCAAGGCCAACCTTCGGGCCAACCTGGCTATCCTTATGACCCACAGGGGTAGCCCATGCATGGCTATCCAACGGGCCAACAAGGGCCATCGTACGGTCCACAAGGACAGTATTACAACCCTTCTGGTCAACCTGTGCAGCCTCAGCCGGGGTACCAACCGGGACCAGTCTATGGTCCTAGGGGGAAAATCCAACCTTCTCAACCTATGCAACTGCAGTATCCTGTTGTTTCCAATGTTGCATATCAGCTGGGACCATACTATGGTCCTGCTCTAGGTCAAACCAGTTACCAGCAACCACCTGGCTCTATTCCTCCACCAGGCCAACCGACCCATCCGGTACAACTTGGTGTTCTGCCTCCAGGCCAATCGGCCCATTCGGCACAACCTGGGGCTCCGTTACAGCCAGGTCAATCT
Source organism: Pinus albicaulis (assembly GCA_034641835.2). Taxonomy (NCBI): domain Eukaryota; kingdom Viridiplantae; phylum Streptophyta; class Pinopsida; order Pinales; family Pinaceae; genus Pinus; species Pinus albicaulis. The sequence goes on along the minus strand of CM076570.1, from coordinate 434,463,676 downwards.
GCGCAACCGGCGCAGCCTATCTATCCAGGTCAACCTGTTCACTCAGGGAAGCCCACTCAGCCGGGTCAACCTGTTCACTCAGGGCAGCCCGCTCATTCCATTAACCCTGCCCAGCAGCCGATTTATTCGATGTCGCAGCCAAATCAACAGTTGCGCCCTAGCTATTAGGCTCCACAGGGTTCCACTTATCAACAGCCGACTCATCCTCAGGGTGGTTATTATCCTCATGGTCAATCTTAACCGAATTATAACCAGCCCCGAGGCTCTCAATATTATCCTCATCAACCTGGGTCTACCTATACTCAGCAGCCAAATCCAAATGCTGCTTACACTGGGCCGACATATAATTAGGGTCCGTACTTTGGTTATCAAGCCCCACACACTGGTTACCAGCAGCCAAATCAGTCTGGTTATACGACCTACACCCCCTACAGTCAGAATCCTATGGCACAGAGCCCATGGGGGCAAGGATATTCCCAACCAGCGTGGAGTACAGGTACCGGTCCTCATCCCGGGCCTGGCATGCTAGTCAATCTGCCATTGCTGTTCCTGGCTACCTTGGAGTTGTCGGATGTTTCAAAATTGACCAATGATCTGATTTTGCATAATCCTTATTGGCCTCCGGTTCCTACCAAGATACCAGGTGATTGCCCCAATTTTGAGGGTAAAGCTGGGGAGGACGCCCAAGCACATGTGATGACGTATCACCTTTGGTGTTCGTCCAATTCTTGGGTCGATGATTCAATTTGTCTGCGCCTCTTCCAGCGCACTTTGACTGGAGCTGCTAATAAGTGGTACATCGAGTTATCCCGTGGCATCTTCCAAGATTTCAATTCCTTAGCCATGGCTTTTCTGACGCACTTTCAATTACCGGTTCGCTATGAAGCCGAGACGCACCTCCTGACTTCTTTGAAGCAGGATAAAGCCACTCACATTTCTGATCACATTCATGAGTGGTGGCGCCATTGTAGACTGATCAAGTTTCATATACCTGATCATATATTAACTCACTGGTTCACCACCTCCTTCGTGAAAAAAATCGCCCAAGATATTGCAATGGGAGCGTGTGTGACGGAGGAACAAGCCATTGCGCATGCCCAATATCTGGATCTTGTATGTTCTTAGTTCGGAATGCTTTATGATATCTTACCTGATGCTCCACGGTCTGGAACCTCTAAGGCGCCACCTACCCCTGCAATGGATGGTGTCATTGGTTCTGTCTCTCAGAATTCGAAGAAATCTTCGAATGGGAAGCATAAGTCTAATTCTTCCAACAATACTCCTACTCATCCCGCCCCATCAGATTCTGGAAAAACCGTGGAGGTTAATGCCATTCAGGCCAACCCTACGGAGAGAACCTCCAAAGGGAAAAAGAAGGGAAAAGGTAAATCTAAATCCGATGCCCCAAAGCCAGAATCCAAACCCCGCACTGAGGATGGTTCTCAGTGTAAACCGAAGTACCCCTGCCTCATTTTTGAAGGAGACCATTATACCAAAGATTGTCCACGATGATCTGAAGTTAGTCAACTTCTCAAAGGCTCTAAAGGGACTCCGGCAGTTCTTAAAGAACCATTCCCATCTCAGCAGACCCAGATGTCGAACAACCTTCACCATCTATACCATTTGGGTCCCAAGTTTTTATGATGAATGGTGTTGCACCTATCTCTGTTGCCACACGTTCGAAGGATTACAACGAATCGCAGTAGGCACCTGGGAAGGCAGTTGCGGATGGACCACCTCCCCCACCTATCTCCGGTTCATTTGAAATCGAGAAGCATACTCCTGAACCTGTTGTGAAGCCACCTTCCAAAGGTGTTCTTCGAAGATCTTCTTACAATCCGAATGCCCGTGCCACTCAGCACTACAGCATTGTTGAGGATTTGGCACAGGTGCCTTCTACTATGTCTGCACTAGAAGTTCTTCAAAGTTGTCCTTCGCAACGGAAGACTTTATTGTTTGCCATCAGAGGCATCGATCCCGCCGATTCGAGTCTTCTCACCTTCGACTTAGAGAATTTCACCCCCCAACTTCCACATCAGATCGCTCTTGTTATTCAAGTCGGGATCAATGGTCTTAACATCCATAGGGCTGTTGTGGATGAAGGTGCCTATACCTATGTAATGTCATCCGCTTGCTGGAAGGCCATTGGCTCTCTGACCCTTTCGTCATCTCCCAATGCCCTAGAGGCATTTGATGGTCGGGAATCTAAACCCCTGGGTGTTCTCGAGAGTCTAGCGATTACTTTACAGGGGAAGACAGTCAATGTAGAAGTGGAAGTGGTTGACGCCAGGCTCAAATACAATATACTTCTCGGCTGCAGCTAGACTCATGCCATGCTATGCGTGCCATCCACCGTCTTTCGACTCTTTAAGTTCCCTCACAAGGGCAAAATCGTTACGGTGGATCAGTTGTCTTTCTTCACCTCTACCTCCAAGAACAACATTCCATACGTGGATCAGATCCCAAATCCCTCTGATAGTGTAGGACCCGGTCTCTTCAAAGACCCCGTCCTCATGGGTATTTTTCCCGCACCGCCACCGCACACCACTCAAGTTAACATGATTTCCAAGTCTGATGACCCCTAGCTCATCCCTACGCTTGAGCAGGTGTTTGAGTTTGGAGAATCAATGCCCTTGACTCCAGTAGAGATTAGCTACTATGAAATTGTTGTCACATCTGATCCTCCACCTCCTCAGCGTGCTCCGTTGAGCATGGATCTAGATGTCTACTCTCAATCCCCCTGGCTTGGTCAGGCCGATTCACCTGATCCTCTCAAAGAGACTTTTCCTTCCGATGAAGCCATCATTGAAACTATGTCTCTCGAGGAGATACCTTGGGGCGATGGACATCATCGTTCCTCTTTCATGCCTAGCTTGGGGGCAATGTCAGATTGTCTAGAGCGTTATGCATCTCAGGTTCCTACTCCTCCTCTCCAAATGCCAATCTTGACACACGAGGTTCTTTCAGAGGGAAACCTGAGTAATATCACTCAAACCATCCCGATCAACATCTCCGTTAAACCAGGGATCGTTGAGAATATACACGTGGGAGTGACTTGTTCTCCTAATGAGATTCAAGTCTATACTGAGCTTTTTAAAGAAGTAAGAGATGTGTTCGCTTGGTCCTACGAGGAAATGCCAGGGATTGATCCCAGTATCGTAGTGCATGAAATTCCAACCTACCCTGGTGCGAAGCCCGTGCGCCAACGCTTACGCCCCATGCATCCTCAGAAAGCCACTGCAATTAAGGCAGAAGTTGAAAAAATTCTGAATGCGGGCTTTATTTATCCCATCCCCCTCACAGAATGGGTTTCCAACATTGTCCCTTTCGATAAAAAGTAGGGTACTATTACCGCAACATCAATCGCGCCTATTCGAAGGATAACTATCCCACTCCATTCATAGACCAGATCATCGACGAATGTGCCGGAAGTGAGATTTATTCCTTGATGGATGATTTCTCAGGGTATAATCAGATCAGTATTGCACCTGAGGATCAACACAAGACTACATTCATCTGTCCGTGGGGTACTTTCGCGTATAAAAAGCTCCCGTTTGGCTTGAAGAATGCTGGAGCCACTTTTCAGCGTACGATGTCTTAAGCTTTCCATGATATTTTCCATATCGTTCAGCCTTATTTGGACGACTTGCCAGCTCATTCGGCTAAGCGAGAGGACCACCCTGAACACCTTCGCCAGATTTTCCTTCGCTGTAGACGCTACAATATTAGGCTTAATCCTCATAAATGCGTATTTTACGTAGATTCTGGCCGTCTTTTGGGATTCATAGTCTCCAAAGACGGAATTCACCTTGACCCTTTAAAGGTCGAGGCTATCATCAATCTCCCATCACCCTCCTCATTATATCAGTTGCAAAGTCTACAAGGAAAATAAAACTTCCTTCGACGCTTTATCCCGAACTACGCGGAGGTGGCTAAAGGATTCACACGCCTATTAAAGAAGAACGTTCCCTTTCATTGGGACGAAATTGCTCAAAAATACTTTGAGAAGCTGAAGACGTTACTTGTTAATGATCCTTTGCTTCGTCCTCCTGATTATCACTGTGATTTCACTTTGTATCTCGCCACCGCATTTAGCACCATAGCTATGGTTCTGGTGCAGGATGATGATGATGGTAATGAACATGTTGTTTATTATCTATCACGAAACCTTCTCGATACAGAATCACGTTATGCTCATGTCGAGAAGTTGGCGTTAGCCGTAGTACACGTTGTGCAGCATTTTCGCCACTACATCCTGTTGCGTACGATAACAGTGGTTTCGGATTGCAACCCCATGATGTATATTCTTTCTCGAAAATTACTGGGGGGAAAATACTCCAAATGGATCGTTATCCTGCAGGAGTTTGACTTAGAGTTTACTACTGCTAAGTCAACCAAATCACTTGTTTTTGCGGATCTTATATGCTCGCTCCCGACAGACTCCACTCCTTCATTCTTTGAGGATCATATCCCAGACGAAACTCTTTTCCTCATCAGCACTCGCGACCCTTGGTATGGCGACATAATTGTGTATCTTCAGACCTCCAAATTTCGGTCTGAGTTGACTAAAAATGCCCGACGTCGAGTTCGGCATCAGTCTCAACCCTACCACATCGTAGGAGATACCTTATACCGCGTTGGAGTAGATTCGGTGCTCCGTCGGTGCCTAACCTTGGAAGAGGCTGAAAGGGTCCTAAATGACTACCACAGTGGTGCCTGTGGTGGAAATATGTCTGGATATGCCACTATCCAGAAAATTCTGCGAGCAGGTTACTTCTGGCCGTCCATATTCAAAGACTGTATCGTCGCAGTCCGTAAATGTCACACATGCCAGGTGTTTCAGAGCAAGATGCACGCGCCGCCTCTCCCTTTGCATCCTGTTATTATCGTCGGCCCTTTTTTTAAATGGGGCGTAGATTTTATGACGTGTAACCCTCATTCGGCCGGGGGGCATGTGTATATAATCGTCATTGTTGACTACTTCACCAAGTGGGCCGAAGCGATGCCTACACTTGCTACCGACGGTAAGACGGCTGCTCAGTTCATATTCAACCACATCATTGCACGTTTTGGGGTCCCTCAGGCCATCGTCACCGACCATGGTACTCATTTCTGAGATTATATGATGGCCGAGCTGACTTCAAGATTGGGCTTATGCCACGATAGCTCAACGCCATATTACCCTCAGGAAAATGGCCAGGTTGAAGTAGTGAACAAGGTTCTGGTCACTATGCTTCAATGAACAGTTGGTATCCACAAATCCAATTGGCACCTCCAACTGTTCTCAGCTCTTTGGGCATACCGGACGTCTACAAAGAGTGCAACTGGATTCACACCATTCCAGTTGGTGTATGGTCTGGAAGCAACTATTCAGGTTGAATGCGAGATTCCTTCTTTGAAATTAGCTGTAGAACTTCTACCCGATACTTCTGATGAGGAAGAGCGTCTTTTGTATCTGGAACGGCTAGATGAAACCCACCGTTTAGCTGCTTTAGTGATTGAAGCACAAAAGAAGCGGGTCAAAGCTCACTTTGATCAATCAATTTCTCCGCGTTCCTTTATCGAAGGATATCTCGTCCTCCTATACGATCAAGCACATGACAAGCTCGGGGCTGGTAAGTTCCAACCTATGTGGCATGGGCCCTATATAGTAAAACGTGTTTTGAAGAATGGGGCTTATGAGCTTATATATTATGAAGGAGTTCCACTGGCATAGCCCAGAAATGGGTTGTACCTCAAAAAATACTACGCTTAAAGTTATTTTTGGTGTGGTGTGTGTACATAAGTGTGTATATTCATTTGTGTGCATGTGTGGTGTGGTGTGTATGTAAACGTCTTTCTGTTGATCAGGTTTTCCTGATTGTACAGATGTCCATTACTCTGTTTGTTGGTTTCGCGGATGGTGCCTCCCGCAGTACCAGGAACCTGTCTTCGGCAGCCTGGGTAATCTACGATCCTGCTGGTGAGTTAGTTAACCTGCAAGGTGTGTGTCTAGGATGTACTACAAATAACATCGCGGAATATAGTGCTGTGTTATAATTATTAACCAAGGCTGTAAACCTCGATATCCATGAATTTCTCGTGTATCTAGACTCGCAACTTGTAGTATCACAACTGAACAGACACTATTCAGTTAGAAACGCATCCATTTTACGTCTGTATCTGCGTGTTCATTTACTGGAAAGAAATTTTGACTATATTACATATCAACATATACCCAGGCATATGAATACGTTAACTGATGCAATAGCTAATTTGGTTCTAGATAGACATTTGCGCAATTTGTAAATCATTATCACATGTAAAAGGAAAATCCATCCAGAAATAGATATGTATATATATAGATATCGAATTTTTGCATGGTGTGCATCACATTAAAATAAAAAATATACATTTTCACCTTAGTACATCCGGAGACGACATGTCTCTCAAAAACATGCATGAAATAAAAGCCCTAGGAGTCTAATCCGCATGGTGCTCATGATAACAAGTGACTGCACGCACTAAGCGTCTTAGAAGTTGGTGGAGGTGACTAGGCACTCCCACCGTATGTCTCTGGTATGCCATCGATACATCTGCTATCCGGGCATAGTCTAGGATCCCTCGGGAAATACCCTCAAGATTTTGGATCAACTCCCCCCCCTCTGCGCCCTCTGCCTGAGGATCAGGGGTGGGAAGAGTTCTCCACGCGATAGGAGACATACCGAATGGTCTCTCTGGGCCCACGTATGCATACATATAAAATGTGTCAGGAAGAACATGTATTACCAAAAAAAATCATAAAATATAAAAATAAAAAAGAGAAGAGGTCGTACCCAACTCTTTGTCCCAATCATCTCCCTCCGGCAGTGGGAGATCTGGGTCTCCAGTGAAATCGGTTCCTGCATATGGCCAGTCTTCCACTACGATCAACTGACGCCACAACCACCCAAAAAAATCCGGCCTCCAGGACATCTGTTAGCCTCCTCCAGCTCTGGGCATCAATGCTGCCCAGTGAGCCATTCTTGGCTCTCGTGGGACCGGCTCAGCTACTATGGCCCCTTGGCCCTGGAAGATTGGTAATCGTTCCAGAATGAATGATACCAAGATAGAACCATAACCAAACTGTTTTAGTTTGGCCTGCTTGCACTTCGTGAGCTGTCTCTTGATATTTATTGTCACTGCTATGGCCCAGTCGAATAACAGGGGACTCATGCACTCTGAGGCCAGTAAGAGTTGGGCCTTTGTTGCCTCATGCAGTGCTTGCGATCCCGCAGCCTGCGTGATGGTATGAAGCACTACCCTTAGTGCTAGATCAGGAATAGTATGGATGTCCACCTTTCCACTTCCTGATCCCAGTCGTGCCCCTGGGCACACTCGTGCCATCACTTGCTCCATCTTCTCACCAGATGGTCTGCTCCCTGTCAATATGGGTACCGGACCTCTGCACGATAGTCCGGTTATAAATTATACGTCAGAGACATCTTGTTCTAATACTTGATCCCGTAACTTGAACACATGTTCATGTTCGTCCCATATGCTGATCAAGTACTGTAGGAGCTTAGGCTGAGCTCGTAAGCAAGGTGTCAGGAAGAAATTTTTGAGCCCACAGTTCTTGAGGGCATTCATGCAAGTTTCATTCTCCATGGCCTGTTCGTCCTCTTCCCCGTGCTCCCTCTCTTTCCACTCAATGACCATTTTGATCGGTTGCCTGCATTCACATGGTCAAACAACTTCAATTATACCTCTACTATCTATAGAAATTCATGCAATTCACTCATTGTATGAAAATTTCAAGCGGAAAATTGGATTGCGCTGCTGGCGCGGGCCCTTTGGAAATAAAATTCCATTGGCGCGGGTCCGTGCCGGACACCCGCGCCAATGGGCGGAGCCCTAAAAATTAAAAAATTCCTTACAGAAGTCTAATATGCATAAAAATTTATTAAAAATTGGATTGAAATGGAGTACAAAGAAGCGCCTCTTACCTGGAACAGACGGGAATCTGAATGGTAGCCCAGATCGGTCACAATTGCTGTCAGAAGTTCGTGCACAAAATAGACCACTGCTGCTCTTCAGTGAGGTAAATAGTGAAAAGTAATTTTATTTTTACCATTTGACATATTTATAGCTTTTTGAACTCAAAATAGGTTTTGAAGGTTATTTTTCTGAATATTTTAATATATTTTGTCAAAAATGGGTTTTACACTTGCTTTTTGTGCAGCAATAGGTTTTCTTACACGACTTAAACGGTGAAACGAGTTGTATTTTATACTTTTTCGGACTCGGTAAATACACGAAAAAGTCACTTTGGAGTCATCTTTCAGCTCTTTTCTGACTCCCTAAACATGAAAATATTACTGAGGCCCTTTTCGTTTCGATCTCGTTAAAGTGGACACGAATCGACATCTACCCAGTATACGTTTACCCCTTTTTCGGGCCGAGATGGATTATTTACGAAAAAGGAATACCCTAGCCTATCGCGACTTGGAGGTTTCCTCGGATATTGTTTTCTACCTTTTCGGGTTAGAGGAACTATCTACGAAAAGGGACCGCTGGAGTTTACTTTTCTGCTATCTTTTCAAACTCTCTAAATATGAAAAGACGTCGAGTTCTTCCTTTGTCAGACTCGTTAAATCCTAATGACATTGGATTCAGTCGAAATGACGTTCTCCGAGTTCCTCCTTCCTAGGGCTTGTTAAATGTACTAGGATGGATTCGCCCGAAGGGTGGACTTATATCACAAGCATATGCTATCCCCTTCAAGCTTGTTATCAAAAATAATTGGAGTACTCGCCAGAAATGGTGGGGGGAAAATGGAACCAACATCATTGTCGTGTCGGCAGTATGTCAGTATGCCTCCGTGGGTTTGGATAATCCATTTTGACCTCTCATCTGCTCGTTGCCTCATCACCATGACCTTTGATCCGTTGATGTCAAATACTTCCAAATCCACTATTGTGTCGTTATATGTTCTAGAGAAGTTGACCTCTGCAAGTATCAACCTTCCTCTGATTTTCATATGATCCTGATTCACAACAAAAACATCATGTTCCTCTGTCTCATGTCGATGATGTGGGAAAAATTATGGCCCACCTTCGATCAAGGTCACTTCTTGTTGACTTCAGCTCACTATCCAGGAAGCTGATCTAGAGACTCCCTTATGGTACCTTGGAGCTTGCATGCCTCAATGGCAGGTTCATCGCATTCGACGTGAGGTTTTCATCATTGGCCTCTGATCGAGTGATTCTATGGGTGTTCGACGCCAGCTCATTGATTCGCATGCCGTAGATTGTACCTATAGTACCTTGAGGGCCATTATCATTATTGGTGGTTCCTCTTGTGTCTGTTAACAACTTTCATCATTGGCTGGTAATTAGACAATGTTATTGCATGTTCGACTTCAGCTCACATATTCGCATGCTTGAACTTGTACTTTGTACGGGTCGAGATGGAGCGCAAGACCCTGGATTTTGTCTGTTGGAATCCAGGCTGTGATTTTGTGGACTATTATTACATGACTCACTCATTGGATGGCTGCGACCATATCTGAGTCTATTTTCAATCCTCTCTGGGTGGCTGCGTCCATGCCTTGGATTTCGATAATTGTATACCCTATTATGGATGGTTGCGCCCATACCACGCATATATATCATGTATCTGAGACATCAGTTGTACTTCGCTCCGCAGGTTTTCCGATGGCAGTGTTTTTAGTCGGCATGTTCTCGTAAAGAATTTCACCCCTCTCTCTCTCTCGGGCCTCATGCTTTAGGGGGCATTTGTTACACAGCAATTTGTCACCGTCCCTACCAATCCCTATCCCGCACATTGGAGGCTCATTTAGTGACCTGTGAACAGAGACAAGACTTGAAAATACTTTCATTGCATCCTTCTAAAAATGAGCTTTCATTGCCCTGAAGACATCTCCCTGCAAAAAACCCTAAAAATAGCTCTTTTTCCATTGGCGCGGTTTCACAGTTTAGCCCTCGCGCCAAGGGGGGAAATTCTCCAAAGAGGGCACGCAAATTGGCGCTTTGTCATAGAGCTGCACCCGCGCCAACCATATTAAGAGGTTTTTTTAAAAATAAAAGGTGAAAGTTTCGTCCTAACAAATTCCTGGACTGATATCTATCTTGAGTTGGGAGGATTGGCTACGGATTTCCATAGAGAGGAAGTGGTTTGCCACCTCTCATAGAAGCTTCCTTGATGATAGGGCCAATCCCATAATTATAGGGATCCCAACTCCCCTTCCTCCTTCTATAAAGCTTTCTCATCTCCATGGCAAGCTAATCTCCAAGTTCCCAAGAGATTTCACATCCTTATGCTGCAAGAGCCTTCTTGATTCCCTTAAGGCCAAATCCAAGCAAGGAGACTATTTCCAAGTATTCGGAGAGAGAGGCTTGTCCCATCCTTGACAGCCTTTATCGAGACATGTTTTACTGACGACCTACCAAAGGAGAATGCTACGTCAAAGCTATGGTTGTATTCTTCCTTTGACTCTTTAATGATAAGCGACTATTGGTTATGGTTCCACTCTTGTTCTTGATTACGTTCATGAGTTATGTCCTCTTCGACTGACATATAGTTGTATATACTGGATTTTATGCTCGCATTTGTGTTTTTTCTTGCATGTGCAAGTGTCCGAACACGGAGATTGTGAGGATCGTGATTTGCCAGGGCGAAGGAATGGGAGCACCACCCCTTCTACAAATGACAGCGTTGGATTCTAGGTAAGCCTTCATCGCAAGTTAGTTTATTTGCAATTAGGAACCTGCACTGTAGCGTGTTTGATTGTTGCTAGACCCAATCTGGGCTAGTAGGGATCGCCTCTGTCTGCAGAGGGGATTTACCTCTCCAACAAGGACCTTCCCAGATATTCCTCTTCCTTCTCCTCATCAATGGAGAATGCCTCATTATTAAGATACCCTTTTTCTTTACCTCATCTTGAAAAAGGAACCCTCATGTCTTATTCTTGAGAAGAAAGTTCTTGCTGAAGTTGGGCCTTTTCCCTTGGCAAAGAAGTAGCAGATCTTGAACCCCCTCAACAATGTTCTGAAATGGAGTTGACTTCATGAATCCTTCCAACTCATGCAAAGGTTTTGAATTCCTGGGCTGGTTTTCTCACCCAAGGAAACTTCATATTGTTTTAAATAGAATCTTTTCACTGATCTCCTAGTGAACTTTGCATAAGTAGAGATGTTTAAATTTCTTAATGAAGAAGATTCAAATAACCACCAGGCATATGCCTTACCTTGGAGATGCAGCGTTTCTATTCTTATGGCTTCTTCTTCTGAAACTTGATGCGGCTGGAAATATGTGTCTAGCTTCTTTACCCAAGACTTGGCTAAGCTCTCGGGTGATCCATCAAAAGTAGGTAGAAAGATCCTACCCAAAGTGTGTTGCATGCACCCTCTTCTTCTGTTGTATATGATGGATCTTCTTTCTTCTTTAAGTTGAAAAAACTATGGGAATCTTAGATTCTCTTTGAATCTTTTATACTGAGATTCATATTCTTGTAGATAGTCACCAAGAGTCTCCTCTTTTGGTGTCTCTCCTTCTGCTTCTTATCTTGCTAGGAATGTAGGCATGCTACAACATTGTAGATTTGATTGTGTGGCTGAATTATCACACACAAAATATGAAGAACTGGGGCTTTCTTCATGTGCAATTCTTCTGGAGGGATCTTCATGTCTTTCCCTCATCATTCCCTTGATTTCACTTTTCAGTTCGTGCATAGTTTGGAATAGAGTTTTTGATAACTTTTTCCCTTTCATTCTTCCAGATAAAAGGGTTTTACCCTTGTCTTATTTGTCTTCTATGTAATCAATATTCTTCTTATATCTTTTATTTTCTTGAAAATACATATTGGCTTCTCAATAAGCACAGTCTGTGCCAAGATGATGCTTTGATACCACTATAATATTCCCAATTGGGAAATGCAACAACATAGAATAGTTATGCATTTAAAATAATGTATATCATAAAGATTATAGCAGGAGGCCAATAAGGAGACCCTTATTTAAAATTTATAACAACAAATCAGATGTACAATGAATCCCATAATATGTACAAGAGGAAATAGAAGTGTCCAATGAAGATAAGTCCTCAAAAAGAGGTGCAACAACCATGTAAATGGACAAAAACTGCCTTGACAACATTATTTTTATTAGGATGCAAAAAATTTTGATTACATCTTAGATCTAGAGAAAAATAATGCATGAAAAGTCAGATATATGATAGATCCATACACTATAAAGACTCTTCTTCAAATACCCCTTGGGGTTTTCACCAATACATGAAGCACATGGAGTAGATATGAGATCAGAAGTTGCAGATCTGCAGAAATATTCAAATATTCAGGAATATTCAGATCTGATCTAATGTATACAATAATATGATCCTCTTTAGTTGATCTCAAAGGTGAAGGGTAGATACCCAACACATGAAAATCACTCCTCCAAAATGTTATGCCAAAAGTCCCTGCAACAGCACCTCCAGAAAAATGTAGTTTTGGAAGTAAAGCTGCGTTGTAGGGTTTAAGATAAGTTTGGCCACATGCCAAGATCTGAAACTGATGCTCCAATGATCCAATACTCTCTTTCCAATGGGTTAGAATCAATCCCCACTACAAAGAGGCACTAGAATGGTCTATATCTAAGTATATCTAGCCTCCACTAGTTGTAGCTTACAAAGACAACCAATCCCTCAATAGGATATGCATTGTAGTTGGAAGTAGAAGCTTGGCCTTTAGCCTGATAGTGGACAAGAAATGAAAATCTCTTCCAAGATGCCTCTCAAGGAAAGAGATGGGATTCCTAAACAGTAAATCCTTTTGCTTGTAATGTTCCCAAATTTTAGCTTCAAACTAAATGGAACATTAGAGTTAGCAGTGTCTTTTAGCTGGTGAATAAATGGGTGGGAAGGCCCATAAGTCTCCTAAGAAGGGGTAAAGCACTTCATGTGTGAAAAGATACCCTCTTTGAAACTCAATAAAACACCTCCATGTGTGAACAAGGATAAGATCAAGTTGATTCAGTCTACTTTGACCAAGTCAACATTGCAGATGTGGAGGAGTAGGGATCAAGGAAGGAATGATGCAGTTTTGGAGGGAGATGAATATCTTGATGGGAATGACCTAATTTGGTGGGGCCAAGGGCCAAAAAACTCACATTATATTTAAGGAAGAGGATGAAAACCATTTTTTCTTATGTTTTAGATTATTATCTTGTATTGGTCAGCTTAGAATTTTCTCCTCTTGCTATTTAGTAGGGTTGTAGTGTTGTTTAGCATCGAGTGTTCTCGAGCAGGAATCCCACCTATTTCACTGAGGAGCCTCTTGGGAGAGTTTTGCATACATTTCCACATCAGGTTTCCAGGCCAAGCTTCAGCTTACTTCATCAGCGCAGTTTCTGCAAGTCATTGTGCTGTGTCGCAGGGTGCAACACTGGAGGGGATTGGAATCCCACTTTCTAAGATAGGTTTTCATTGGAGGGAGGTTTCCTTCACTTGGGAGATCTGTTTGGAGAGATCTTGAGCTCATTTCAGATCTGTGGTATGAGGCCACACATTTCCCCAACATTCGTAGCACTGTTCTAGCTAGGGAATGCGTTATTTTTGGAGGCAACTTCAGTGGATGGTCTAGTGGCTTCTTTGTAGTGTTTCCTTGTGATTGAGAGGTTAATCCTTTCATGGGAGGAAGCCTTTGAGGGATATACATCATATATAACATATTTCAGCCTTCTACACTCTTATTCTTGTTAGAATCTCTCAAATAACAATAATAAATCTAAAATAATAAATTAATTAATTAAATATTGCAAGTTAGGAATATGTGCCTAACTCTTGGGTTGTTCCTCAAATATTGGAGTTTGCTTAGTAAATCCTATCTTGGTGGGTTTTTGGTGAGAAATTATCTCAACCAAATGATTCTAAGATAGCATAGAATATCTTAGAAATTTTCTCTCATCTATTTAAATTGTAAACTAAATTCTTTTAATAAGAGAGAATGATGAGAATGCCATGAGGCTGAAACCTCTTTTCCGCCATTGTTTTGTCTGGTTTTGTATCTATGTTTTCTATAAAAAAATTTTGAGTTAATTCTATTTTTCTACATGTGGTATCAAAGCTTTGGGTGAGTGAATATGGTGGTGTCGATTTCTATGAAGGACTGAGCATGGTAGAGACTAGTTATGCAGTCAGCGCATAAGAGAGAATAGAGCAGTTGCTTGAATAGAGCGCAAAAGAGAGAATATGGTGGTTTGAATTGGAGCGCATTGAGGATGTAAATAGAATTCTGATCTGTGGCTATAAATAGCTTCCAATCTGTGGCTATAAAGAGAATTCCTGCATTTGGCTTAAGAAGGTATGCTGCGTTGTTTGTTTGTATTTGATTTTTTGCTGTGTTGTTTGTTGGTATTTCCTGCCACCAAAAGCCTGCAAAGCTTACATCACCTGAGCACTAATCTACCATAGAATTAGAAGCTTATTCCCTATGAATACATCTTTACCGCAGCTTGACAACTCCATCAAGTGCCAAGTTGCAAAAGGATCCATCTGTCCTTTGCATGAAATCAGCATCCTTTGTCCATTGACAAAATTTGTTCAAAGCCCACTAGCTGATGATGTCAAAAACAACTCACTATTGATTTTTATGTGCTTAAAACTATTCTTCAGTGTTGTAGTGATTATTCAGTACTTTTCTGAAGATCACATTTGTATTCAGAGTGTATGAAAAGAAACCCTTTATGGGTTTTCTTGTAATTGTAATAAGGAGACTAGATCTTAGATTTTGAGAATAATTGTCTAATATATGAGTAGATCTACTTGATATCCTAATTTCTGAGTTGAAAACCTCATAAGACTGTGCAGTCTCTTTCATGTAATATTTATTTGTAGCAGTGTATTGGGGTTTTAGTGCATTTCAGCTACACTAGGTGTGGGAGGTCTGTTTACCTCACCTAGTTTCTTTTGTTTCTAATCTTCTCTTGGATTTAGATGATAGAGGGAAATATCTAATGGATCCAAGTGATGGTTTAAATTTTTATGGAAACATTTTTGGAAATGCGTTTTTCTGTGAATGCATTGGTGGGAAGTCCATTTTTGGAATATTTTAAGATATCCCCAATATTACTTATTTTCCCTATTTTTGGATATTACAATGGTATCCGAGCTTCAATATTGGCTCAGTCTATGGATCTTAGGCCATTATACTATAATAAGATGGAGAGATGGACAGAAAGAAAGAAAAGCTTACAAAGCTTCTTCCAATATCAATACAGAGCTTTCAAGAAGATCTGAAGAAAATAAGAACGAAGATAGGATCTCTAGAAGAGTTTGGATCTACAGCTAGATCTATATTTGCACATGGTGAGTGCGATAATGCAGCTACACTCCATGATACACAGTGCAGTCAAATGCCTAGATCTATCATGAGATGGATGAAAGGAGGGAGGATGCCTAAGAGGGAAACTCTTAGTGATCTATTGCAAGAATATGAATCTCAAACTGAGAAGTTTAGTGGTCATAACACTTTCCAAGGGTTTTGCAAGATCCAGGTGAAGAAAAGCAAGTAGCATGATATAGATAGATCTCTTATATCTATTTTGTATGGTTCACTGACATGTTTAGCTGGGGCTTGGGTGAAGAAGTTAGACTCCTATTTACAGCAACACCACATTTCTGAAGATGAAGCCATCAGAATTGCAGCACTGCGTTTCAGAGGTAAGGCCTATGCATGGTGAATTTTTGAATCTTGTTTTTTAAAGAATAAAAATACTTCCTCTTATGCAAGATTCATTAAAACATCAGTGGGAAGGTTTGATGGGAAACTTCCTAAGACACATGTATTGGAGCAAGAAAAACTTGAGAGAAAAAAACCCTTGCATGTGATGGAGGAAACTATAAACTTCACTCCATTTCAGAAAACCATGGGAGAAGCTGACATCTTGCATCCTAGATTGTTAGAGGCAAGACCTCTATCTCTTATTTCTAAGCAAGAGGGCATGGGGATCTCTTTTTCACAAGAGAATCCATTTATTGGAGGGTTGCCCATACACATAGATGAAGATGAGGGCAACATCACTGTCACATCTATATCAAATCTAGTACCTCATGCAGAGGAAGGAGGAGCACATGCTCCAACAGGAGGGATTCTTGTATCCTTGCAATAAATTCCCCAGGATCTCATACATGGAGGTCAAAGCATAATCAGTGAGCAACATGATTGTGAAGCATTGCAGATGGAAGGAGAGGGTAGGAAGAGAGGGCAACATCACTTGATGAGAGGCACACACCCTTCTCTATTTTAGAGAGTTGATGAAAAGGGGAGGTATACTGTTCTGCGTTGTGAAGGCAAAGGCAAGGTTTCCCAACCATATGTACAGTCTACTCTTGACATTGTTGTCTCACTAAATGGAGGCATTCAACCTGGGAGGCCACTAGATCTAGCATTGATGGAAGACGTCTTGTCTTTAGATTCATCGCTCTTGGATTTTGGAGAGGTGAAGGGTTTGGAGGAAAAATTTGGCATGGGGAATGTCAAAGTAGCAGGAAGCAGCATGAGGAGAGCCTCACATGTCAGATCACCAGCATTGTCTCTTGGGAGGATTGATCCCTATTGGAGGTCTCAACTCTTGGTAGAGTTCTCCAAGGATCTTGGTGCTTGCATGGTTCTTGATGACCCAGATGGAGATGATAGATCCATGGTGGATGGTATGGTCATCTATTCTCATGGTAGAGTCTTCTTGACTAGAGCTTCTAAGCTCAAGGAGAAGCTTCTACATGCAGCACATGATGATGTCTTTTCCATGCATTTTGATGCATATCTTTCCTTGGTAGAGGAGTTCATTTGGGAGGGCATCCAACATGACATATTTCAGCATATGGATAGGTGCATAGCCCAGATGGTGATATAGAGGATTTCACAGCCACTTTCCTACTCATTGGGAGTAAGGAAGCATTTTTAGTTGAGTCATTTCAGCTCAAGGACCGAAGTACATGGTAGAGAAGGTATACATTTGCATTATGATTTTGCTTTATTTACTTTATATGAGCAGCATGTTGTATTAAGGAGGATAATCCCTTATTATACTTTATATTATGATGTACTTAAGGCTAATTGCAGCATTGACTTTGGCTATCTTATTGGTGGGTTGTGGAGGAAGCCACATAGTTCTTGGTGTGCACCATTGACACCAAATTGTATACTCATGATTCCATCTTATGGGATGATTGTGGCAGCAAACAAGTGGCTGGGAAAGAAATTTTTATTATTTTTTTTGATGCAGGAAAAGGATGCACTACGTTGGTTCCATTGGTGGAACTATGAACCACTCTCCAATTTTCATATGGCAGCTTGTTATTATTGCATTTTTCTTCCATTTACTGTTGATATTTTTGTATTCATGGGAAGCTTTGCTTGGAGTGTGCTAGAGGTGTTAGAGATGCCCATTGGGATAATGAATTTCCCCATTTTACATGTTGTACATTTCAGGAGAAACCATGGGAAAACCATGATTTCCACATCACAATTTTTCCTTTCTTGTTGGAAGAACCACTTGAAGAACTTGAGGAGGCACTTCATGGATAAATTGTTTGATGGGGGGACTTGGGCCATTCTTGGAGGCCATGTTATTCCAGCCCAAGTAAAGAAACAACCCCATGTTTACCATAGATAGAAACCATTTGGATGGAAGAATCCAATCTCTCCATGCAACCCCAATACATTGTATAAAGCCGGGGTTGATGATTCTTTTGATGAGCTACCTAGGATGGCTCATTTCATTTGGATGATAGCATGGGTGAGGGAGTCACTCATTGGGAATGAGATTCCCCATGTTTATCATCACTCCTACTTTGAGGAGGCCATGGGACAGCAAGTAGGTTTCCACTCACACCTTCCACCTTTGATTGATGTGAGCCATTTGGTTTTTCATACTTAGGAGGAAACATTGGATGGCAGTTTTATTGAAAATTATTTTGATTTTGTGATGGAGGCCATTGATGGGAGGCAACAAGAGGAGGAGGGGAGAAATTTTTCTCTCCCTATACATTTTCTTGAGGACAAGAAAATTTTTTGGAGGGGAGGACTGTAATGTTCCCAAATTTTAGCTTCAAGCTAAATGGAACATTAGAGTTAGCAATGTCTTTTAGCCGGTGAATAAATGGGTAGGAAGGCCCATATGTCTCCTAAGAAGGGATAAAAACACTTCAAGTGTGAAAGGAGACCCTCTTTTCAGCTCAATAAAACACCTCCATGTGTGAACAGGGATAATATACAGTTGATTCAGTCTACTTTCACCAAGTCAACATCGCAGATGTGGGGGAGTAGGGATCAAGGAAGGAATAACACAGTTTTGGAGGGAGATGAATCTCTTGATGGGAATGACCTATTTGGGTGGTGCCAAGGGCTAGAAAAATCATATTCTATTTAAGGAAGAGGATGGTAGCCATTTTTTCTTATGTTTTATATTATAATCTTGTATTGGTCTGCTTAGACTTTGCTCCTTTTGCTGTTTAGCAGGGTTGCAGTGTTGTTTAGCACCGGGTGTTCCTGAGCGGGAATCCCACCTCTTTCCTTGAGGAGCCACTTGGGAGAGTTTTACATACATTTTCACATCAATTTTCTAGGCCAAGCTTCATCTTACTTCATCAGTGCAGTTTTTGCAGGTCATTGTGCTATGTTGCAGGGTGCAGTAGTGGAGGGGATTGGAATCCCACTTTCTGAGCTAGTTTTTCATTGGAGGGAGGTTTCCTTCCCTTGGGAGATCTGTTTGGAGAGATATTGAGCTCATTTTAGATCTGTGGAATCAGGCTACACATTTACCCAACATTCCCAACGCTGTTCCAGCTAGGGAATACGTTATTTTTGAGGTAGCTTCAGTGGATGGTCTAGTGGTTTCTTTGTAGTGTTTCCTTGTGATTGAGAGGTTCATCCTTTCATGGGAGGAAGCCTTTGAGGGATCTACATCAGATATGACATATTTCAACCTTATACACTCTTATTCTTCAGTTTTGTAGTGATTATTCAGTAATTTTCTGAAGATCACATTTGTATTCAGAGTGTATGACAAGAAACCATTTCCGGGTTTTCTTGTAATTGTAATAAGGAGACTAGATCTCAGATTTTGAGCATAATTTTCTAATATATGAGTAGATCTAATTGTTCTCCTAATTTCTGAGTTGAAACCCTCATAATACTGCGCAGTATATTTCATGTAATATTTCTATGTAGCAATGTATTGGGATTTTAGTGCTTTTCGGCTACACTAGGTGTGGGAGGTCTATTTACCTCACCTAGTTTCTTTTGTTTCTAATCTCCTCTTGGATTTAGATGACAGAGGGACATATATAATGGATCCAAGTGATGGATTACATTTTTATGGCATACATTTCTCGAAATTAATTTTTCTGTGAATGCATTGGTGAGCAGTCCATTTTTGGAATATTTTAAGATATTCCCAATACTGCTTATTTTCCCTATTTTGGGATATTATAGTGCTAAAAAACACTATTCTCTGCTAAACAACAATGAGAATGAGATATGTCTAAAGAGACAATATACTCTAAAAAATGTAATCACATCAACAAACCTTCTCATGCTACGATCGTCTTCCTTATATAAGATGAGAGCTTGCAAAACCCTAAACCACCTTCAATGAAATAACTCATTTCACATGAGACACCTCCATCTTAAACTACATTGTGCCTCATTGCTGGCCACTCCTCCAAGACAGCGTTGTTGATTTGGTCAAGGTTGACCCAGTTAAAATGTTTAGCCCCTTTCACACCTAAGGGTGCCTTCTTATTTAGCCAAGATATAGTTTTTTTCACATTTGGCATCAATTTATTTACTGTTTAGGAGTTTTATGATCATCCCTTACAATTTTATTCATGAAATAGAAAATCAAAAAATATATATATATATTCCCATTAGCTTAGGAATAATTGGGAATATTACACAGTCTTCCATGTGAAAGTGGTGTATAAGATCACATGCATACTTGGACTGAGAGAGGGTAATGCCTTCCTTGGATTTCAAGACTTCAAGACCAAGGAAATAATGCAAGTGTCCTAAGTTTTTCATTTCAAACTTATTTTTGAGGCTAGAATTCACATGGTTTATATGGTTTGGATCACTACCAGTAAGGATAAGATCATCAACATAAAGAACAAGTATGGCGAAGGACTTACCCACTTTCTTGGTGTAGACAATGTTTTTAGAAAAACACTTAGAAAAGTTATTATCTAATAGAAATCTATCCATTTTGGCATACCAAGCCCAAGGAGCTTGTTTGAGACCATAGAGAGACTTCCTAAGGCAATAAACAAGGCTAGAGTCGTTTTGGATAAAGCCAAGGGGTTGTTCCATGTATATTTCTTCATGTAAAGATCCATGTAAGAAGGCGGATTTAATATCCATATGATGGACTTCCCATTTAAAGAAGGCAGCAAGGGAAAGAAAAAGTCGAATAGAATTCATTTTGGAAATAGGGGAGAAGGTTTCAGTATAGTAAATGCCTTTAAATTTGTGAAAATACTTTAGCAACAAGATAAGCTTTACGTCTATCCACTTTTCCATTTGTTCCAAACTTTGTTTTGTAAACCCATCTGCATCTGACAAGTTTTCTTCCTTTTGGAAGAGGAACAAGATCCCAAGTATCATTCACCAATAAGGAGAGATATTATTCATTCATAGCTTCATCCCAATCTAGATGACTGAAG
The DNA here is from genome assembly GCA_034641835.2 of Pinus albicaulis. Taxonomy (NCBI): domain Eukaryota; kingdom Viridiplantae; phylum Streptophyta; class Pinopsida; order Pinales; family Pinaceae; genus Pinus; species Pinus albicaulis. Next base: position 434,442,979 of record CM076570.1, on the reverse strand, counting down.
GCTTCTTCAAAGGTTTTTGGATCAGGATTTTCTAGAACTTGAGCTAATAAGGAAGAGGCTCTTTCAAACTGAGAAGGTGTACGTCGTTGATCGACAGGGTCACCTACAAGAGAACCTGCTGCATCCCGAGTACAACGGACTCATCTTGGAAGTGGTGGAGTAAAAGGAACAATTTCAAGAGGTGGAGGAGGGTTTTCATCCTTGTTGTCATCATTTGAACTAGAAGGAATGCTATTAAAAATAGAAGAGCGAGAGAGAGAGAGGTGGCACATATTCCAAATCAGGCTCACAGGCCAAAGGTGGCACACCCACCAAACTAGGCTCGCAGGCTAATATATTGTCATCAAAATTTACATCTCTTCTAATGATTATATTTTTGGATTTTGGTTGAAGAAGTCTATATCCTTTGACATCTTCAGAATATCCAACAAAAATGCATTTTTCACTCTTAGGTTCTAAGGCTTTATGTTTTGCATCTAGAATATGGGCCCAAGCATCACTTCCAAAAACATGAAAGTGACTTACATCTGGTTTGATTGAGCTCCAAGCTTCTTCTAGAGTTATATTCTTTAAAACCTTAGTATGAGTGTGGTTACTATGTAATTTGCACAGTTAATGGCTTCTGCCCAAAAATTTAGACCAAGTCCTTTATATTGAATCATAGAATTAGCCATTTCTTTTAAGGTGTGATTCTTCCTTTAAGCTACACCATTTTTTTGTGGAGTATATGGAATGGTATGTTGCAATTGAATGCCATTCTTAGTGTAGAAGTTGATAAATTTGTTGTCAACATATTCTCTGCTATTTTCTGATCTCAAGTTAAGAATTTGATGTCCAGATTATTTCTCAAAAAAGGCCTTAAAGGCCAGGAACATGCTAAAAGCTTCACACTTGAGTTTTAAGAAGTATGCCCAAGTGCGTCTGGAAAAATCATTGATAAAAGTTAAGAAGTACTTCCAACCAGAGAAAGAAACAACAGGAAGTGGACCACATAAATCACTATGCACAAGCTGCAAAGGGGCTGAAGCATGCCAAGAGGCATGTTTGTCAAAACCATACCGATGATGTTTTCAGAGTACACATCCAGAGCAAACACATCTCGACAAGATACCATAGGAAGGCACGTCACCATATTTTCATTACATAGAGTTTGAAGAGAGCGATAGTTTAAGTGACCAAATCACTCATGCCAAAGTTTGCTCACATCATCATTATGAGCAACAAAAACAGAGGGAAGACATGATGGCCCAAAGTTGTCAAACTTATACAACCTTGTGGAATCATCAGCAATGCCAGTAGCTAAAATATGTCAAGGATATTTGAGGTCCTTTATTACAACATCATGAGGTTAGAATTCTACTATTTTCCCTTCACCTGAATGAGTTATCTGATAAACAGAGAGAAGTTTGCATGACAAGGTAGGAACACATAGTACATCATTAAACTTACCATTATTGAGATTAATGGTTCCAGATCCTACAACACTAAGAGATCTATCATCACCAACATAAATGTGTTTGGTGTTACAATCATTTAAAGAAGAAAACATGTATTGATTTTTGGCCATGTGGTAAGAAGCTCCAGAATCAATGAGCCACTCATGAGAATGAGAAGAAGAAGATACATTTAATGCATAACCAAATCTTGATGCTTGACAACCACAAGTAGAAAGTGCCATTCCTGAAGATGAAGGTGAAGAGTGCTCTAAATTTATGTTGTGCTTCTTCATTGTTGCTTCTAAGGCTTCCATCTTCTTAAAACATTTGGACTCTATATGGCCAACATGATTGAAAATTTTGCAATGTATATTTGTCTTCTTCCCTTTGTTTTTATTTTCCTTATCATTTTGGTGAGTTTCTTTTTCAGTTTGCAGCTAAAATTTCTTAGGACACTTGTTTGGTTTCGGACCATACTTTTTAGGATATTGCTTCTTGGGATTATTTTGATATGATTGTTGCTGGGCTGCTAAGGCTTTCTTAGAAGCGTTTCCAGAAGTGATAAGACCAAGGTGTAAGAATTTTTCTTGTTCTCTTATCAAAGAATCACAAAAGGCATCAAAATATGGGTTCTTGTAGGTGGTTCTTGAAGAAATGATGGCTTTTCTAGTGGAATGGAAGGCAGAAAAAAATACAGAGTATGTGGGGCAAAGCTTAGTAAGAATGCAATAGATGACGCTATCATCTTATTTTTTGACCTTACAGCCTTCTAAAAGAACTCTAAGGGTCTTGAATTTGGACAAAAAGTCTTCAATAGAGGAGAAATTATTGGGGTCCAAAGTAAGCAACTCATTTTCATGCTGATGGGCCCTGATTTGATTTTGAATGCCAAAGACAGTATTTAGCTTGTCCAGGGCTTCATGAGGGGTTTCAATGTCAAGGATATGAAATCGAAGATCTTGAGCAATGGAAATTCATATCAACCCTCGTGCTTGATCTTGTTTATTTTCTCATTTAGCAACTTTATCATCATCAAAAGATTTTGTTTCTAGCCTAGTGGCTATTCTATAAAGACCTTTACTTCTAAGTATATCTACCATGTGAGGTAGCCATTGGAAATAATTGGTGCTATTAAGAATAATTGGGCATGCACTTTCCATTTAAAAAAAAAACTGAAGCTGAGAAAAGCTGAAACTAACTACTCTAATGGAAAGATATCAAAAAATGAGGCTGTTTCAAAAAAACGGCTTCCGGATGAAGAATTTATTCCTTTTGAAAAAAAATGAGTTCTAGATGTTGAAAAGTTACGGGAACGGTTTCAAAGTTGGTGATGAAGTTCAAATTTAAAAAAAAATCCCACCCCTTTAACAAAATTTTTTTACAAAAAGAAGCTTGAGAAAGAGATATGAACCCAAGACCTCTATTCTCATAAACTAACTCCTCACCAAGTGAGATAGTAAAATGATTCTTTTATTATTTGAAAGGAGGAAGGTGGGGTTGGGTTTTTTTTTTTTTTTACTCTTCGGTGTGCGTGCCTTTTCCTACACAAAAAACACAAAAACTGGGAAAAAAAAAGACGAAATGCAAGCCTTACAGTAAAATTTTAGATTTTCGGTTAGCCTTACCGGCAACTATCAGTTTTTTCACTATTTCTGATTTCCCTAGATCGCACAAAGACGCGGGGAAAGAGCATACATAGCAAAAAAAAATCCTTTTTCTTGTTTCAGATTTGCCGAGATGGCACGCAGCACAGAGAAAAGAGCATACATAGAGAAGAGGGTATAGATCCGAAAAATAAATAAACCCTAAAAACCAAAAATAAACAGAGGGAACGAAAATAAGCATAACTATTAACAAATATAACTGCAAAATGGATGCTTTATACCTCTAGATCTAAACTATCATAACTTGGGCAACCAAAAACCTTTTCGCATGAAACGAAAGGCGTTCCTCACTATAAAAGACACTCAAAACACAATATAGTAGTTATCCAACTCCAAAAATGTTTAGAAATAGTAGATCTACAAAACTAAATTCACATGCAGTCAAATTGGCTTCGGATTTTGATCAACAATGGATGCGGCCCTCAAAATAGCTCTGATACCATGTAGCAATTTACAGGGTAAGTTCCTTAGATCAATAAAAAAAGGTCCCCACTAAAAAACATATCACAAATCAGTACACTAGTTTAATCATGTGGTTAAAACCCTCGAAGAGGGAAACAGTCCACAGCCTAAGCCAACACGACCACTTCAGGAAATTTATTAATATAAAAAGAAAAGTTACACATGTTTCTCTCATAAACGGTTGTCGGAAAAATTACCCTCCGTTCTATTTAAATAGAGATCATGGACCAATCGGGTGTTAAGCCACATATCAAGTGTCATTAATATCGAGGAGAGAGATAACTGTCAGATCACTACAAATCGTGACCGTCAAATTATAAGTTACAAATGTACATGGTAAAGAAACACACTTTACCTAACTCTACACTAGACTAAGTTATTCTTAACTATTTCCTATCTGTCGAAATATCATAACATCACTTACAGTATAAAGTCACTTTATCTTTTATTTAAGTTACAATCTACCTGATCATTAGTTCATAAAGTAACATTGTTAAAGTGACTTGCAATTATTTATAAAAGTGGGTCACATAAAGTAGTTTTTTTTTTTAAGCGAGATTATTATATTATGTTTGGAAAAGTGGGGAATTTAAAAAAAAAAGTACATCTTCATCATCAACTTTCAACCTATCATGTGACTACTTGGAATCTACTTCAACATTTCTTCAAATAAACATAACTTCTTCATCTAAAAGCCATTTTCAAAGCCCTTTTTTTTTAACTAGCCTAATTTTTCAAGATCTTTCCATTGGAGCAATTAGTTTCAAAGTTTACAACTTCATTTTTAAAAATGGGAAGTGCATGCCTGGTTATTCTTAATAGAACCAATTATTTCCAATGGTTATCCTACATTGTAGAATTACTTAGAACTAAAGGGCTTTATAAAATAGCCTCAGGGGTAGAATCTAAGCCTACCGATGAAGATAGATAGGCTAAATGGGAGAATAAGCAAGATCAAACATGAGGGTTGATAGGAATGTCCATTGCTCAATATCCTAGATTTCATATCCAATAAGTTGACTCCCCTTATCAAGCTATGAAAAAGCTAAATATTATTTCTAGCTTTCAAAATGAAATCAAAGCCCACCAGCTTTAAAATGAGTTGCTTACTTTGGAACCCAATAATTTCTCCTCTATTGAAGATTTTTTGTCCAAATTCAAGACCCTTAGACTTCTTTTAGAAGGTTGTAAGTTTAAGAAGGAATATGGTAGTCTTATATATTCCATTCTTGGTAAGTTGGGCCCTACATGCTTTGTATTTGTATCCATCTTCCATTACACTAGAGAAGCCCCCATTTATCAAGGAACAACCTACAAGTCCCTCTCTTTTGATTCATTTTGCTATTATTTGATAAGAGAACAAGAAAAACTCTTATACCTTGGTCTTATTAACATTGGAAAATATTCTAAGAAAGCCTTAGTAGCCCAACAATAACCATATCCAAAGAATCCTAAGAAGAAGCATCCTAAAAAGAATGGTCCTAAACCAAAAAAGTGTCTTAAGAAAACTCAGTTGCAAATTGAAAAAGAAACTCAAAAAACTGATAAGGAAAATAAAAACATAGGGAAAAATACAGATAAACATTGAAATTTTTTGAATCGTGATGGTCGCGCAGAGTCAAATTTTTTTAAGAAGATGGAAGTCTTGGAAGTAGCAATGAAGAAGCACAACATCTATTTGGAGAACTATTCAACTTCATCTTCGGGAATGTCACTTTCTGCATGTGGTTTTCAAGCATCAAGATCTGGTTATATGTTGTAAAACTAGCTCCAAAAAGAGAAGAAATGAGATATCAATGCCTTAGAAATAAGCCACTTCGAGGGGGCAACCTCCAATACATTATTTGAATGAACAATTCTTGGATGATTCAAATTCCAATACCTCCTTTCTATATATAGGAGTCCATGGGGACACAATGCAATCCTAGTGGGGCCACATTGTAATCCTAGCTGACCTAACAATAATAATTTAAGGGCACAATACTAACAATATGGGGGTTACAAGGGTACAATGATAAAAATAATGGGGTTACACTAACAGCAATAAGGGACTATACTAGTAATATAGGGACCTAACATGCCCCTCTCCTTCAAAAAAGTGTTGTCCTCAACGCTTGAGTAGCTTTGGGTGCTTCTGTATAAAATTCTCATCCTTCCATGTAGAATCTTCAGTGGGTAAGTTCTTCCACTTGATGAGAAACTCTGAAATTGATCGATTCCATAGTTGTCGAGTTCTTGTTTCTATGACCGCTTCAGGTTCCAATATGATTTTTCCTTCCTCATCAAGTTCTGGCAATATTGTTTGAACTAGAATATTTTCACCTATAACCTTCTTTAAGCATGAAACATGGAAAATTGGATGCACTCATGAAGAAGCAGGAAGCTCCAATTTGTATGCCATCGTACCAATATTTTGTAACACCTTGTAAGGACCATAGTACTTTGGTGATAATTTATTATCCTTCTTAGCTTGCTTGAGGGACATTTGTTTGTATGGTTGTAGCGGTAAAAATACCCAGTCTCCTACATCAAAACTTCTCTCGCTGCAATGTTGATCTGCCTGTTGTTTCATTCGATTTTGTGCCAAATTCATGTTGTCCTTTAAGAGTTGGAGAACTTCTTGTTGATGCTCGATGTGGTCTTCCACTACTTGAACCTTCAAATTTTCTCTTAAATATGATGTGATGGATGGTGGATGATATCCATAAAGTGCCATAAATGGGGTCATTGAAGATGGTGTGATCTTCCACTAAACCCTTTTGTTTGAGATTTATTAATTGGCTAGAGAAGGTGTTGCTCTTTGTATCCTCATAATTTTCTATCATTTCCTCCGTAAAATTTGACCAAGTGACAATTCTTTTACGGGAGCAAAGCCATCGATACCATACAAATGTATTTTGTTCTAAATGTAAAGTTGCAATGCGTACCTTTTGTGTGTTTTGAATATTATGGAGATCAAAATATTGCTCCATCTGCAGTATCCATGTTATAGGATCCTTTCCATCAAAATTCCTCATATCCATTTTTGGAATATGGTGGTTCTCCCCACCAACATTAGATTTTATGAAATCACAATCAACATTTATTTTTTTCTCATCATGAGTTTCCTCTACTATATTTTCACCATTATGAAACATTTCTTGTATCAACTTTGTCAAACCTTCCATGTCTTCTTTTAGACCATTCTTCATGTTTTATGTTTTCTCATCGATCTTAGTTTCCATGTCATCCATCTTAGATTCCATGCCATCCATCTTAGATTCCATGCCAGCTTCCATGCCATCTATCTTAGATCCCATGCCATTATTCAAACCATCCATCTTAGATTCCATGCCTTTCTTCAAACCATCCATTTTAGTTTCCACACCTTTCTTCAAAAATTCCATGTCATTTTTTGTTGCTCTTTGTGAGAGCGAAATTTGTTGCACTTGCTCTTGTAATTTTGATATGCCGTGTTGCCATTCTTCGTCTTCATGATTCATAGTAGAGATTTCTAAAGGCTTAATGGGTGTTGAATTCTTTTTAGGAGCAATTTTAGAATCCAATACTGATATCTATTCTACTAATCCAGATTTATGTAGATTTATGTAGGAACGCAACAGAATAAACATATAACCATAAATACAGAGATGCAGTGGAATTAACACTTCATTTCATTAATATCAAAGAACTGAAATTTGCTTACAGACAGAATGGAAATAAAACTAGCTAGGGCACTAGTAGCTATCTCTGAGAAGAGATGTGGCAACTACAGGCCTCTGAACTGAGTTACCATGAGGCTCGAGGGCCTATTTATTATTGAGAAACAATGGAGAACCCTAAACATCCCAAAAACCTAACCCTAGGAGATGAAGCGCCAAAACTATGGGCCCCGTTTGGGTAAATTGGTGTTTCAACTTCCCAGGGACGTAACTTTGGCATACTATCTTCGTTTGACGCACATGATACATCATTAGAAAGCTCTATCCGAGGACTACAACTGTCAGGACAAATTGGATGATCCAATTCGTTGGAAAAATGATACCCAAAAAATGTCGTTTAGGGCCTCAAAACGGCTCCGGAAGTTCAGGACTCGAAAAACTCCTAAAAATAGTAAGTTATGCCGAAACTGAAAAATTGAAAGAGACAATGGTGGGGGCCCAAGTGGAATAGGCGGGTGGCCACCAATATCCGCCTGGATCATTCCTCCCCCCTTAGGAAGCAATGGTCCCCATTGCGTTAAGTTCCTCCATGAGATGAGGAAATTTCTGCTGAACTTGGTCCCTGGTGAACCACTTTCCTTGGTGCAGGAGTTGGCCGGCTTTGACAACCCGATACAGTTGGATCCTCTGTTGGCGAGTGTTCTTAATTTTCATGTCCATGATACAATCTGTGGTGGCATGTTCCATGCAGTCTGGGTTTAACTCTGTTGGTGTGAGTTGGGTACCCAGTGTCGAAGTGTCCGATGGGAGTGGGATACTTGCGAACTGTCTCAGACAATGTCTCACTGTGATATGCCACTGGATGTCACTGTTGAGTAAGAACTGCCCCAATAGCATAGTCAGAGGCATCTGTCTCGATCTCAAATGGCTGCTGCAAGTCTGGTAAGGTGAGCACTGGGGCAGAACAGAGGCGATTTTTCAATTCTTTGAACGCCTTCTGTTGAGGTTCCGACCAAAAGAATTTTGCTCTCGCTCCTCCTTTGGTGACTTGACTCAAGGGCCAAGTGATATGAGAGAATCCCAACACGAATCTGCGGTAGAAATTAGCAAGACCCAGAAAGCTGCGAAGCTCTGTTATAGTGGTCGGGGCTGGCCAATCCTGAATGACTTGGATCTTGGCTGGATTCACATGCACCCCCCTTTCATCAATAATGTATCCCAGATATTGAACCTAGGTCATGCCAAACGTGCACTTCTCCAGATTGGCACACAGCTTGTGTTGCCGCAGTGTTTGGAGGACTTGTCGGATGTGATGAAGGTGCTCTTCCCAAGTCTTGCTGAAGATCAGAATGTCATCCAAGTACATCACTACGAATGAGTTGGTGAATGGCCGCAAGATGTCGTCCATCATCCTCATGAAGGTTGCGGGAGCATTCGTCAACCTGAAAGGCATGACCAGCCATTCAAAAAGGCCTTCCTTGGCTTTGAAGGCAGTCTTCCACACATCAGAGGGTTCAATTGGTACCTGGTGATACCCAGACTTCAGGTCGATCTTACTGAAATATTTTGCACCTTGGAGTTGGTCCATAAGGTCATCAATCCGTGGGATTGGGTACCTATTCCGGACAGTAATCTTGTTCAGCGCCCGATAGTCAATACAGAGTCTCCACGTCCCATCCTTTTTCTGTACCAACACGATCGGGCTCCCACATGGTGATGAACTTGGTCTGATGTGACCTTTCTGCAACAGCTCCTGTATCTGCCTCTTGATTTCATCATTTTCCAGAACAGAGCGTCGATAGATCGGTCCATTGGGTAGTGGCGCACCTGGGGTCAGATCAATCGGGTGCTTGACCTGGCAGTGCAGAGGAACCCCTGTGGGCGAGGTGAAGATGTCCCCGTACTCCTCCACGACCTTATCCATTTGTTGTTGTCGTGCAGAGGGGCCCTGTCTGGAGGTCGTGGCCACAGTCTTCTTCTTGCCCTGGGGGCGGATCATCAGAAAAACGAATTTCCTGGTTTGGGAAATGAGCTTACTACATTGTTTTGCGGTAACCAAAGAGATAGTCGTAGGAGGTGGTACCTCTGGTATCCTGTACGACTTATTTCCCAAAGTAATAATAACAGCACGAGGTCGAGACTCATACACAGCATGACGCTTCCACAAGTATGGTTGTCCTAATAATACATCAGAAACATCAATAGGAGCAACGTCACATAATACCTCATCCGCGAAGGGCTTGATGCTATAGGGAAGGCGCACTACTGGCTGACGCGGAGATCTCGTCCTTGGTGAAGCCACTCGATGGTGTATGGATGTGGGTGAGCTGTGGTCGGCAAGCCCAACTGCTTCACGGCATCTGCTGAAATGAGGTTCTTTTGGCTCCCATTGTCGACAATGAACTATACAGGGGAGCCCTTTATCCACATCTGGGAGTGGAAGAGACGTTCCTCCTCCTCTGGATCTTCAGGTTTCTCCTTCTGGACCTTTGTAGTGGCAACAGTGGCGTTGGGCTCTACATCAATAATCTGTTTCCCTTTTTCGTTCCCCTTTTCAGGTTCTGATTCGGAGTCGGAGCATGCATCTGACTCAGAAGCCCTCATCTCGGCCACTAGCGACTGCTTGGCCCGACACTCACTTGTGTTGCGAGTGGAGCTCTTATGGAACTCACACCACTTTCCCGTGTCCTTATTTGGCTTTGCAGTGTTGTTCTTTTCTTGTGGCTTTGACGGGTTGTCTTTAGCCGCCACGCCTTGGCTCTGTCCTTTGTTCTGCGGTTTGGAAGCACCTTTCCCTTGCTTTTGATTCGCAGATCCAAAGTCTCGCTTCTTCTGTTTGAATTTATGCTCAATATTGGCAGCATACCGGTATGCCGTGCCAAGCGAGGAGATGTCAAGGAACTCCATTTCCTCCTGAATGTATCTGTGCAGACAACTGCAATACTTTAGCACCAAATTTTTCTCTGAATCTTTGATACCCAACTTTGTGCACAGGGTATGGAACAGATTTGTCAGCTCATGCACATCTTGATCCCTTTGTTGTCGTAGCGTGGTCCATTGTATGTACTTGTCCTCATAGCTCCCCACGGGATAGTACTGTTCCTTGACGGCGTCTCGGAAATAATTCCAAGTTGGTACGGCCGAGAACAGAGAGGGTTCTGTCTGGTCCTTGTTCTCACAGTAGGTTTCCCACCAGTCCTTAACATGGAGGGTAGCTTTGAGGAGTGCAAAAATAATCTTCTCCCGGTCTAAAAAGTCATGAACAGAGAAATATCCTTCTAATAGATTAAACCATCTATCTATGGCATCTGTGTCTATTTGACCCTCAAATATGGGAATGTCAAAATTTACTTGTACCTTAAAAGGAGTCGCCACTCCAGAGTGGCTACTGGATGCAAATGCGCCGCCGGTGGGCAGCCGTTGAAGGATCTGCGCAAAGTTATCCATCATCGCGTTCCTTTGTTTTACGAGGGCCTCCTCGAGCAATATTTTGATAGGATCTCCTGCTCCCTCATCTTTCTTTTCGTCCCCCATGGGCGTCCGTCGAGGTTTGCGAGGCTGATCTTGCAAAGGTTCCACCGGATCAAGCCCTAGCTCCTTATACCCCGACCTCGTTGGGGACATGCAAAGAAGGATCGAGAAAAAGCAGACCGCTCTGATACCACTGATCCAGATTTATGTAGGAACGCAACAGAATAAACATATAACCATAAATACAGAGATGCAGCGGAATTAACACTTCATTTCGTTAATATCAAAGAACTGAAATTTGCTTACAGACAGAATGGAAATAAAACTAGCTAGGGCACTGGTAGCTATCTCTGAGAAGAGATGTGGCGGCTACAGGCCTCTGAACTGCTTTACAATGAGGCGCGAGGGCCTATTTATTATTGAGAAACAATGGAGAGCCCTAAACATCCCAAAAACCTAACCCTAGGAGATGAAGCGCCAAAACTATGGGCCCCGTTTGGGTAAATTGGTGTTTCAACTTCCCAGGGACGTAACTTTGGCATACTATCTCCGTTTGACGCACATGATACATCATTAGAAAGCTCTATCCGAGGACTACAACTATTAAAATAAATTGGATGATCCAATTCGCTGGTAAAACGATACCCAAAAAACGTCCTTTAGGGCCTCAAAATGGCTCTGGAAGTTCAGGACCCGAAAAACTGCTAAAAATAGTAAGTTATGCCGAAACTGAAAAACTGAAAGAGACAATGGTGGGGGCCCAAGTGGAATAGGTAGGTGGGCACCAATATCCACTTGGATCATCTACAATATGCCCTTGGAATTAATTCAACTTGATTCTTCAAACAAGACTTATGCAATTCGGAAAAAAAAGTACACACCTTTTACTTGCTTTTGAGGAGCTTGATATTGAAATTGAATTATCTGTATAATTTCAGATCCTAAATATCTGAAATTCAGCCCTATATTAGCCCTTTGAAGCTTCTTTCAAATGCCACAGGTCTGATCTGATTTGGATTTTTCAAGGCAAATCTATGTCCAATCTCTTACAATGACCCACTTTTGGACTGGTTTAGTAGAGCGAACTTGTATGACTTTCCACATGTCACTGTTTCCTCCGTTGGCTCTGAAATTGATAGAACCAAAACTAATGTCTGTGTAATTGTGGCCAATTTTTACAGAATTCCAATCTGATGGTCAGAGAGAGAGCTATGAAGATTTTCCCACGATCACCTCTTTGATATGAAATTCAAAAGCCTAAAAAAGCCCTAACGTACACATATCATATCTCCGAAAATATTGCGAACCAATATTTGAAATTTTTTGACAGTGTTCCCCAGGATTGTAGCTTCGCATTGTAAAATTTTCAGCTTCTGAACCTTCGTAGAAAAAAAATTTATTAGGGAAATACCACGATGACCTGTTTGGGTTAAATTTAGGAGCCTGCAAAATGACCTAACTTGCACATATCATATCGGCTAAAATATTGCGAACCAAGATCTAAAATTATGCAAAAAATTTCCTCAGGATTTTTTCTTCGCACTCTAAAAATTTTAGATTCTGAAACTTCATAGAAAAAAAGTTATAGAAAAAATGCCACGCTGACCTGTTTGGAGCAACGAAACCCTAGAATCTCAAAGCTTCGAGACCAAATGTTGTGAAACCAGCTCCAAAAAGAGAAGAAAAGAGATATCAACGCCTTAGAAATAAGCCACTTCGAGGGGGAAACCTCCAATAAATTACATGAATGAACAATTCTTGGATGATTCAAATTACAAAACCTCCTTTCTATATATAGGAGTCCATGGGGCCACAATGTAATCCTAGCTAACCTAACAATAATAATTTAAGGGCACAATACTAACAATATGGGAGTTACAAGGGTACAATAATAACAATAATTGGGTTACACTAACAACAATAAGGGACTATACTAGTAATATAGGGACCTAACATTATACATTGAATGTATCTTCCTCTTCTCATTCTCATGAGTGTCTAATTGATTATGGAGCCTCTTACCATGTGGCCAAAAGTAAAGCCATGTTTTCTTCTTTAAATGATTGTAGAAAAAAAAGTATTTATGTTGGTGATGATAGATCTCTTAGTGTTGTAGGGTCTGGAATCATTCAATGGTCAATTTAATGATGTATTGTGTGTTCCTACCTTGTCTTGCAACCTTCTATCTATTTATCAAATAACTCATTCAGGTGAAGGGAAAATAGTAGAATTATCACCTCATGATGTTGTAACTAAGGACCTAAGATATCCTAGTCATATTTTAGCTACTAGAATTTCTGATGATTCCACAAGGTTATATAATTTTGACAACTTTGGGTCATCATGTCTTCCATTCATTTTTGTTGCTCATAATGATGAAGTGAGAAAACTTTGGCATGAGCGATTTGGTCACTTAAACTATCACTCTCTTCAAACTCTATGTAAAGAAAATATGGTGACAAGTCTTCCTTTTGCATATTTTTGAGATGGTGTTTTTTCTGGTTGTGTACTCGAAAAAAATAATCGGGATAGTTTTGAAAAATGTACATCTTGGCACGCTTCAACCCCTTTGAAACTTGTGCACGATGATTTATGTGGTCCACTTCTAGTTGTTTCTTTATCTACATACAAGTACTTCTTAACTTTCATTTATGATCTTTCCAGACGCACTTGGGTATGCTTCTTAAAACCAAAGAGTGAAGTTTTTAACATGTTCTTAGCATTTAAGGCCTTTTTTGAGAAACAATCTGGACATCAAATTCTTAATTTATGATCTGAAAATGGAGGAGAATATGTTAACAACAAATTTATCAACTATTTCACTAAGCATAGAATTCAATTGCAACATATTGTTCTGTATACTCCATAATAAAATGGTGTAGCTGAAAGGAATAATTACCCTATAAAAGAAATGGCTAATTGTATGCTTCAATCTAAAGGACTTAGTCTCAATTCTTGGGAAGAAGTAAATAAAATATGAAAATTACATATTAAATCACACTCCTACTAAGGTTTTAAGAATTATCATTCCAGAAGAAGCCTAGATCTCAATCAAACCAGATGTAAGTCACTTTCATGTTTTTGGAAGTGCATGTAATATTCCTTTTACAGAAATATCACAAGTCTGTGCTAGAAATGGACTATGGGGGAATTTATCAGATATTTCACCTTCTAAAGAAGGGTGATATCCAGAGGCTTGCTGGCCCTTTGCAGACTCTGTCTACAGATATGTGAAATTTCCTAGTAGGAATGACTAGCAATCCAAGCTTGGAAAACGCATTTCCAGAAATGGAGGTAGCAGGATTTGATCCCTGGTTTGGGATCCTTTGGATATATCTATCTAGAGCTGAAATCCAAGAGTGGGCTCAAAAAAAATGTCTCTAGGAGCTTGATACAAGTCTCCTTTTCCTGTTTATCTTCAGAAAATGCCCAATGAAGAGGGTTGTATCAACAATGAACATGTACTAGCATAACAGCGTTATATGAGAGAGAAAATGTGCATGAAACCATAAATAGTCACTAAATATATATAGCAGCAAGGAAATATACAAATACTTGAGGAATCACTCACTCAAGCTAAGCAAAGAACCCCTCAATGGTATGCACATGGAAACATAACACAACACTGCTACACAAGGATGCTTGTGACTAAGACTGCGCAGTCAATAGATGGTGATGTTGCATACATAATTTCAATACATGTATATGGAATTATAAAGCTCAAAGAAATATGGGGGAGCTAGATCTCAACCCCTTGAATTAATAATACATCAATCCTTGGGAGGATTGGCTGAAATATAAAAAAGGACAAAATGGAAGTGTTGCTGCCTCTGAAATGGAATAGCACTGCAACTCAGAAAATGGATGGATATGACTGAAGATTTTGCATATTTTGAATAGATCTCCTCCAATGGATCTTTCAAGAGAGTGGCTGATCCAATCCCTGAAGATCTCTCCCTCGAAACTAGTGGTGCAAACCCCATTGCAATTCTGTTTAGAAATAACGTATTCAAAGGAAGGGACTACACTTTGTATGATGAGAGGAGCCGTGCCTGATGAAAATATATGGAAAATGGAACTAAAATCTCCTCTAGTTTCCTCCCAGATGCAAATAATCTCTCTCCTCTAAAATCAGAGCTCTGGAAGTGATGCTATGGAAATCTCCACTGCAACCCAACAACACAACGTTTCCTGCACTGCTGAAAATGCTGTACTGAAGGGAAATTCTTTGGCCTTGAACCAGAATGTGGAGAAGCTGAAGAAAAAACCTTCAAGAGGCTTCTCAAGAAGGAGGGAATCCTAAACAAGAGTTCCCTTGTGCTAAGTAGCACAACTATCTCAGTTAAGCAACTGAAGACAGCAAGCAATTCGAAATATCCATGAATGAGAAAAAATGGTTGTTTCTTCCTTCTTTTATGCCAATGAAGGCTCCTTGGCCATAGACCCCACACATTAGAGTTTCTTCCTCCTTAAGCAATTGTGTTGGCTTCCCAAGCAAGCCACACCTCCATATATTGCATAGTTTGACTTGGTCAACATGACCTAGCCTCCTTGCAATTATCTCTTTTCACACATGGGTGTGCAAAACTAGCTCTAATGATGCTTCTCTTTCATTTCATGAGAAATTTTATCAATATTTTATTCATGAACGGGTCTCATTGCCCATTTTATTCTCCTCCTATCTGAAATAGCCAAAATTAATGTTCCAATTATATTTAGGCTAATTTTGGAACATTACAGTTTTCCCCTCCCAAAGATTGCTTGCCCTCAAGCAACTGTGAGGTTAGAACTAAATTATTTCTCCTCATCTTCCTGTAGCACCCATGTATGATACCTGCCTCCAAGTAGCAAGGTGCCATCTCATCAATCAATTAATCACAATTTCCCTCCCAAGTATGCAAGTCAGCTGCCAAGCTGTCATCATGCAATGGTGAAATACTCAAGAGGATAACAAAGTGGTGTCTAGAGGTCCCCTCGGAGTATGGAGTCTATAGTGTAGGGAAAAATTTCATCCCCATACGTTCCATCCATCCCCAAGATATGTGCCATTCAAATTGAGTCACCTCCCAACTAGGCAACTCCTGAAATCTGTCATCCACCTTTGGCTCCGGCAAAGTAGGTGGGATGAAAATTTGCTCATGGTAGACCACACAGCCTACCCCATGCTGTCTACCTCTCCACTTAAGATAATTTTAAGGTTTCTGCCAATCCTGGGCTACAATAGTGTTTCCATCAAGTGGCAAGATGAAGGCTGGGCCTCCAAAGGCCTCTCCCCCAACGCTGCAAATCATGCTGGCCCAAACATCTCCACATGTGATGAGTTGGGAGTCATCCTCATATGGCATCATGCCCATCATATGGCTCACCTCATAAAAGAACGACTGTCCTGGAATGGTGGCCATCACAACTATCATGCTCATCTTAGAGCATGCACTGCAAAAATAGAGGGATCCTCGTCCCTCAAGGGACACACCCAACCAAGGTGTCTCTCTCCTGACCATGCTCCTTATAAGAATAGGAGTAGCAGCATAAGGAGCCAAAATAAGCATCATTCTGGCTGCCATGTGTAGCAAGTGAGTGGGGCTATGGTTCCTCATGTGTAGCTAGCGTAACTTAATCCCCAACTGCAATAGAGAATGCAAAATATTATGGTTTTCCAACCACCTGTGAGCTACCCCATTCTCCTTATGTGTTTGGAGGAAAGTAACAATGTAGGATGAAAATAGATCATGCCCTCCAACGCATAGCTCTTCCCCAAGTCTCCCTAGGGGATTTTCATAAATCCTTCTTGTGGCCTCCAATGACCCAAGAAGCCTAAGAAAAGGAATGCTCCTTCTTGGAGCAATGTCCTGCACAGAGATGGTCAAAGGAAGTATACATGCAAGATAAAAATCAAAATGTATATGACTAACATTATTACCATCTGCTCTGCTCATGTAAGTGGAGTAGCTCATGGATATGCCTCCTCCCATCCTCAAGGAGAGAATGAATGGTTGTGCTAGCTCTCCCAAAGAGGGGCGTGCCTCCCCTACATCTGCATGACTTCTACATCTCCCCATGTGCTGATGAGACCCATCCTCATGCAACTGGTCACTTAACACCATGCAGGTAAAAAGATCCTTGGAATACTCCACCCCAAATTGGGAGCTCCAATGTGGATCCATCCTCCATAATGACAACACTTGATCCCCCATGTAGACTCACTTTCATATGGCTGCTTCCTTCTTTGGCATCTCCTATGCCAAAGATATAAGTGGGAAGTCTGCCATCCTTTCCCTGTTGTTTTTGCCTCATCGCAGAATCTGAAATGGGAGTGGGAAATAGTGATGATGAGAGAAAACTCCCCTTCTTCCTGTAGCTACCCAAAGCTCCCTGAGCTATGTCAAGCTCTCCCAAGGTCTCCACCTCTATGAAGTCAATGAGTGGTGCCCCAAATGTGAAGCATCCCTCCTCCTCTGCTGATCCGGTGGTCTCCTTGGTATAATGTCTTCATGCAGTGAGACATCATCATCAAATGTAGACTGCATACATGAATGGACAGATGTGTCCATGCCCTCACTGTGCAGTCTAGTCTCCCTCCATGGTGCATCAACCTCTAACAATGAGTAAGGGTAATTACTCCTCATCAACCGATGCTAGCTCTTCCCCTTACCTTCTCCTCGTGTCCCCAAGTTTCCACACCTCCTCATCAACGGCATAGATGGATCATGGGTTGTGCCTTGATCTCTATACATTATATCCTGGGGTACCTCTTGCAATGATGCAAGAATCACTCCACATGGAGCAAGGGATCCACCTTCCTTTGCATGAGGTACTAGATACTCTCCAGTTGTGCCAGCACTGTTGCTCTCATCCTCCTCCTCATGGGTGAGCAACCTCCCAATAATGGAGTCCTCCTTTGGGAAAGAGTCCCTCATGCTACCTTGCTCAGGTGTATATGATGAAAATATTTCCTCTAGTAAGGTATGGTGTAAGGTCCTAGCCTCCCTTATGGCTGTATGAAGTAGAGTGGAATTCCAAGTTTCATCCACCACATGTAGGGTTATGTTTTGAGTGTGTTCCTCCACATGTGTTTTATGAATCCTCCCATCAAATCTCTTTACCAATGCATGAGATAAAGCATGTGCATCTTTAAAAGGAAAGGATTCAAAATTCCACCAGGTGTAAGCTTTACCTCTCCAGTGCAACACTCCAAATGTGGTTGCTTCTTCTTCAGGAATGTTGTATTGTTGCAAAATGGAGTCTAGCCACTCCACCCAAGCTTTCGCTGAAACTGTAAGTGACCCATCAAAATTTGATGTCACTTTTGGACATAGGACTGCGGTGGTCATCATAGTGTGTGGCTGCATGATCACCCGCACTATGTGCAACTCTAGAGTTTATCCTGGAATCAAAATACTTTGCAGATGATCCATCCATCTCCTCCCTTGTCTCCTTGAGACCTCCATGAATTCTTTGAACAGATTTAGGAAGAAGCCTTGTGAACTTTTCATCCTTCCTTCTCCCAAGAGATGGCGCCTCTCTCCTACTAGTCTTCTTGTCTCCTTTTAGATGATAATAGGAAGTGCAGGGGTCTTCCTTTTATTTTTTCTCTTCCTCCTTGGGGAGGTTCTTCTTCTTCTCAAAACTGGATGATATCAATATCATCCTCTTCATATCCTGTTCTCTTTCTTTCTTGGGCTTTGAAAGCCACAGGCTGAGCCAAGAAAGGATCTCTGATAACGCTATAATATTCTTTTTTCAGAAATATCACAAGTCTGTGCCATAGATGGAATGCAGGGGAATTTATCGGATATGTCACCTTCTAAATAAGGGTGAGATCCGTAGGCTTGTTGGCCCTTTGCAGACTCTATCTACAGATATGTGAAATTTCCTAGTAGGAACGACTAGCAATCCAAGCCTGGAAAACACATTTCTAGAAATGGAGGCAGCAAGATTTGATCCCTGGTCTGGTATCCTTTGGATATATCTATCTAGAGCTAAAATCCAAGAGTGGGCTCAAAACAAATGTCTCTAGGAGCTTGAGACAAGTCTCCTTTGCCTGTTTATCTTCAGAAAATGCCCAATGAAGAGGGTTCTATCAACAATGAACATGTACTAGAATAGCAGCGTTACATGAGAGAGAAAATGTGCATGAAACCATAAATAGTCACTAAATATATATATTAGAAAGGAAATATACAAATACTTGAGGAATCACTCACTCAAGCTAAGCAAAGAACCCCTCAATGGTATGCATATGGAAACATAACACAATACTACTACACAAGGATGCTTGTGACTAAGACTGCACAATCAATAGATGGTGTTGCTACATACATAATGTCAATACATGGATATGGAAGTATAAATCTCAAATAAATATGGGGGAGCTAGATCTCAACCCCTTAAATTAATAATACATCAATCCTTGGGAGGATTGGCTGAAATATAAAAAAGGGCAAAATGCCGGAGTTGCTGCCTCTGAACTAGAATAGCACTGAAATTCAGAAAATGGATGGATATGACTGAAGATTCTACATATTCTGAATAGATATCCTCCAATGGATCTTTCAAGAGAGTGGTTGATCCAATCCCTGAAGATCTCTCCCTCCAAACTAGTGGTGCAAACCCCACTACAATTCTGTTTAGAAATAACACAGTGAAAGGAAGGGACTGCGTTGTGTATGATGAGAGGAGATGTGCCTGATGAAAAGATATGGAAAAGGGATTTGAAATCTCCTCTAGTGGCCTCCTGGATGCAAAGAAGCTCTCTCCT
Organism: Pinus albicaulis; assembly: GCA_034641835.2. NCBI lineage: Eukaryota > Viridiplantae > Streptophyta > Pinopsida > Pinales > Pinaceae > Pinus > Pinus albicaulis. Next base: position 434,423,547 of record CM076570.1, on the reverse strand, counting down.
CTAAAATCAAAGCTCCAGAAGTGATGCTATGGAAATCTCCACTGCAACCCAACAACACAATGTTTCTTGCACTACTGAAAACGTTGTACTAAAGGGAAATGCTTTGGCCTTGAACCAGAATGTGGAGAAGCTGAAGAAAAAACCTTCAAGAGGCTTCTCAAGAAGGAGGGAATCCTAAACAGGATTTCCCTTGTGCTAAGCATCACATCTATCTCAGTTAAGCAACTGAAGAGAGCAAGCAATTCAAAATATCCATCAATGAAAAAAAATGGTTGTTTCTTCCTTCTTTTATGCCAATGAAGGCTCCATGGCCATGGACCCCAAACATTATGGTTTCTTTCTCCTTAAGAAATTGTGTTGGCTTCCCAAGCAAGCCACACCTCCATCTATTGCGTAGTTTGACTTGGTCAACATGACCTAGCCTCCTTGCAATTATCTCTTTTCACACATGGGTGTGCAAAACTAGCTCTAATGATGCTTCTCTTTCATTTCATGAGGAATTTTATAAATATTTTATTCATGAATGGGTCTCCTTTCCCATTTTATTCTCCTCCTAGCTGAAATAGCCAAAATTAATGTTCCAATTAGCTTTATGCTAATCTGGGAACATTACAATGCACCTTGGGCCCATATTCCAGATGAGAAACATAAAGCCTTAGAACCTAAGAGTGAAACTTTTTTTGTTGGATATTCTAAATATGTCAAAGGATATATAATTCTTCAACCCAAATCCAAAAATCTAATCATTAGAAGATATGTAAAATTTTATGAAAATATATAAGCCTGCAAGCCTAGTTCGGCGGGTGTGCCACCTTTAGCCTATGAGACTGATTCGGCATATGTGCCACCTCTCTCTATCTCTTCTAATTCTGACATAATTCCTTCTACTTCAGATGATGAAAGTGAGGATGAAAATCCTCCTCCACCTCCTAAGGATCTTCCTTTAGCTCCAAAGCTTCCAAAATGGGTCTGCTCTAATCGGGATGCAACAGGTTCTCTTACAGGTAACCCTACAGATCAACGTCGTACACGTTCTCAGTTAAACATAGCCTATTCCTTATTGGCTCAAGTTCCAAAAAATCCTGATCTAAATACCTTTGAAGAATCTTCAGGTCATCTAGATTGGCATGCAACTATGAATGAAGAATATTGTTCCTAATTGGTAAACAATACTTGGGATCTTGTTCCTCTTCCAAAGGGAAGAAACTTGTCATGTGTAAACGGGTTTATAGAAAAATTTTTGGACTAGATGGAAAAGTAGATAAACATAAAACTTGTATTATTGCTAAAGGATTTTCATAAGTTGAAGGCATTGACTATATTGAAACCTTCTCCCCTATTTCCAAAATGAATTCTATTTGCCTTGTTCTTTCCCTTCTTGCCTCCTTTAAATCGGAATTCCATCATATGGATGTTAAATCCGCCCTATTACATGGGGACTTCCATGAATAAATATACATGAAAAACCCCCTATTTTTATCCAAAATGACTCTAGCCTTGTTTGTCGCCTTAAGAAGTCTCTTTATGGTCTCAATCAAACCCCCCGGGCTTGGTATGCCAAAATGGATAGCTTTCTCTTAGATAATGTCTTTTCTAAATGTCATTCCAACGACACTATATACACCAAGAAAGTGGGTATGTCCTTAATTATACTTGTTCTTTATGTTTATGATCTTATCTTTACTAGTAGTGATCCCAACATTATAAATCATGTGAAGTCTAGCCTCAAAAAGAAGTTTGAAATTATAGACTTAGGACACTTGCATTATTTCCTTGGTCTTCAATTATTGCAATCAAAAGAAGGTATTACCCTTTATTAATCCAAGTATGCCTGTATTCTTCTATGCCACTTTCACATGGAAGGCTGTAATAAATCCCCTTATCCCTTTCATTCTAGAGTCAAGATTTCAACCACTTGTACTTCCCATGAAGTTGATGCTACCTTATACCATCAAATTGTTGGAAAAAAATTGTATCTAACCTGTACCCATCCCGACCATTGCCTTTTTATTCGTATTTTTCCTCATTTTATGCACAAACCTCATGAAAATTACTGGAAAGTAGATAAAATAATACTTCAATATATTCAAGGTATAGTTCAGTTCGAGATTCATTACAGTGCAGGAGAGTCTCCATCGTTGATTGGTTTCACTGATTTTGATTGGGCTGGTGACCCTGGTTATCGAAAGTCTATTGTAGGTTATGTATTCACTCTTGGTTGAGGACCTATGACATGGTTTTGTAAGAAAAAAAGTGCCATATCTCTTTCTTAAATAGAAGAAAAGTATCGTGGTGTTGTTGAAGCTAACAAGGAAGCCTTGTGGCTTCGTTAAATCCTGTCTGAATTTGATCTTCATCAACAACATCCAAATACACTCTGGTGTGATAATCAGAGTACCTTTCAGTTATTCAAAGATCCAGTTCAACATCAGCACATGAAACCCATTGAGCTATAGATACACTTCATCAGAAAGCTCATTCATGATTGTGTTCTTGAAGTACATTTTTGTTTAACCAATGATCAAGTTCTTGATATATTTTCAAATGCTCTCACAGAACCAAAGTTCACCAAAATTCGATCTATGCTTGGAGTTAAGTAAAGTTATCATTAAGGGGGGATATGCTCCAATGCCTCCTTCCTTCTCTTATTGTGTCACCTTTGTAAATCCTTCAATCCTATCCCAAGTTGTTCTTAAGGGGGGATGTTAGGATATTCCAACATATAGGAAATAGTTAAGTATAACTGGGTCTAGTGTAGAGTTAGGTAAAATGTGTTTCTTTACTATCTACTTTTCTAACTTATAATCTAATGGTCATGATATGTAGTGATATGACGATTGATTCTCTCCTTGGTATTAATAACACTTGATTCATGGCCTAACGCCCGATTGGTCCATGATATCTATTTAAAGAGCATGGAGGGTCATTTGTCCGGCGACCATTTATGAGAGAAGTTTATGTAAATTTTATTTCTTTATATTAATAAATTTCCTGAAGTGGTTGCGTTGTCTCAGACCATGGAATGTTTCACTCTTTGAGGGTTTTAATCATGTCAAATACTAGTGTACTGATCTGTGGTCTACTTGTGAGCGGTGATCTTTGGTATTTGACCTAAGAAACTTACCCTGTAAATTCCTAGACATAAATGATTCAAATATATAATCTCTTTGTTGAATAGTCAATTTATGATAAATCTCTAACAATACTTCAATGGAAAATGTATGCAAAGAACTAGTAGCAATAATATGTAAAGCTTGTAAAATGGATATAGTGGTTAAATGAAACAATGGTTCTCCATTTCTAGAAATTATGGATTTTTTCATTTGGAAGATATCTATCAACACACCACACAACAAACTTTGGAAAATGATGGGTTTGAGGGAAGCTAAATTGGGGCAGTAATGATTCCCAAAGGGATAATTCATTGTTGTTATCTTGGAATCTCTGAAAGGCCCAACTTTGTAATTCTTATAGATTAAACACACAATTTGTCTCTACAATTTTGGGATTAATGGATAGTCATTGAGCTTAACAGAGGTAAAGGACATGTTGGTTGTAGGCCAAACTTGGGTTTCTTTCCTTTTCTACGAACCCATTTTTAAAAATAAAAGGAGAGCAAAGGAACTGAATTACCCATAGAATGATGTTCTCTGGAAACTTTGGCAATTTTCAATTTTCAATCTGCTGGAATAAGCTACTCAGAAACACTATATTCTGATAAAATAATCAAGGGAATCAACTTTAGACAAGAATAAAAAAATGATATTCTCAAAGAAAGTAGATATGATAAATCATGATAGAAAGGATTTTAATGATAGATCCATTATAACAAATCATTTTATTAAATGGATAATGGTTATCAAAATTGGTATATAATCTATGATGAGAAAATAACTATATGTTATTTAAAATGGCAGAGGCAATAAAATATTTTAACTATAGGCTAATTTTGTTAAGAGGTAGAGTGGTTTGCGGGGGTTGGTTCGGTAAGCTGTAAAATTTTTGGGGGGTGCATAGTTTATAAGATGATGGCAAGTTGCTTGTGAAAACTAATTATTACCCCCCACCCCCTACTAAATGTCGAGTGAGAAGCAAGAGGGCAGGGGGGGTTTGTGCAATGAAATGAAGACCATTCATCATTGCGAGGAAAATCTACGCTATGGAAATGAGGGAAAAATTTAATGAGCACATTTATTACAAACTTTATTCAATTTTTTTTATTTACATATATGAAAGTATATAAAATAAACACACTTCATTATAACACTGCGCATATATCTTATTTACAAAATTTCATAAAAATAATATATTCTTGAAAAATAATATAGCAATAAAATGTTACAAGAATTTTATTTTTGTTTTTTATTTTTCTCCAACTCTGATTAATTTCTTTAATGATATGTGCAAAAAATAATCTTTTACACCAATAGTATGATAACTTAGATGTTAGAGAAAGTTTAAATGTCTTCATTTGAATACAACTCCTTCACATATATGTCCTCATTTGGAACTTTATCATAGTTCTCTACAAATAATACAGTTCATATGTCGATCACATGGAACTTCATCATGAAGGATTCTATAAACAAGCAATAAGGATGTATATAATCTCCTCCTCTAGGATTGATGTTAGCACATTTTCTTGCACTTTATATATTGGAAGAAATCTCTGAATTTTTTTTCTTCATAGTTCAGAGGTTATCAATTGAGTACATGAGTAATATAATATAGTTTTTTGCGTAGGTCATACATATCTAGAGAACAAGGACTGAATAATTTTAAAAAAGTTCTAATAATGTACAAATATACTATGAGCTAGGCTCATACTCAATGTTTTGACTAGATATGAAAATATTACAATATAAATTTTGAAAATGCTTATTTACTTGTCATACATATAAAATTTTGCACAAAATTTGTATCAAATAATAATTCTCTAAATGATGAACTTAGTTGAATATGGCCTAGGTCTACAAATATAAGTTGTTATTTTTTATTTTTCTTCTCTGTCTATCTCAACATCTTGACACTTAAACATTGTTGTTATTCACATACTTTTTTCTTCTAATCATATGCTTCTTGTTGTTATTCTTTACTTCTTGCTACTTTTGTAGAGTCTTCCCCTTAGATTGTGCATTCCTTTTAATATTATCTATAGACTTTGAGACTCCCCTTTGAATTCAAAATAGTGAGAAGAGGGAGAAAGGAATATTCCCAACTTAAATATTCAAATGGATCTCTTTCTAGTGGCTTAGTAAATATGTTTTCTATACACCCTTTCGTTGATATGTATTCCATCCTTAGTCTTTGATCATCCAACTATTCTTTGAGGAAGTGATACTTTATAGGTACATGTTGAGTATTTGAATGATGCTTGGATTATTTGATATTCTTATTGCACTAGTATTGTCACATTTAATATTGGTTCACTGAAAGATATATTCATATCCTATAGAGTCTTTTTCATCAACAACACTTATGTCGAACAAGTAGTGATTGCTATGTATTTGGCCTATGCTGTAGATAGAGATACTAAGGATTTTTTTCCCTTAACCATGCAACCAATGATTCTCTTAAGCAGAATTCATCACCACTCGTACTTTTCTTGTCAACCAAAAAACTGGCTCAGTCTACATCTATGTATGTTGTCAATGTAAAGTTCTCCCCTTTTGGGTACCATAATGCATAGTCTGTAGTACCTTTCAAGTATCTGAATACCTTTCTTGTTGTTAGTAGATGAATTTATTTAGGTGTTCATGGATATATTTCCACCTATCTGGCTACCAACACTATATATAGTCTAGAGGCTATTAGATATAGAAATTTTCCTATCATAGATATGTAAAGCTTTTGGTCAACATCAGGTGATTCATCATCTATATATAAGTTGCATCCAATCACCATGGGGCTTGACATAGGTTGAAAATATTCCATTTAGAAATCATTCAACATATCCTTTAGGAATTTCTCTTGAGAAATGAATATAGCTCGTGAATTTTGTAGGATTTGTAGCCCTAGGTAAAAAGTAAGCTCTTCAATATTTGACATCTCAAAGTTAGAGTTCATCTCTTCATCAAAACATTTTCCTAGGTGATATTTGTTACTTCCAAACATAATATTTTCCACTTGCACAACCAAAATTTGGTGTTCATCTTCATTTTACTTTATGTACAGATTACTATTAGCTAAACCTCTCTTGAAGCCATTATGTTATAGACGGTTTTCCAACCTAGAGTACCATGCGCATGGTGCTTGTTTAAGTCCATACAATGACTTATTTAACCTGCATACATCATTAGGGTTATCTCATAGTAAGAAGCCATTAGTTTTTTCTATAGATACTTCCTCCTCGAGTTCCCCATTCAGAAAAGAATACTTCACATCTATTTGGTACACTTTGAAATATTCATAAAACACAATTGCAAGGAACATGCTAATGGCCTCTAATCATGCCAGTGGTGCAAAACGTTTTTCATAGTCAAGACCTTCTACCTATGAGTAACCTTTGCGTAGTAATATTGATATATTTTTTACAATATGTCCTTATCTGATCTAGATTTATGCAGGAATGCAACTGAATACACATATAATCAAAATACAAAAATGCAGCAGAGATAGCACTTCGTTTCATTAATATCAAAGAAATAAAATATGTTTACAAATAAAATGGAAATAAACTAGCTAGGGCGCTGGTAGCTTATCTCTGAGAAGAGATGTGGTGGTTACAACCTCTGAACCATGTGTTACAATGAGGCTCAAATGCCTATATATTATTGAGAAACAATGGAAAACCCTAAATATCTAAAAACCTAACCCTACGAGATGAAACGCCAGAATATGGGCCCCATCGGGGTAAATTGGTACATCAATTTCCTGGGGTTGTAACTTTGGCGTACTATCTCCGTTTGACACACATGATACATCGTTAGAAAGATCTATCCGAGGAATAAAACTATTGACTGTGAATATTGATTCCAGAATGGAATAATATTCAAAAAATATGATTCGATTCCATAATCGATATTCGTAGTCAGCAGTTGTAGTCCTCGAATAGCTCTTTCTAACGATGTATCATGTGTGTCAAATGGAGATAGTATGCCAAAGTTAAGACCCCAGGAAAATGATGTACCAATTTACCCCGACGGGGCCCATATTCTCACATTTCATCTCCTAGAATTAGGCTTCTTGATGTCTAGGGTTTTCCATTGTTTCTTAATAATATATAGGCCTTCAAGCCTCATTGTAACATAGGGTTCAAAGGCTATAACCACTACATATATTCTCAAAGATAAGTTACCAACGCCCTAGCTAGTTTATTTCCATTTTGTCTGTAAACAGATTTTAGTTCTTTGATATTAATGACATGAAGTGTTATTTCAGCTGCATCTTTGATTTATGGTTACATGTGTATTCTATTCCATTCCTACATAAATATGGATCAGTGGTATCAGAGGAGGTCTGATTGTTATCGATCCTTCTTTGCATGCCCCCAATGAGGTCAGGGTATAAGGATTTAGGGCTCGATATGTTTGAACCTTTGCAATATCAACCTCGCAAACCCCGATGTCTACCCATAGGGGATGAAAATAAAGATGAGGGGGCAAGAGATCCTATAAAAATATTGCTCGAGGAGTCCCTCGAAAAACAAAGGAACCCGATGGTGGATAACTTTTCCCAGATCCTTCAACGACTACCCACCGACGACGCATCTGCATCCAACAACCACTCTGGATGCACAACTCCCTTTAAGGTACAAGTAAACTTTGGAATTCCCATATTTGAGGTTCAAATAGATGTAGATGTCATAGATATATGGTTGAATCTATTAGAACGATATTTCTTGGTTCATGACTTTTCCGATCGGGAGAAGATTATTTTTGCACTCCTCAAAGCTACCCCCCATGTTAAGGACTGGTGGGAAACCTATTGTAAGAAAAATGATGAGACAGAACCCTCTTTGTTCTCAGTTGTAGCCAATTGGAATGATTTTTGAGATGCCATAAAGGAACAATAATATATTGTGGGGAACTATGAGGACAAGTACATACAATGAACCACGTTGTAGAAACTAAGGGATCAAGATGTGCATGAGCTGACAAATCTATTCCATACCCTGCACACAAAGTTGGGTATCAAAGATTTAGAGAAACATTTGGTGTTAAAGTATCGTATTTTTCTGCACAGATACATTAAGGAGGAAATGGAGTTCCTCGACATATCCTCGCCTGGTATAACATACCTGCATGCTGCCAAGTTTGAGCATAAATTCAAACATAAGAAGCGAGACTTTGGATCTGTGAAACAAAATCAAGGGAAAGGTGCCCCGAAACTACAGAACAAAGGAAAAATCCAAGGCATGGCAGCCCAAGAAAACCTGCCATAGCCACAAGCAAAGAAAAACATCATGAAGCCAAAGAAGGACACGAGAAAGTGGTGTGAGTTCCATAAGAGCTCCACTCATAGCACAATTGTTTGTTGGGCCAAAAATTCACTCGTGGTCGAGATTAGGGCTTCTAAGTTAGATGCATTCTCTGAATCTGAATCAGAACCTGACAAGGGGAATGAAAAATGGAAGCAAATTATTGATTTGGAGCCCAATGCCATCGTTGCCACTGCAAAGATCTAGAAGGAGGAACCAGAAGATCTAGAAGAGGAGGAGCATCTCTTCCACTCTCAAATGTGGGTAAAGGGTTCCCCACTAAATTTCATTATCGACAATGGGAGCCAACAGAACCTCATTTCAGCTGACACAGTGAAGTGGTTGGGCTTTCCAACCACAACACACCCACAACCATACACCATTGGGTGGCTTCACCAAGGACGAGATCTTCGCGTTAGCGAGCAGTTCTACCTTCCCTATAACATCAAGCCCTTCGTGGATGAGGTATTATGTGACATTGCTCCTCTTGATGTTTCTGATGTATTATTAATCCAACCATACTTTGGGAAGCGACATGTTGTGTATGAGTCCCGGCCTCCTGTTGTTATTTTTACTTTTGGAAATAAGCTGTACATGATACCAGAGAAACCACCGCCTACCTCTATCTATATGGTTACTGCAAAAAAATGCAGTAAGTTCATTTCCCAAACCAAGACATTTTTTTTCCTAATGATCTATCCCCAGGGCAAAAAGAATATTGTGGCCATGACCTCCAGACAGGGCTCCTCTGTATGACAAAAAAAAATGGACAAGGTTGTGGAGGAGTATGAGGACATCTTCACCTAACCCACAGGGGTGCCTCTACACTGTCAGGTCAAGCACCCCATTGATATGACCCTAGGTGCGCCACTACCAAATGGACTGATATATCAGTGCTCTATTATGGAGAACGTTTAAATCAAGAGGTAGATTCAGGAGTTGCTGCAGAAAGGTCACATCCGGCCAATTTCATTGCCCTGTGGAAGTCCGATCATGCTGGTAAAGAAGAAGGATGGGACTTGGATACTTTATATTAACTACCGGGAACTGAAAAGTATCATTGTTTGGAATAGATACCCAATCCCATGGCTTGATGACCTTCTGGACCAACTCAAAGGGGTGAAATATTTCAGCAAGATCAAGTTGAAGTATGGGTATCACCAAGTACCAATCAGACCCTCTGATGTGTGGAAGATTGCCTTCAAAGCCAAGGATGGCCTTTTTGAATGGCTGGTCATGCCTTTCGGGTTGATGAATTCTCTAGAAAACTTCATGAGGTTGATGGATGACATCTTACGGCCATTCACCAACTCATTTTTAGCGGTGTACTTGGATGACATTCTGATCTTCAGCCAGACTTGGGAAGAGCACCTCCACCACATCCGTCAATTCTTCCAAACACTACAAAAGCACAAGTTGTGTGCCAATTTGCAGAAGTGGACTTTTGGCATGAGCTAGGCTCAATATCTAGGATACATTATTGATGAAAGGGGGGTGCATGTGGATACAACCAATATCCAAGTCATTTGGGAGTGGCCAGCCCCAACCACTCTAACGGAGCTTCACATCTTTCTGGGTCTTGCTATTTTCTACCACACGTTTGTGTTGGGGTTCTCTCATATCAATTGGCCATTGAGTCAAGTCACCAAGGGAGGAGCAAAAGAAAAATTCTTTTGGTCAGAATCTCAGCAAAAAGAATTTTTAGAATTGAAACATAACCTCTGTTCTGCCCTAGTTCTCACATTACCATACTTATAAAAACCATTTGAGATCGAGACAGATGCCTCTGACTATTCTATTAGGGAAGTTCGTACTCAACAGGTGCATCCAGTAGCATATCAAAGTGATACATTGTCTGACATAGTTCGCAAGTATCCCACTTATGACAAAGAAATGTATTCCATTGTGTAGGATTTTTGAAAATGGAAGCATTACATTTTGGGGAAGGAAACAATCATCCACACAGACCACCGAACGTTGTAGTTCATACAGACACAAGGGAGTTGCAGAACGATCACCATCAGAAGTGGTCCACATATCTGCAACAGTTTCATTTAAATGTCAAGTACAAGAAAGGTAGCACCAATAATGTTGCAAACTTCCTCAGCCGACCACTGATCGTGGTGCTAACAATAGTTCTCAACTCTTATGGGCACGCGACTTCATATTGGCCGCTTCTCTACAAGAGCGATCCAGAATTCGACCACACATACAAGGCACTCTTAAGGGGTACACAAGTTCTAAATTTTCACCTCCAAGATGCACTATTATGTCACCTAGGACACCTTTGTGTTTTTTCAGGAAAGCATGCCAAGATGGTATGGGAAGCATACTACATTCGAGTCACTGGGAATTTCTCGGTTGAGAAAACAGTGGCAGTACTGCAAAATTATTTCTATTGGCCGAACCTTTGACATGATGTCGAGAAGTAAATTAAATCCTACACTACTTGTGCCATTGCCAAATTGACCATCAAGAGGCAAGGCCTATATAATCCACTACCTATCCTTAGTCTACCTTAGGAATCCATCTCCATGGATCACATGCCGGGCCTTCCTTCTACTAAGCATTGAAACGACTATGTTTTCATGGTCATCGATAGATTCTCAAAGATGGCCATTATGGTGGCCAACAAGAAGAATATCACAGTATAAGCCACTACTAAAATATTATTTGAACGAGTGTGGGTGCCAGGGAAAATTTTAGGGGCTAATATTCACACTTGGGCTAATTTTCTATACTTTTTCCAAAAAATATATTCGCTAATTTCCATTTTTTCTAAAAATAATTCACCCAATTTTTATAGTATGAAATTATTTTACGTTAAAAATCATGAATATATTATATAGACTAATACAATACAATCAAAATTTTATATATTTTTACAAAAATATCATCAAGAATTATACAATTTTTTTATTATAGATTACTAATATTCGCCAAGTTTTTAAACTTTCAAAAGATATCCATTCTTAAATTTTTCCTTTGGGTGCACTTTGGGATCCCACAATATATCATATTAGATCAGGGCAGAAAGTTCCTCAAAAAATTTTGGTCCAGCCTCAGGTCAATGCTGGACACCAAGCTCACCAAGTCCACATCTTTCCATCCACAAACTGATGGCCAGATAAAGGTCATCAACAGGATGATTGTACACATTCTGTGCATGTACAATTCAAAGCATCCACTCACATGGGATGAGAGCCTCCCCTATGTAGAACACAATTATAACCGATCTCTCCACATCTCACCCGAACACAACCCCTTTCAAGTGGGCTTGGGACTCCAACCAATATGTCCCATTAATGTAGCCATGCCATTTACGACTACTCATGCCGATTCGTCTCATGTCGAGTCTAAAGCTGAAAAAGAAAATGGATTCATTGAGCACATTTAGCACATCCACCAACAATTTCATGACATATTGGATAGAGCCAATGCTAAGTAAAAGCAACAACATGACCAACATCAGGTGCCACACAAATTCTAGGTGGGTGAAAAAGTGAGGCTACATTTGCAGAAGGAGCGCCTCACTAGACCCCACCACAAGCTTCACCCACTCCAATATGGGCCGTACACCATCACCAAGGCTGTAGGGAAAAATTCTTTCGAGCTCGGTATTCCACCATTCCTTTGTCTACACCCAGTATTCACTGTGGATTGCCTTCATCCTTACTTCCCACCTCTACTAGACACCTCTGACATTGCAAAACAACTCACACCAACAGAGTTAAACCCATACTGAATGGAACAGGCCACCACAGATTGTATCATGGACATGAAAATCAAGAACAATTGCCAACAGAAGATCCAACTGTATCCGATTGTCAAAGCTGGTCAAATCCTACACCAGGGCAAGTGGTTCACTAGGGACCAAGTGTAGTAAATGTTTCCTCATCTCATGGAGGAACTCAACGCAATGGGGACCATTGCTTCCTAAGGGGGGAGGAACGATATAGTTGGATATTGGTGGCCACCCGCCTATTCCACTTGGGGCCTTACCATTGTCTCTTTCATTTTTTCAGTTTCTACACAACTTACTATTTTTAGTAGTTTTTTGGGTCCTGAACTTCTGGAGATGTTTTGAGGCCCTAAATGATGTTTTTTGGGAAACCCGAGAGCAACATGGGTCCATGGGCCGATTTTTATCACATCAAATGTTATATTCCTCATATATATATATTTATAATGAGGTATGGTGTGCGTCAAACATATATTGTATGCCAAAGTTATGTTCCCGAGAAGTTGAAACACCAATTTACCCAAATGGGCCCCATAGTTTTGACATTTCATCTCCTAGGGTTAGGGTATTGGATGTTTAGGGTTTTCCATTGTTTCTAAAAAATAAATAGGCCCTAGAGCCTCATTGTAACATAGTTCAGAGACCTATAGCTGCCACATATCTTCTCAGAGATAAGCTACCAGTGCGCTAGCTAGTTTATTTCCATTCTATTTGTAAGAAAATTTCAGTTCTTTGCTAGTAATGAAATGAAGTGTTATTTCCACTGCATATTTGTATTTATGGTTATATGTGTATTCTGTTGCATTCCTGCATAAATCTAGATCATTCAAAATGAAATTTTTTAATATGAAAATAGTTGTTGACTATATTTTTTCCATGCAACAATTTGAATTATAAAATTATTACTTGGTCTTCTAGAGTTGTTACCAATCTATCTCTTCATTTCAAAATTTGAAATTTAATTCAATAGTTTGTAATATTGATAAAATATTAAATAACATAAGATAGAAAATAATGATCACATTATTTCACTTTGAGATGTAAATTCAACATATAATATTTAATGAAAACATCAATTTTTTTAGCTCTAAACATTGTTCTTCAGCTCTCATGTGCCATTATGTCTTCATTTTGTTTTATGAGTAAACAACAAACAAATCATCAATATAATTTTTTATTTTTAATCATCCAAGAATTTGTGCAACACATCACTTAGTAAACCTTTTCTTTCACATTGCATTGATCAACATTTTCACATCAAGAAATCAACACAATCATCCTTAATAAGAAAACCACCACATCGACATGATGCAAATTCATCAACACACATCCTTAACACTTAACATAACTCAACAACGTGACTAATGACCATGACCAACTGACATCAATTCCAAAATTACCCACATTTTCTAGAAGAGGTCTACAGATATGAGAGAGGGGAAGCATGACCTTTGGAATATTAGGTTGAATGGATATCTTCCATGTAATGCTAAATGGTACAATTGAGTGAGGGTGGAGGAGAATTTTGTCTCTACATTTAGTAGAAGATTTTTGGGGTCAAAATATTCCAAAAATATAGATGTGTGATTTAGATTGTGTCAATATATTTTTATTCATCCATATTGATGCTTTTAGAGTGGAAAATGTGGAGGAATAAGCTACCAATACCATTTTTACCAGTGAGACCCAGTTTGGAAAATTGGGGTTTCAAAATTTTGTGAAATTTTTGAGGCATAAAATTATGTTTTTTGGTGGTAAAACTTTGGTTCCTAAATTCATCACCATTTTTTAATATTTAAACATAATTACATTTCTAGCAGTGCAACAATTTCCTTAATCGAAGTCTGTATGCAAAAGTTATGACACTCAGAAGTTAACATTCACATTTTCACTAGCATAATTTGAGGCGATTCCTTGACATCCCAAATTATTCATGGAAAAAGGGCTAGCCATGCCATGTTGATGAATAAAACTCTAGAAAATTTCATATTATAAATTTGGTTAAGTGTTGAGGGATTCAAACCTAAAAAATAGTAGGATATCAAGTTGGATTATAACGAAGCCACTAGGGGGAAAATGGTTCTATTATTTTCTAGTATTTCTTGTTTGATAGATGAGGAAAGTAGTTAAGATGGATATGGAGAGAGCACATGGAGAGGATTTTTTCACTATAGTATCCAATGGGCCATAAGCCTTACTTATTTTCACTCAACCAATTTCTATTCAGAGAAAGAGAGTAGAGCAACTTCATCTTCTAGCTGGGTTTTCTCTCGAAAGGGTTTCCTAGGTTGTGTCTTGTGGCAAATCATGGGTTTGTGAGTTTTATTTTATTGTTATCTATTTTATGCATAAATTATCTGCATGAATATTCCATAAACAACAATTAATCAACCCATAAATCTAAAGACAAATAAACCCATAATTGCAGATTCTAAATTTTTAATTATAGTTTATCATATATGTTGTGATTAACTATCTAGTGGATTATCCATGGCATTTTATGGATCAGTAACATGAAGTAACTTTATCCTTGTAAACTTTGTGTTCTAATTAGCACAGAAAGGTGCATATGTACAAATTCCAATGCTTTTAATGTTGAGTATTCTTTTGAATTAAATCTTGATCTTGTGTGCTTCCCATAATGAAATTACTTACAAATCATGTTTGAAGGCTTTGTGATCTTTGGAATGTCTCTCATTACTTATTTAGTGTAATTTTTCATTGGATTATCAAAGTTAATATGGTTTATTCTTCAATTCCATAAGCAACCTTCAGGTTGTTTTCCCATATAAAATTCTTATCCTTTCATTTTATTGAGAATATATACATTATTTCCGGTTATATTTGCATTTGATACTAATCTTTGTGATCCTAGTAACCTTATTTATATCACAACCTCGATAATGAAATGTAAGAGTGTTTCTTCGATCACACATTTGACTAACATTCAGAATATTATGTTTTAAACCTTTAACATAAAAGGTCTTGTATATTTTATTCTTTACATTATCAAGACTAAAAGTACACTTTCTAGTTATCGTTGAAGTAGCATTATCTATGATTGCTACACTACCTCCATCCTCCATTTACATCCTTTAAAGAGGAAAACCTAGTATTTTCCCTTTTCATGTGGCTTGAACATCAACTATAAATTGTTCTGAGTATGAAGTGTAGCTTGTACAAAAATATAATTCTCCTTCTTATATTTTTCTTACTCCTATGTTTTCCAAATTTTTCTGGATTTTTTCTTTCATTTTGTGAGGGTATAATATTTCCTATTTTTCCTAGCAGAGTTTGCAATGCTAGTTCTCTAAAAAAATTGTATGTGGCCATAATTGTTCCACTTATAACATAAAAAAATTATAATCAAATAAATCTGAAATGAATTGTAGTTTCTTTTTTAATACCATAAGTACTTATCTTTATATTCCACAAATAATCATTTTTTTACAATTTATTTATTTCCGACAAAGGAAATTGAATTAAAAAACAAGAACCAAAGAAATAGTTTTGGTAGTGAGTTATGTGAGGCAACCTTGATTGAAAATATATTATGAATTGACTCCTAGTTTTCCATCTGAGGAAGGTCATGGTTTTTTGGGACATCATTTTTTTATCCCAATCTAAAGATGCTCTTGGGACATAGAGGATGGGCCTATAAGGCTAGATGATGGCCTGAGGGAATTTGTTTGCAACAAATAATATACAATAATAGGGGGGTCCAAACTTTGTTAATCCTGGATTCATAGTCTAGTGAGACATCAACAAGTTAGTTACATATATCTCAAATCTGTAAATATCGTAAGGTCTAATTATGTTGAGGGGTAGTATAAATTTATATATTTTTTTATTTTTTTTCTAACCCTTGCTTATACTTAGCAAAGTGTAGGTTATAGTTAATAAATTATTCATTCATTTTGTCATATAATTGGTAAATTAGTCATTGATTCTATCATATTTTGATGTCATAGTTCATCTTTGTTATACTCTGATTACCAAATATATTTTTCCTTAGTGGAGGAGTGGTATCTATTTTATTTCAGGATAATCATAGGAACTCTACCACCTGGAATGTTATATCTTTTCTAGTGTTAAACTTGTATGTGTTTTTATCCTTCGAGTGGATTATTGACTATGGGATTAAAGGATAAACACATATTTATTACTTTAAAATCATTTGGTTTTACTGATGGTACAAAGAAGAGAAAAAATATGCAATTGGAAAAAATATTGGAGAAGCTTTTGAAAACATCAAACATGAGTGCAGGTGGCATTAGAAATTAAATTTTGATGGATGTTTAATTTGATCCGCCTGAATGGGTCAAGTAGGTGTCAAATCCATTAATTGTTACATATGTTTCTATTCCAAGTAGAAGCTCCGATTCCAAGGAAAAATCAAAGTTGATTGTTGCACTAGGGTAAGGTTATAATATAGTTGTAAATGATATCATATGTATCCTTATGTTTATTGGAACTCTATCCAATAAGTGTTGAAATAATATAGAGATGAAGAAATAAGTTCCAAATAGACAATTAACGAGACATTCTTTGAGAAACCTATTAGTTTTCAAGAAATACAGATGAAGGAATAATTTAAAATGTGTGTGGAAGGAAGAATTCTGGTCAAAAATAAATTCCACCTTCTGAAGTTATCACTGAACTTTTTCTGCATGTGTTATACGATATTACAAGCAAAAAAATTTGTAGTTTTTTGTACTTTGATTCAGATTACTTTTACTAGATCATTTTGTAGACAGATACATTTTTTTATTTACCAGTTTTTTTTTCAAGAAAGAAAAAAAATTGTATTATATAAGATATAACCAGCACATAATCAAAGATAGCTTCATCAAAATGAGTGGAATATTCAATGTCCACCATATCCCAGTTTTTTTTATTTCCCAGTTATAGAAGCGAGCATGAAAGATGGAATTTATGCCTTGTCACCCGAGTTTTTTAATTTAGATATGAAACATGTATTTAGTCATGAGTGGCGATATGAATTAAATTGTTCCAAAAATGGAAAGTAGTTTTTCAATGTTTTTTTGTTTCTGAGTGAATAAATTTTGTTTCATTTTTATAG
Source organism: Pinus albicaulis (assembly GCA_034641835.2). NCBI lineage: Eukaryota > Viridiplantae > Streptophyta > Pinopsida > Pinales > Pinaceae > Pinus > Pinus albicaulis. The sequence continues at coordinate 434,406,303 of CM076570.1, read as the reverse complement.
TAGTTAATGTGTCTAGGCCAAATTATATGAATCACATCATTTTGAAATGGAATAAGTTAGAATGTTTACATTTTAATTCACCAATTACTTTCTAGTAATGTTTTAGTTTGAAAGATACAAGTTGCAAATCACACATGCTTTGACCAATTTCGACCAAAAAAAAGCAGGTTGCAAAATTTTCTATGCATTGTTGACTAGAGTACTCATGATCAGTAATTTGTACAGGAGAATTAAGTATAAGAAAAATATATTTAATGTGTACATGTTGTCAATGTCACCCTCATAAAGTCAATGTATTAATATGTGTGTCAAATACGATGATTAGGAATCCATCTTGAAATGCTGAAAGGATATACTTTGCCTAATATATATTCCACCAACAAAAAAATACCCGGTGCCAACGTAAAGTGTGTTATGTACTATTAGGTCCCTATATTACTAGTGTACTCCTTTATTGTTGTTTTTTTTTTGACATTAACAGTTATTTGGATTAAAGGGCCGCAAACCAGCTGCTGCGGACTGGAGCAATACAACTATGTCTGAAATTGAAATTCATGATACACAGAGAGGGATCTTGGCCCTTGTTACAGATAGAGAGATCGCCATGAATATCGTGCCTCAAGAGGGCTAGATCCACGACTGGATATGCTTTTAGATTGCAGCAGTAGTCTTGAATGTCCATTGTAGCCTACGTTTCTTCCAGATTGCAGAAATAGGGCCTGAAGTAGGCTTCTTTGAATCTTCCATGAGAGCTTGCGTTGGATTATTAAAGCGACAGTGAATGCCCTTAGTGTGATTAGTGAGCCGGCCAGGTAATCTTGTGAGGCCCAACCCAAGGAAATAGTATTGCACCCCTACTGTAACGAAAATCCAATGCAAATTAACTTCACCCTTAGAATCGGACGTCATTGCCCGCCCATTTCTTGCTCGGCTTTTGAGACAACAAAAGACACAGATAGGAGGAAGGGGCAATGAAGTGGAAATACAAAAAGAGACCGGGATCAAAATCCATTGATTGCTTGAACTGGAGCGAGCCAACGGAACATGGGATTAAATAAATTTGTAATACAGGTCGAACATCAGAAGATTAAGGAATGGAGCAAATAGACTCAACAGAGCTGACTAACAGGGATCTTCGACTGCGAATAGAGCCAAGATTGGATTCCAGATCTGCTTGAGTATTCAGATGCCTTAGAATATGGAAAAAGGAAATTTTATGGAACTTGGCCAGAATTAGCCTGACTTTCTTGATTATGGGGGCTAAATGAACCTTTATTGTTGTTAGTGTAGCACCATTATTATTATTTTTGTACCCCTGTAACCCCAATATTGTTATTATTGTGTCCTCACATTATTATTGTTAGGTCGGATAGGATTATATTGTGACCCCATGGACTCCTATATATAGAATGAGGTTTTGTCATTTGTATCATCCAAAAACTGTTCATTTATGTAATTTATTGGAGGTTTCCCCCTCAAAGTGGCTTATTTCTAAGGCGTTGATCTCTCTTTTCTTCTATTTTTGGAGCTGGTTTCATAACATTTGGTATCAAAGCTTTGGATTCTAGGTTTCGCTGCTCCAAACAGGTCACCATGGAATTTTTTGCTATAACGTTTTTTCTATGAATTTTACAAAGCTGAAATTATTATAGAGTGAAGCTGAAATCCAGAATAACGTTGTGTAAACATTTCAGATCTTGGTTCACAATATTTTCAGAGATATGATTTTGTGGAAGTTAGGGTTTTTTCAGGCTCCCAAATTTCACCTAAATAGGTCATCATGGAATTTTAGATATAACTTTTGTTCTACGAAGGTTTAGAAGCTGAAAATTTTATAGATCAAAGCCAAAAGCTTGAGGAATGTCATATACAAATTTTAGATTTTGTTTCACAATATTTTCGAAGATATGAGCTGTGGAAGTTAGGGTTTTTTCAGGCTCCCGAATTTCATCTTAAAGAGGTGACCGTGGGAAAATCATCAGAACTCTCTCTCGGAGCATCGGATGGAATTATGTAAAAAGTGGATGCAAGTACATAGAATATAGTTTTTTATGTAACAATTTTAGAGCTGAAGAAGGAAATAGTGACACATGGCACACCATACAAGTTTGCTCTACTAAACTAGTCCATAATTAGGTCATTTTGGGAGATTGGGCATAGATTTTCCTTGAAGAATCCAAATCGGGTCAGATCTATGGCATTCGAAAGAATATGCAGAGGGCTAATATAGGACATAATTTCAAATATTTAAGATTCTAAATCACAAAGATAATTCAGTTTCAATATAGAGCTCCTCACAAGAAATAAAAAAGTGTGTACTTTTTTCAAATTACGTAAGCTTTGTTTGAAAAAATATTTTGAATTTATTTCAAGGGAATATTGAAGAATAGATATTAGTATTGGGTTCTAAAAAATTCCCCCTAAAAATAATTCATCACCCATTAAGCCTTTATAAGGCTCTACTATGACTCATGAAGATGAAGAAATGCAACATGAGATATCAAAATTACAAGAGCGAGTGCACCAAATTTCGCTATCGCAAAGAGCAAAAAAAAATGAAATGGAAGTTTTGAAGAAAGGCATGGAAACTAATATGGATGGTTTGAAGATATGCATGGAAGCTAAGATGGGTAATTTGGAAGCTAATATGGATGGCATGGAAGCTAAGATGGATTACATGGAAGCTAAGATCGATGAAAAAATGAATGACAACATGGAAAACATGAAGAATGATCTAAAGGTAGACATCGATGGTTTGGAAAATTTGATACATGAAATTTTTCCTAATGGTGAAAAGATAGTAGAGGAAACTCATGATGACAACAAAATAAATGTTAATTGTGATTTCATAAACTCTAATGTTGGATGGAAGAACCACTATATTCTAAATATGGATATGAGGAAGTTTGATGGCAAGGATACCGTAACATGGATAATAGAGATGGAGCAATATTTTGATCTTAATAATGTGCAAAACACACAAAAGGTATGCATTGCAACTTTATGTCTAGGACAAACTGCATTTGTATGGTTTTGTTGGCTTTTCTCCCATAAAAAAATTGACCCTTGGTCAATTTTTACGGAGGAAATGATAGCACATTTGAGGATACAAAGAGAAACACCTTATTTACCCAATTGATAAATTTCAAACAAAAGGGTTTAGTGGTGGAGCACATTGAGGACTTCCAAAAATTGAATATAAGGGTAACTGATATTCGAGAGGAACACAGGATTGATGTATTCATAGGAAATTTAAAGGATAACATCCAACATGAGGTTTGCATTTGGGAACCTGATTCATTGGAGAAGGCTTTCAGGTTGGAAAGAAAAAATAAATGTAGAATTATGGAGACAAGGAAGCCTACCACTCACATCTATAAATATGGAAGTGTTGCTATGTAATGTCCCAAATCAGGAAATGTTCATGAATCCGGAAAATGAAAATCCTTTTTCAAGAAAGAATTAACAATCAACAACTGGATCTATTCCAGAGATTGACTACAGGGAAATTTACTGGATATGTCACCTCCAAAAAGAGGGTGAGATCCAAAGGCTAGCTGACCCTCTTGCAGACTCTGTCTATAGAACTATGTCGAAGGCTAATATTTCCTTTTCAGGACTATTGACAAGCAGCTCCAGGAAAATGTTGTAAAAGAAAAACCATGTAACATAAATGAAGTTTAATGATTGTTTCCTCTCATATGGGTTGTATGTGACTTATGTATGGAATTTCAGCTGAAACAAATGAACTTAGATACCTTAAACATATCTCCTACAAATTAGAATAGCTGAAAACTGCCGAAAGAGGAAGATTGCAACAAAGGGAAAATCCTTCTACATAATTGCATAATTTCTTCATAAACTCAAGAGGAATCAGAAAATTATTATATCAGAGGTTATATCAGATTCATATCTCATTATTTGAAAAAATATACAACAAACATTCCCTCTGAAAAACACCCAAGTGGGGAAAAGCACCACTAGTGACCCAGAAACGTTGTTTTTCTGAGTATTAAGCTACATAAGTATAAAATAATGGTTTTTTCCCTTATATTAGACAATATAGGAGCTGTATGAAAGGGGATATCGGAAAAAAATACCAAAATCAGGTTAAATAGGCCTTCCATACTCAAATAGATGAAAAATGGACAAAAACCCCAAAACATGCAAATGTCGGAGCTGCTGCAAAAGACACTGTGTAGTCTATTGAAGTAAATACTCAGAAAGTGGAGAAATAAATATGATATTCATATTATATTACTCAATGAGGAAAATAAACATAGATCTAATCTCCTTACAATGAAATTATGATCACTCGGTAAGGGTTTACCCACATGCAATGAAAATACAGGGAAGCAGCTGCAGATATAAACTGAAATAACAAAGTATGGCCATAGCTCTGCATGAAATGACTAAATATACATGAGAAATTTCTTCAATACTATTAATCATCTCTCGCAAGAAGAATTGAGCTTCCCCTTGGGAAACTAGCTAGAAAAAATGGGGTTTTAACCCCTTCCACTGCACCTCTGAAAAATAATGCAGTATCCTCACGAGACTGCGCAGATATGGAGTCCAAGTGCTTGGCCTAACACCTAAAAGTGGAAATTTCATATCAAAATCCTCCCTTAGATCTCTTGCTACAATATCTCCAAGAAAAAGAAGGGCATTCCCACATGAGAAAACCCTTGCACTAAGAAGTGCAACAACTTAGCTAAACAGCTAAGTATGCAAAAGTATAAGCAGACCCCATGAAAGTATAATCTTCATTCTAAACCCAAAAGGTTTCCCTTCCTTCATTATATAGAAAAGGTGTTTCTCCTCCAAGGGCCCCACTCCATTAGGTTTTGCTTCCTTGCCAAGCTTCCCTCCTCTAGGATTACGCTGCCTCATTAAGTGGAAATATTCTAGATACTGCGTGGTTGGATTTTAGGCTAGTAAATCTTCTTGGAACCTTCCTTGATTGAGCTCCCATACCTTGTCCCTTTTCATACTCAAGGAATCTTCAAATGGTCTTTCCCTCTATTCACATTGAGCTATATTATTTATAGATCCATTCTTTTAAAGACAAATTGAGTTGACTTGGTCAACTTAACCTTGTTCACACATGTGGATGCTTAAGCTGGTTATTTCATGGCCCTTTTTCACATTGTAAGGGTTTTTATTCATGCTTGAGTAGATGTATGAGCCTCCTTGCTCAATTATTCATGCATTTTAATTTATTGACAAAAATTAACATTCCACTTAGCTATGAGCCAAGTTGGGAACATTATAGTCTCCCTCTCCCAAATGTTGTTTGTCCTCAGGCAACTGCAAGGGGGCTGTGAAATTTATTCTCCTTCCTTTGTGGCCTTCTCATCCATAGCCTCCATCCCTGCATCATATTTTCTGCCAAAGTGTTTGTCCTCCAATGGTTCTTCCCAAGTGTACAAGTTGGCTTGTGGTGAATAAGCCCAATGGATTTTGTCATGGAAGAATGGAAGGCTGATGTGGGAACTTCCTTTCTGATCCAATACCTCCTCAAGATAGGAGTGGTGACAATCATGGAGCACTTCATCATCAATGAAAGACTCTCCTCCCCATGCTATCATCCAAGAAAAATGTGTTGCCTCCCAAGATGGCAACTCATGGAAAATCTTCTCCACCTTCAGCTCTTGCAAAAAGGTGGGTTGAATGGCTAAACATGATAGGAAAAATGGCCTACCCCATGCTGTCTCCCTCTCCACTCATGGCAAGAGTAGAGCACATACTAATTTTGGGCTGAAATAAGGGTGCCCTTTGATGGCAAAACAAGGGTTGGATCTCCAAAGATCCTCCCTCCAAAGTCATGGATCTTGCTGGCCCATATCATTCCATTCAAAGTGAATGGCACAACACCACCATATGTCATCCAAATCTGAAATTTTCTGAAGTTTATGTGCAAATTAAGATGATACATATGGCCTCCATGGTGGGTATAACACAATTTTCCCAACTGCTGATTTAAAACATCAAGTGGCAAGTTGTCTCCCAAAGAATTTTCAGCCATGCATGTCAACTCATCTACTAGAAAGTAATGAGAACCAGCAATATATATCAGCTTCATACAATCAAGACAACAAAGCACTTGCTCCAAGTCATGTAGAGATGTGTTAAAATCATTACAAAATGTGGCCCTAAAGTGACCATAACATCCATGAATAGTCTTTCTCTCTTGCAGAGCATTGTATTGCTTACAATTGGTGAGAAGATACAAATTCTTAATGGAATAATCAATAGGCACATAAATGTATTTCTTACCATGCCTCATGTGTGAGCTGAATATGTGTTCCATGAGTGAGCCCTCCCACAACAATCTTCTCATAAATTTATGCAAGATGAAAGGATGCACACTTCTTTGGAAATACTCCATCATCATAAACTTGCTCTTAGTGGATAGCGTTGTAGGCTTAAGTAGCAATGCTCTTGTCACTCCATTACTCTTCCCCTTGACATTCCACATGCCAAAACCATTCACCCTTGTGCTTCTATGTGAGAGGATCTCCCTCCCTTCCATCATTGTTGAAAGGTAGCCTTCTTACACTTGGGATGTGCCATGCATTCCTCTTGGAATGTTGTGTTGAGTATGGAGAGTTTTCAGCTCACACTCTCCCAAAAGTAACCATAGCAACAAGGGCTCTTGTTGATTCCTTACATTATCAATGTGTGGATCATGGAGAAATGATGTAATGATAGACATGTGGGATGCTCCATCAACATAGTGCAAGCTAGCTCTCCCATTCCACACCATATGGGAGTTGTTCCTCCTCCCAAACCAAGATACATACTTGAAATACGTCTCAACCCAAAATACATGTGAATGCATCAGACATACCTAAAACATGGGTAAGTATTTGGACATAAGATTCAGCATATAGTGTCCAAACCCTCCTTCTGACAGCCATAACAACCATGCCTTCCCATTATGCAACCTTATCTTGGAGTATGAGGCATGAGTCATGAGAATCAGAAATTTTGGGGAGTATCCACACTCACCCAACAGAACCCAGCGCATGTTTCCTTCTCCCTGCTTCATATAAAGACATGGTAAGTGGTTTGCATGCCACTTACTTGCTGCTCTTATCACTTCACCATGGCTGAAGGTAAAATGTATATTTGGGGCTTTATGGAAGCACCCATCATAGTGCATCACCCCCTTCAACTCATCAAGGAGGTGTCCATAGTTTGCCATGAAGCTTATAAGGTATAACACTCCCCTTGGGATTCATGGCCTGCACATATAAGGTAAGAGAGCACATGAAATCATAAAATAAAATTTTATTCTCATAAATATGCTTCTTACCCACAACCTTCAGCACTGTGACAGTGTCTCCTCTGACCTCAGGTGTCTCCATTATATCATGTTGAGGGAACACTTTGTTTTTCTTCTCATCAGGGCATTGCCCTAATGGTCCTTCTTCACATAAGGGGGTATCAAGACATAGATCATCGTAGAGAGATGGATGAACTGATGTGCATGGATTTTCCTGCCTTCCTTGTGCATCATTATTCATAAATATAGAGGGGTATATATTGCTTACCCCATGAAACTCTGTAATATTCCGGATCTCACCATTTGATAATGATATTGTGCCACAATATCTATACGTGAGATTCTTTGAAACTCCTTGCAAAGGTGCAAGAGATTTTATCCTTGGTGCAAATACCCTCACCACTTCTTCTTCTTGAGATGCTAGAGGTACCTCTGTTATGACTGCACTATCACCCCCAGCTCTTTCTCTGAATGTAGGAAATGCACGTCCTTAATAGGAAACCCTAGATCTTGGTATTCCCTTGAAGGAGGAATTCCCATGTCTTATTTTTATTCTTCTTGAAACCTCATAAAGGTTTCACTGCAGTCCTCTTCTCCTTGAAACCCTCTTGGAGTTTCAGTGCATATTTCTGCTTCCAACTGTTCAACCCCCTTTGAGAGGCTCTTCTTGGATCTAAATATTGATGAGAGTAATCTCATCCTCTCCAAAATTTCTGATTTATACTTGCTTCTTCTCCTCACCACTTCTTTGATAGCTTGATCTCACAGTCTGAGCCAGATATCATGCTCTGATACCACTGTAATTTTCCAAATTAGGAAATGCTCATGAGTCCGGCAAATGAAAATCCTTTTTCAAGAAAGCATTAACAATCAACAACTGGATCTATTCCAGAGATTGAATGCAAGGGAATTGACTGGATATTTCACCTCTGAAAAGAGGGTGAGATCCAGAGGCTAGCTGGCACTCTTGTAGACTCTCTCTATAGAACTATGTCGAAGGCTAATATTTCCTTTTCAGGACTATTGACAAGCAGCTCCAGGAAAACGTTGTATAAGAAAAACCATGCAACAAAAACGTAGGTTAATGCTTGTTTCATCTCATATGGGATTTATGTGACTTATGTATGGAATTTCAATTGAAACAAATGAAATTAGAGACCCTAAACATATCTCCCACAAATTAGACTAGATGAAAACTACCGAAAGAGGAAGATTGCAGCAAAGGGAAAATCCTTTTGCATAATTGCATTATTTCTTCAAAAAATCAAAAGGAATCAGAAAATTATCAGATCATAGGTTATATCAGATGCATATCTCATTATTTGACAAAATCTACAGCAAACATTCCCTCCGAAAAACACCCAAGTGGGGAAAAGCACCACTAGTGACCCAGAAACGTTGTTTTTCTTAGTATTAAGCTACATCAGTATAAAATAACGGTTTTTTCCCTTATATTAGACAATATAGGAGCTGTATGGAAGGGGATATCAGAAAAAAATACCAACAGAAAGGTCAAACAGGCCTCTCATACTCAAACAGCTGAAAAATGGACAAAAACCCCAAAACATGCAAATGTCGGAGTTGCTACAAAAGACACTGTCTAGTATATTGAAGTAAATACTCAGAAAGTGGAGAAATAAATCTGATATTCATATTATATTACTCAATTAGGCAAAGAAATAGAGATCTAATCTCCTTACAATGAAATTATGATCACCCGACAAGGGTTTACCCACATGCAATGAAAATACAAGGAAGCAACTGCAAATATAAACTTAAATAATGTAGTATGGCTATAGCTCTACATGGAATGACTGAATATACATGATAAATGTATGCAATACTATTAATCAGCTCCCGGAAGAAGAATTGATCTTCCCCTTTGGAAACTAGCTAAAAAACAATGGGGTTTTAACCCCTTCCATTGCACCTTTGAACAATAACGCAGTATCCTCAAGGGACTGCATATATATGGAGTCCAAGTGCTTGGCCTAACACCTAAAATTGGAAATTTCAGATCAAAAGCCTCCCTTAGATCTCTTGCTACAAGATCTCCAAGAAAAAACATGGCATTCCTGCATGAGAAAACCCTTGCACTAAGAAGTGCAGCAACTTAGCTAAACAAATAAGTATGCAGAAGTCTAAGCAGACCCCATGAAATTATAATCTTCAATATAAACCCAAATGGTTTCCCTTCCTTGATTATATATAAAAGGTGCTTCTCCTCCAAGGGCCCCACTCCATTAGGGTTTACTTCCTTGCCAAGCTTCCCTCCTCTAGGATTATGCTGTCTCATTAAGTGGAAATATTCTAGATGCTGCGTGGTTGGATTTTGGGCTAGTAATTCTTCTTGGAACCTTCCTTGATTGAGCCTCCATGCTTTTTCCCTTTTCGTACTCAAGGAATCTTCAAATGGTCTTTCCCTCTATTCACATTGAGCTATATTATTTATAGATCCATTCTTTTAAAGACAAATTGAGTTGAATTGGTAAACTTAACCTTGTTCATACATGTGGATGCTTAAGATGGTTATTTCATGGCCCCTTTTCACATTGTGATGGTTTTTTATTCATGCTTGAGTAGTTGTATGAGCTTCCTTGCTCAATTATTCATGCATTTGAATTTATTGACAAAAATTAACATTCCACTTAGCTATGAGCCAAGTTAGGAACATTACATGCTACTCATAAACTTCCACAACCTACAAGGTTGACACCACAAGAATTTGAAGGAAAAATATCAAAGTTTATTTACTACAGTTGTGATAGAAAATTCACTAAAGGTCATAAGTGTGCTAAGAAGAAATTATTTTACATAAATTGTGAAGAGGAGGAAGAAAATTAACAAGAAATTTCAAAAGAAGAGGATATACACCAGGAACCAACCCTAAAATAAGAAGAAATGAGTCTGACCATATCGTGTTGCATTGGCATGAGTTACCACTCCTCAAAATCTCAAGATAGGACATATCAAGAAGAAAAAGGTAATAGTGTTGATTGATTCACGTAGTACCCATAATTTTGTTGGGTGTGGAGCCTGATTATCTTGTTTACTTTGTATCACAGCATTGGACCCCTGTACCTTAAAAGGGGTGGCAACGCCGCCCGTAATTAATCGCTGTTGTGGGGGGTCCAGGGGGGGTGGCAGCGGTTTTCAGACCCCCCCCCTGGCGGGGGTTTTCAGGGGCAGCACCCCCGAAGCTAAAAACATATGTAAAATTGCCTTGTAAAAGTATAGTAATTTCTAGTCAATCTGGTCCGTTCATTAGGCAAATGATCTGACGGTAGAAGTTATGTTTAGATTAGGGTTTTTTTCCCTAGAAGGAAACCCCCTTGTATATATGAGGGTATTGTATTGCGGCTATGTATTATGTGTGTATTCTCGGAGTGAGAAACAGAGAGGGAGACTGTGAGAGAGAACAAAGGATATTACAACGGATTTGCTGTAGGTTTTGTCTCTTCATTTTTGCTGGATAATAGAAAGGAAGGACTGGCTATTTGGGGTGGACGTAGCCCAAACTAGGTGAACCACGTATATCTGTGTCTCTCTGGTTTTATTTGTTTTGTATGCTTGTATTTTTCCACATATTTTATGTGTTGCATTGCTCCATAATATATAATTTTCTAACAAATTTTATTCATTGTAAGGTAGCCAAGGAATTGAATTGCTTCCTATATCCAGGACCAGAATGTCAAGTGATGGTTGCAAATGGAGGGACTATAAATTGCTCTAGAAAATGCCATAATATCAAGCTAACCATGGGGGAATATGTATTTAATAGTCCAATGCTTTCCATTCCAATGGGAGGTGCTGATGTTGTACTAGGAGTACAATGATTAAAATCTTTGGGGATGGTAGCTTTTAACTTTTAAGAAATTTTCTTGAATTTTTTTCCAAAGGAAAGGAAGTCAAATTATGGGGTATCACATGGAAGTTGTGAAAGATAATAAGCTCCAGTGTCATGAAAAATCTTCTGAAGAAACAACAAAAAGGCATAATTTGATAATTATGCTCACTAGAAGTTCCAACATCAAAATCTTCTATTTCTCTAGATCTACAAAAAGTATTGGATAATCATTCCAAGGTGTTTGAAGCTCCCAAAGGACTCCCACTTATTCATGATCATTATCATGCTATTCATTTAATTCCAAGAAGTGCTCCTCCAAACATCAGGCCTTGTATACATCATTATGTCCAAAAGAGAAAAACTGAACGTATGATTTTAGAAATGTTAGAGGCTGGTATAATTCAACCTAGTCAAAGTTCATTCTCTTCTCCAATAGTATTGGTCCACAAGAAGGATGGATCATGGCACATGTGTCCGGATTATAGGGAGCTAAATAATCTCACTATTAAAGATAAATTTCCCATTCTTGTGATTAATGAATTATTGGATGAATTAAATGGAGCACTTTGTTTTACCAAGTTTGATATTCATTCAGAATATCATCAAATTAGAATGAAGACTGAAGATATTCCAAAAACAACATTTTGAACTCATAAGGGTCATTATGAATTTTTGGTCATGCATTTTGGCCTTACCAATGCACCTTCTACATTTCAAGGGTGATGAATTCAATTTTGAAACCCTTCCTTAGAAAATTTGTGCTCGTATTTTTTGATGATATACTAATCTACATCAAGTATTGGAAGGATCATGTTCAATATGTTGACAGGGTGCTGAAACTGTTGGAGGAGAAACAATTATATGAAAAAACATGGAATGATTCTTTGGAGTACAAGAGGTGGAATATCTGGGTCATATTGTATCTCATGAGGGTGTTAAGGTAGACCCTATCAAAATTAAAGCCATTAAGGAATGGAAAGACCCCACAACAATAAATCAGTTGCCATAATTTCTCGAGTTAACAAGGTATTATCGCAAGTTTGTTAAGAATTATGCGAGAACATCAGCACCTCTAACAACATTATTGAAGAAATATACATTTTCATGGACTCCTGAATCAACTAAGGCCTTTGAACATCTTAGAGAGGAAATTTTCCTAGCGCTGGTCTTAGCTACACTAGACTTCACAAAAACCTTTATTGTGAAATGTGATGCCTTGGGAAATGGAATTGGTGATGTTTTAATGCAAGAAGGAAGACCCATTGCTCTTGAAAGTTGTACAATCAAAGGAAAGTATTTACAAAAATCTATTTATGAGAAGGAAATGTTAGCAATAATACATGCACTAAATAAATGGCGACCTTACCTAATGCGAAGACACTTCAAGGTAAAAACTGATCATGATAGTATTAAACAATTTTTGGAACAAAGACTATCTTCAGAAGAGAAGGAAAAATGGATCACAAAGATGTTGAGTTATGAATTTGAAATCATCTACAAAAAAGGGAAGCTAAATTTTGTTGCAGATGCACTCTCAAGAAAGAATGAAGATGTGGAAGCATTTATTTGTGCCATTTTTATTGTCCAACCAGATTGGATAACCGAAGCAAGGGATGAATGGAAGAAGAATGAATAAGCATGGACACTCATTCAAAAGTTGCAACAAGGTCCTAGTACATCTGATACATTTAGTTGGAAAAATTATTCATTATGGTACAAAGATCGCTTATATCTTTGTAATAATTCCCAACTAAAACAAAAGATTCTTTTGGAATTGCACACTTCTCCTTTAGGAGGACACTCAGGGATTTTAAAAACTTACCACAAGGCTAAGAAATAATTTTTTTGGGATGGATTTAAATCTGATATTCAAAATTTTGTGGCAGAATGTTTGGTTTTCCAGCAAAATAAAGTTCAGATAATTAAGACCACAGGTCTTCTACAACCTTTATCCATTCCAAGTCAACGTTGGGAGGATATTTCAATGGATTTTATCACATGTTTACATAAGTCTGAAGGAAATAGTGTCATCATGGTGGTAGTTTATAGACTTACCAAGTATGCACACTTTTGTGCATTATCTCATCCATTTAAAGCAAGTACAATTGCTACTACATTTATGGAAAAAATTCAAAAGCTACATGGAAACCCAAAGATTATTGTAAGCGACAAAGATCTCATTTTTATTGGAATTTTTTGGACAGAATTAGTTTCTTGTTTGGGTACTCAACTAGCTCATAGCTCATCCTATCATCCTCAATCAGATGGTCAAATTGGGATAGTGAATAAATGTTTGGAAGTATATATTCATTGTTTTGTATCTGATAAACAAACATAATGGGTCAAGTGGTTACCTCTTGCTGAATGGTGGTATAACACTTCCTTACATACTACATCAAAAACAACCCCATTTATGGAACTTTATGGATATCATCCACCATCCATCACATAATATTTAAGAGAAAATTATAAGGTTCAAGTAGTGGAAGATCACATCGAGCATCAACAAGAAGTTCTCCAACTCTTGAAGGATAACATAAATTTGGCACAAAATTGAATGAAACAATAGGCAGATCAACATTGCAGTGAGAGAAGTTTTGATATATGAGACTAGGTATTGTTACGACTACAACCATACAAAAAAATGTCCCTCAAGAAATCTAATAAGGATAATAAATTATCGTGAAATTACTATGGTCCTTACAAGGTGATGCAAAATATTGGTAGTATGGCATACAAATTGGAGCTTCCTCCTTCATCGTGAGTGCATCCAGTTTTCAATGTTTCATGCTTCAAGAAGGTTATAGATGAAAAACTTCTAGTTCAAATAATATTGCCAGAACTTGATGAGGTAGGAAAAATCATATTCGAACCACAAATCATTAAGAATTCATAGAAACAAAAACTTGATAGCTACGAAATCGATCAATTTCAAAGTATCTCATCAAGTGGAAGAACTTACTCATTGAATATTCTATATCGGAGGATGATAATTTTATACAAAAGCACCCAAAGCTACACAAGCATTGAGGACAACACTTTTTTGAAGGAGAGGGGCATGTTAGGTCCCTATATTACTAGTGTAATCCCTTATTGTTGTTAGTGTAGCCCCCTTATTGTTATTGTTGTACCCCTGTAACCCCAATATTGTTATTATTGTGCCCTTACATTATTATTGTTAGGTCGGATAGGATTACATTGTTACCCATGGTCTCATATATATAGGATGAGGTTTTCTCATTTGTATCATCCAATATTTGTTCATTTATGTAATGTATTGAAGGTTCCCCCCTCCAAGCGGCTTATTTATAAGGTGTTGATCTCTCTTTTCTTCTATTTTTGGAGTTCGTTTCGTAACATGTACCAAGACAAAAGTATGACAATTTCATTTTGAGAAGTTTATTTTTCACTACTTGAGAAGTTTATTTTTCACTATTATTAGGGTTAAAATTTTGGCTAATTTCATTCCCAATGGAATTCCAAGTCAATCTTGCAAGTCTGCTAAAGATATTCAAATTTGGTGACTTTACGATTATGTAATGTTCCCAAAATTACCATGAAGCTAATTGGAACATTAATTTTGCTTATATCATCTAGGAGGTGAATAAATGAGTAAGGAGGCCCATGAGTAGAAATAAAATCACTCATAGCATGAAAGGAATCATCAGAGTAGATACATTTTTCTCCCTCAAGTGTGAAAAGTGGCAAATGCATGAGGACAAGGTCAAGTTTGACCAAGTCAACAATGCTGCCATAGAGGGAGTGGAGCACTTGAGAAGACAACGCAGTATGAATGGAGGGAATATCATTTGGTGGAGGAAACCCTAATGTGTGTGGGCCAAGGCAAGAAGGCTTTCATTTGTATAAAGGGAGGACAAGGCAGCCATAGGAGAACATGTTATTGAATATAGATTCTGGTCTGCATGACTATTTTCTCTCTTCAGTTATTTAATTGAGATTGTTGTGCTGCTTAGCACAAGGATTTCCTATTTAGGGATCCTTCTCCCTTCTTGAGAGGCCTCTTGAGGGATTTTAATTCATTTCTCCACATTTCAGGCTCAAGGCCAAGCCACCTCCTTCAGCTACAATGTTATTCCTATAGCAAGAAACATTGTGTTGCAGGGTGTTGCAGTGGGGGGTTCCACAAAAACACTTCTAGAGCTTATCTTACAGAGGAGGTAGCTTCTATTCCTATGGGAGGTCAGTGAGGAAGATTCAGGAGCTGATTGCACATATTTGGCATCAGGCCAAGCACTTCCCATCTCTTACAGCGTAGTCCCTCAGCTTGACTACGTTATTTCTGAGTATATTTGCAGTGGGGATTTGCACCATTATTTGGAGGGGAGATCTTCAGGGATTGGATCAGCCTTTCACCTGAGAGATCCATTAAAAATATGTAGCATATTCAGTTATCTTCATCCATTTCTTGAGTTACAGCTACTATTCAGTCTTTCCCCTACAACTTTGGCATTTTGTATTTTTTCACATTTCAGCCAATCCTTCCAAGATTGTCTAGAAATTGCCATTGGGAGTTGATATCTTTGATCCCCATATTGTATGAGTTGTATATTGATATATCTCTGTATTGAAATCATTTTCTAGTAGTTATTCCTCATATACTGCATAGTCATAGGCTGGGGCTTTCTTCATGTAGCAGTGTTCTTCATATTTCCATGTACATGTTTCTTAAGGCTTCTATTGCCTAGCTTGAGTGATTGTTTCCCCAAGGATTTGTGTATCTTATGCTGCTATGACATAATATGATGGATATTTATATCTTCTGGCATTCTATGTGTTAATATATCACTGCTACTCCATTATCGTGTTTTCCTATTGACGTATCTCCACATTTGGAATATCTTAAGATATTCCCAATAGTGTAGAATTTCCCTATTTTGGGATAGTACAGTGGTATCGAAGCATGATCTTTGGCTCAGCCTATGAGTTTCAGCCATAAGAAGATAAAAGAGATCAAGATGATGAAGAGGATGAGCTTGCTGTCATCAATTTTCAGATCCAGAAAGGACCTCTCCAAGGAGGTTAAGAAGATGGAAGAAGGAGAAGAGGAAGGACCATGCACTTCATACTCTCATAGAGAAGAAAAAATGAAGCATGAAGAACACTTGGAATCTAAATTTATAAGTGAATACCTTGCTGAATACCGAGCTAAACCTAGAGCCTTCAAAGAGACTCTATATTTACCACAATTTATTCAGTTGGAAGGAGAAATAAGACCCCATAGCTATAGGAGGATGAGAGGCAATAGATTTCTATTGTCCACCTTTGATGGATCACTCACATGTGCAGTAGAGGCTTGGGTGATGGATCTAGAGGCTTTCTTCCTACTACATCCTATAGTAGATAGAAGGGTTATAGAAATTGCAGTGCTGCACCTTGAAGGTTAAGAAAATACTTGGTGGTTCAGCCATTGGAGCCATGCAAGGGTATATACTCTTGCTGAGTTTTCTCAAATATTGATCAGTAAATTTGGCAAAGAGAAGGAGAAGCCCTCACCATCAGTTGAAGAGGCATGTACCAGCGCTATTCTAACCATGGAGGAGTAGCCTTCATCTTCAACAGTTTTGGAAGCCAACACATATGGGGAAGAAACTCTTGTAGCCCTACAAGAAGCTTCCACCTTTCACCAAGGTATGCCTAAGCTTCCATCTCTTGTCATTTCGGCAAACATTATGGATGGGTCCACATCATTGCAAACTATTGATTTAGAGCAACAGAATTGCATTGTGCTATACAAGAGTAGTGATGAAGAAAAGAGGAACCATTCCTCATGGGAGCATTCAAATAGAAGCTTCATTTAGGAAGCCATGAAGGGAGAAGTAAGAAGGAGTAGACATCTGGAGATAAGAAACTCTTTCTCCTCTCTAGATGACACTCTCTCAATGAGCATGCCACAGCTTAAAGAGAGACTTCTACTTGCAGCAGATCCAGGGCCTCTTTGGTTTTGGAAGGCTATGCATGAGGAGGAGATATCATGGAGAGATATCATTGGAGGTTCACTTCAACACATCATGGAGTGAAAAGTTCTTCAACAGTTTGAGGAGGTTCCTCCCTTCTCACACTTTGGTCTTTATGGATTCAAGGGGGAATAGATATATGATGGAGGACATCTTAGGATGGATAACATCTCTCATGTTTGTGTTGGACACTTCTTGAGCCTTACACATCATGATGGGAGGTTTTTTCCTACCACCTATTTGGGTCCTTATGGGATCAACTTGATCCTTGAGAAGATTGCATTTCAATATCCCATGAAATGCAAAGATAGAAATATGATATAGGAGGATGGTAGCCCTCATGGGAGGAATGCCAAGATGGAGGATGGAAGGAGACATCCACAAATGATTGAGTTTGTGTGGATGAAGAGAAAGAGGCTGGTAAGCCACTTGCATATCTATGACACCGGGCAACAAGAGGCTTGGTTGTGCTGGTTACTCTTGAAGGAGTTTGGACATCACTTGGCATACACTCTTCCTAAGGGTAGGGGGATGGAAAAGATGTGGCAGGATGCTTGCATCATTGAGAAACAAAGAGTATGGATGCATGGTGTTGATGTGACATTCATATCATTCATTACGTCTTCATCACATGATTTGTATGATGAGAGCATGAGGAGGCAACAAACACTTTTGTTGCTTGGAGAGCAAGGGTAGATTTTCTCTCACATGTTGTATGATGTTGCAGGAGTAGGAGGTGGAACTATCATGGTGCAAAGGGACTACTCCTTGGCCTTAGATGATCAGGAAATACTTCCATCTTGGGAGGAATTCCATATTTGCAGCAACATTATTGGAAAAGTCTTTGACAATACTGATATCAAAGAATTGAGCTATGGGTTGGTAGGGGCCTATTTGCATAGGCCAACAAGGCTCTTCTTTTGGAGCATGGACTCATTAATGTATTTATGCATCACTTTACTTTCATCATATGGTGAGAATTTTGTTTTTCCATCTATTGATTATGTAACACAAATTTTTCATCTTCTTACCATTATCATACAATGCATTACTCCACAAGAGGCCAAGTTTATTATTGAGCCCCATAAACAAAAATTTTCCAACTATTATGATGGAGACAACCATCCTTTGAATAACCATGGGCAAGTGTTTTATTATTTCTTGTATGCTCAGTTGGCACATTCACTCATTTACTATTCACTAGTAGATGTGATGATTCACACAACTAGCCATTTGTCAAAACATCACTTGCCATGCTATTTTCTGAAGTTGCAGTGGGAAAGACTACATTGTGTCCACTTGAGACATTTTTGTATCATGCAGCATCATGTAAAACATTTATCAAACTTTTCATTTGGATACCCTATGATGATCATGTCCTATTCATCATGGATGAGATGTTTTGTGCTAGCTTGTTCTTCATTTTTGGAGAGGAGATCCTTGGAGGAATTTTCTTCATTTTTCCACTTAAGGGAAATACTATTTCAGACCATGATCAGCACATAATATACACTTATCATGAGTGGAGATGAGGAAAACATGGGGTAGACTACCTTTTCTACCATGATCAGATTTTCAGCCCACCTACTTTGCATGAGCCAAAGGTGGAGGAAGACTTTCAGGAGTTCCCATGTTGGGAGGTAACTCATTCTGCATGGGTGATTTCTTGGGGATGGAAGATTCATATGGGGATGGTAGATCCCAATTCATTTTATCCCTCATGCCTCAGGAAGACCCTTTAGTTATATCCTTACAGTTTCTTGAGGACAAGCAACATTTGGGAGGGGAGGACTATAATGTTCCCAAAATTAGCATGAAGCTATTTGGAAAATTAATTTTTTTATATCATCTAGGAGATGAATAAATGGGTAAGGAGGCCCATGAGTAGAAATAAAATCCCTCATAGTGTGAAAGGGATCATCAGATTAGCTACATTTTTCACCCTCAATTGTGAAAATGGGCAAATGCATGAGGACAAGGTCAAGTTTGACCAAGTCAACATCACTGCCATAGAGGGAGTGGAGCACTTGAGAAGACAACGTAATATGAATGGAGGGAAAATAATTTGGTGGAGGAAACCCTAATGTGTGGGGGCCAAGGCAAGAAGGCTTTCATTTGTATAAAGGGAGGAAAAGGCAGCCATAGGAGAACATGTTATTGAATATATATTTTGGTCTGCATGACTATTTGCTCTCTTCAGTTGTTTAACTGAGATTACTGTGCTGCTTAGCACAAGGATTTATTGTTTAGGAATCCCTCTCCCTTATTGAGAGGCATCTTGAGGTATTGTACTTAATTTCTCCACATTTCAAGCTCAACTCCAAGCCACCTCCTTCAGCTACAACGTTATTCCTGTAGCAGGAAACATTGTGTTGCAGGATGTTACAGTGGAGGGTTCCACAACACCACTTCTAGAGATTATCTTTTAGAGGAGGGAGCTTCTATTCCTCTGGGAGGTCATTGAGGAAGATTCGGGAGATGATTTCACATATTTGGCATCAGACCAAGAACTTCCCATCTCCTACAGCGCATTCCATCACCTTGACTGCGTTATTTCTGAGTATATTTGCAGTGGGGATTTGCACCACTATTTGGAGGGGGAGATCTTCAGGGATTGGATCAGCCTTTCACCTAAGATATCAATTGGATGAGATCCATTCAACATATGCAGCATCATTAATTATCTTCATCCATTTCTTGAGTTGCAGCTGCTATTCAGTCTTGCCCTTGCAACTCCAGCATTTTGTATTTTTGCACATTTCAGCCAATCCTTCCAGGATTGCCTAGAAATTTCCTTTTGGAGTCTATTTCCTTGCTCCCCATATTGTATGAGATGTATATTGATATATATATGTATAGAAATCATTTTGCAGCAGTTATTCCTCATATACTGCACAGTCATAGCCTAGGGCTTTCTTCATGTATCAGTATTCTTCATATTTCCATGTACATGTTTCTTGAGGCTTGTATTGCCTAGCTTGAGTGATTGTTTCCTCAAGAATTTGTGTATATTATGCTACTATGACATAATATGATGGCTATTTGGATCTTCTAGCATTATATGTGTTAATATATCACTGCTACTCCATTATTGTGTTTACATATTGCTGTAGCTCCACATTTGGAATATCTTAAGATATTCCCAATAGTGTAGGTTTTCCCTATTTTGGGATAGTACAGATTGTGTAATATATATATATATATATATATATATATATATATATATATATATATATATATAGAACTGTCAATGGAAAACATATTATCATATTTACTATATTTAGTTGGAAATAGTCAAACTTATAATCGAATTCATGACTCTAAGATTGTATTTTAAAGTTCTATTGACTTAATTTTTTTGGTGGTTCTATTTTTTTTTTTTCATTATCTCATATTATCTTGTTGATATTGGAAATACTGAGAGAGGGGGTGAATCTGTATTCCTTTCAATAAGAGCATTAGTTAATCTTCAATTATTATCAGTGTTTGTACAATGATAGTAGTAAACAAGAGGAACACAAATGAACATAGTTTTTAAGGTGGAAACCCACTCCGGGACAAAAACCACGTAATATTCAACTCCAATTGAAAATAAAGCTCCAACTTCATACGATCTAGAAAAGCATTCTTCTCCAACTCCTACTGGATGGGTGCTCCAATGCTCGATATTCTTCAATATTCAACTGAACAGATGCCCCAACACCCAATGAGCTACAACTCACCCTAGCACCACCCTACCACCCTATAGAATAATAAAAGATGAATGGAATCTCGTACCAAGGAAAATGGTCCACTTTACAATGATATAGAATGATGTGGAAGAATAATATATACTAGACCATAACCCCAACTTTGATACAACCGCCTAATGATGATCCTAGACCTCCCAACATTTCCTCTTCAATCCTTGGCAGATAGACAGTAGTACAATTTGTACAATAATGTATTTACAATGACTAAGTACAATGATACCTTTACAATGATTATATGCAGTGCTGCCCACTTGAAGACTTCATATGATGTAATTCTTACTGCTGTTATGCACCTTGGTTTTTTCTCTTGTCATGTTACCATTTTCTGCACCTTGCTTTTCTTTTCTGCCGTAGAAATTTTGGTCCTTTGCAACCCTTGACAACACATGATCTAGCTTTTTCTTGCCTTCTATGAGCTCGATATTGAATCCGGTGTATCTCTGTCATTTCAGATCCTCAATATCTGATTTTTGGTCCTGTAGTAGTCCTCTGAGTCATATTTCCAATGCCATAGGTCTCACCCAATTTGGATTCTTGAAGAGAGAGTTATACCCAATCTCTTACAATGACCTAATTATGGACTGTTTCCGTAGAGCGCACTTGTATGGAATTCCACATGTCATTGTTTCTTCATTTGTTTCTGAAATTGATAGAGCGAAAATTACAGATTGTTCACTATCCATCACTTTTTACAAAATTCCAATCCGATACCCAGAGAGAGAGTTATGAAAAATTTATCAAGGTCACTTCTTTGAGATGAATTTCAGGAGCCTGCAAAAACCCTGACTTACACAGATCATATCTCTACAAATATTTTGTACCTTGATCTAAATTTTTTACTGAAGCTTCCTCAGGATTTTTTCTTCGCCTCATAGAAATTTCAGCTTCTGAACCTTCGTAGAAAAAAATTTAGAGCGAAAATTCCAAGATGACCTATTTTAGATGGCTGAATCCCTTGCATGAGGAAATGAAGATCACAATTTATATGAATGCTTAAGTTGATAGGGGCTTCAACAAGTGAACGTGGGAGGGATTTTAGGAGAATAAAAAATATTAATTATGACTTTTCAATGACCCAAGCCCCAACCCCATGGGGTTTTAGCCCACTAACTGGGGGTACAAAATTCAAACATGAATATCTCTCAAACCGTGAAGAATTACATGGCATGCCATATATCAATGGAAACATATCGACAAGTAGAAACCATCAAAAGCATTATTGACCCATAATATATTAATTTGGTAAGTCAAAAATTCCCATTCAATATTGGGTTAGCCCCTGGTGCTACTTGGGTTGACATCAATGACAACTGTTGATCAGCAATCTCCCCCTTTGGCATTGATGGCAACACAACTACTCCCCCTGCGATCATGGCACCTATTCCTACAACATTCTCTCCCCCTTTGACATCAATGGCAAAGGGTAACTCCCCCTGAAACATAACCATCCTGTGAACCTATACACACTTCCACTCCCGCTGACACACAATTGTCCTGCAGACCTGTACACACTTCCACTCTCGCTTTATATTATTGAAAAAGGAAAATCTAATGAGAACTTGGGAGAATCCCAAGCTTTTGACGAAGATATTCAAATGCTTCACGAGGTAAAGGTTTAGTGAAGATATCAGCAATTTTTTCTTTTGTACAAACATACTCAAGTTTGATATTATTTTCAGCGACTTCTTCTCTAACAAAATGATATTTGATCGGAATGTGTTTTGTTTTTGAATGCATGACATGATTCTTGGAGATGCTGATGGCACTAGTGTTGTCAAAAAATATGGGAATAGGCTCACTGTATTGTACTTGAAGATCTTGCAAAGTTTGTTTCATCCAAAGGACTTGAGTACAACATGATGCTGCTGCAATGTATTCTGCTTCCATTGTCGATAACGAGATTGAAGTTTTCTTTTTGCTCAACCATGATACGAGACAACCCCCTAGATAGAATGCTGCTCCACTAGTACTCTTACAATCATCAACACTTCCTACCCAATCTGCATTTGTAAATGCTTGAATAATGATATTGTTACCCTTGGGATACCACAAGCCATATTCTTCTGTGCCCTTTAGATATCGAAGAATTATTTTGACGGAAATAATATGTGATTCTTTTGGTGCTGCTTGGAATCTTGCTACTTGTCCAACTGCTTGCATAACATCTGGCCGAAAGGCTGTTACATATAGAAGACTACCAATAATAGATCTGTACAAATTCTGATCCACATCATTAGATGAGTCGTATATGCTCAATTTGCAACCTGTTACCATTGGATTAAGGACGGGTTTGCAATCTTCCATTTTGAATTTCTTGAGAATTTCCTTGATGTACTTGGCTTGACATATAAATATTCCTTTCTCTTACTGAGATATTTGAAGCCCTAAGAAGTATGTCATCTCACCAAGTAAAGACATCTCAAACTCACTTTGCATCTTTGTAGAAAAGTTCTTACTTAGTCGATCATCATTGCTACCAAGTATTATATCATCCACATATACCTCAACAATTGTTAAATTATCTTTATCTATTTGTACATAAATATTGCTATCAACAGTACCTTTCTTGAAACCTTGTTGATGTAGATATCCATCAAGATGAGCATACCATGCTCTAGGAGCCTGCTTGAGGCCATATAGAGCCTTCTTTAACCTGCAGACATAGTCCTCTTTTTGTGATAGTAGAAAACCTTCAGGTTGTTCGATGTAAACTTCTTCTTCTAATTCTCCATTCAGAAATGCTGAATTAACATAAATTTGGTAGACTTTCATTTTTCTTGAACATGCATAGGCGAGAAGCATTCGTATGGCTTCCATTCTGGAAACTGGTGTAAATGTTTCGTCGAAATCAATTCCTTCCACTTGTGCATAGCCTTTGCAAACCAATCTTGCTTTATTTCTGGTAACCTGCCCATCTTCATTGAATTTTTTCCTGAACACCCATTTAGTCCCAATGACATTTTTATCTTTTGGTCATGGAGCTAATTCCCAGGTGTTATTCTTCTCAATTTGATCCAATTCTTCATTCATAGCTGCTACCCAATGTTCATTTTGGCTAGCTTCCTCAAAACTACTAGGCTCAAAGGTTGCTAGAAAAGCAACGTGAGCTTGTTGTGATGAATGAAGTTGTCGACCTTCATTTATGTCACCAATGATTTGATTTGATGGATGGTTCTTTTGAATCCACTTTTTGTTCTCCTTGGAGGAGCTTCTTGTTGTTGTTCTGGTATATCTTTATGATCATTGTTTACTTCTTCCTCGTTGATAGTTGCTTCTTGTTCTACAATTTTATCTGTGTCTTTTTTAGCCTCTGTCTCAACTTTCAAAGATTCTAGATCCTCATCATTACTTGCTAGAACACCATCTTTGTCAAATGTAACATTTCTTCTCTCCACTATCTATTTTTGTCTTAGATTATAGCATTAATAGGCCTTTCTTTTGCATGAGTAACCAACAAAGATACCTTCATCAACACGTGATTCAAACTTACCCAAATTTTGATCTTCTCTTTTGATATAACATTTGTTTTCGAAGATTCTGAAATATTTTACATTAGCTGGTTTTCCTTTCCATAATTCATATGGAGTCTTGTTGCAATTATTTCTGAGAAGACCTCGGTTGATAATGAAGACTGCCATATCAATTTCTTGAACCCAGAATTTTTCATCCAATTTTGAGTCCTTCAACATTGTTCTACCCATTTCCTGTACAGTTCTATTCTTTCTTTCAGCAACTCCATTTTGCTGAGGTGTTCGTGCTGTTGAAAATTGCCATTTTATTCCATTTTCGTCACAGTATTGATGAAATAATTTGGAAGTGAATTCTCCACCATTATCTGATCTTAAAAACTTTATTTTCAAATTAGTTTCATTTTCAACCAACTCCTTGTAGATCTTAAAGCACTCGAATGCTTCAGATGTTTTCTTTAGGAAACTGACAGTTGTCATCCTAGTATAGTCATCTATCATTAACATGAAATATAATTCTCCGTCTAAGCCTTTTATTCTCACAGGACCACATAGATTAGTATGTATCAATTCCAATGGATTTGATGAAAAGTGTTCTTTTGTTTTAAATTGGACTTTTGTTTGCTTGCCATGTCGACATGCCTCACATAGTGTGTTGGAACGTTTTGAGATTTTCGGCATTTCTTGTACTGCTTCCTTTTTTATTATCCTGACAAGATTTTCAAATTTTATGTCACCCATTCATTTGTGCCATAACCAACTTTAATCTTCTTTAGCTAGTAGACATGCTTTAGTTGCTTCATCCAGAACACATATGTCGTTTGGAGCTCAACTTGCTGTAGCCACAATTTTACCATACCTGCCTTTCCTGATTTCACATTTTGTGGAGTTGAATAGCATTGTGTGTCCTTGATCACACATTTGTCCAACACTAAGCAGATTGTGATTCATGTTTTCAACCAATAGAACATTCTTGGGTATGACATCTTTGCTTCCGAGAGTGACGGTACCTGATTCTATAACATTTGAAGATCCATCATTTCCAAAGGATATGGTTCCATCCTTCTTCTCTTTCAGAGATACAAATTTCCTTCTATCTCCAGTCATATGAGTTGAGCAACCGCTGTCAACATACCACACATCTTTCTTTTTTTGAGCCTTGAGAGCGAGAGCACAATTATCAATCTTCTTCTTCTTCCATGTTCATTCATTCTGTGGCTTCGAAGATTCTTCTAGAGGATTTTCAAGTCTGCAGTCTCTGGCTATGTGTCCAAAGTTCTGACATTTGTAACATTCCATATTATTTCTTAAATTTTCAAATCTATTGATGTTTCTTTGAGCCCTGGGAGGTTCATATTTGAAGAATCTATTGGAATTGTATTGGTTCATAGGGTACATGTGACATTCTACAGCTTTATGACCAAATTTTCCACATGAATAATAATAGCCATGAAAAATATGTTGGTACCTAGATGAAAATCTTCGTCAAGGAATCGTCTTTCAAGGATGTGCTTGCAAATCTTGTCCAATGAAGTCTTCATGTATGTCAGATCTCATAGGTTCATTGTATTTTGTTGTAGAAGGTCCTACTTCTTCTTCTTTGTAACTGATGCCAGTTCGGTCATTGTAAGCTCATTGATTGTTTATGAGTTCTTCCAGTGCCCTTGAGTTTTTGGCATAGTTTTGGAGAGTTTTTCCCTTCTTCACTTCCTTACGCAGCAAGACTACTTCAACTTCTAATGCTTCCCTTTCTTGGTTGCTTTCTTCCAACTTCTTTTGAAGTGACTCTTCAATACATTTGTGTTTTTCAACTTCAATTTTGAGACCTTGAACTTGTTCTTCAAGAGTGTTGGAACGGATCTTCTCAACATTGAGCTCTTTTATAAGCTTGATTGCCTCCTCATAAAATTCTTCTATGGTCAACCCTTCTTCTTCATTGTTTGATACTTCTTGTTTATTGTGCTTGGCCATAAACAATACTTTCGCATTGGCTTCTTCTTTGCTGTCACTTTCTTCATCGGATGAAGAGCTATCTTCTTTAGAGAGAAAGTTCCTTTTGGATACTTTATTTTTTCCTTGCTTGTTGAATTTCTTAAAGATTTTCTTTTCTTTTGAGTTTCCATCACTTTTTTTCGGACATTTTGGTACAAAATTCCCAACCTCACCACAACTGAAACATATCAATGGAATTTTACCTTTGAATTTTCCCTTAACAGATTTTAGTTTTCTCGTAAATTAAGCATATTCTTCATCTGAAATACCTTCTCCATCATCTCCCTTTTTTTCACACTTGCAGGTGCATGTCATTTCAATTGAAGGTTGTTTGTCCTTATTGGTTTTCTTAGATGCAACGAACACAGTTTCTAGATTTGAAGTACCTTTTTCTTCTTCAAGTCTCATTTCATATGCTATGAGAACTCCATGTAATTATTCCTTGCTGAGTTTGTCCAGATTTGCACTGTATTCTAAGACCGATACCTTTGGGTTGAATCTCCCTGGTAACTTTCTAAGAATCTTCCGTATAATAGTCTTCTCGTCTACTGGCTCTCCCAATTTCTTCCAGAGTATTGGTTATTTCATCAACGTATTGGAACTATGCAACAATGTTGCAATCTTTTTTCATTCTGAGTTGCTCAAATTTTGCTCTATATATTTGAAGCTTTTCTTCTTTGACATTTGAGTCACCTGAATATTATTCTCAAGCTTGTCCCATACATTTTTGGTAGTTTTATAGCCCAACACCTTATGATAAGCAGATTCAATAAGTCCACTGATAATAATATTCTTTTCTTTTGCATCATTTACCAAATTATTCTTACCTTGTTCATCCACGGTTGATGTAAATCCATTTTGAACAGTGTCCCATACTTTGTAACCTTGCGCGAAGAGATAGACCTCCATTATTCCTTTCCAAAGTGCATAATTATTTTCATTGAATAGAGGTACACCATTCTTAGTATGCTCCATGATCTCCTTCCAGATGTTAAACTGCTATTGAAGGAACCAAGCTCTGATTCCAATTGTTGGAAATACTGAGAGGGGGGGTGAATCAGTATTCCTTTCAATAAGAGAATTAGTTAATCTTAAATTATTGTCAGTGTTTGTACAATGATAGTATTAAAAAAGAGGAACACAAATGCATATAGTTTTTAAGGTGGAAACCCACTCCGGGACAAAAACCATGTAATATTTAACTCCAATTGAAAATAAAGCTCCAACTTCCTAGAATCTAGAAAAGCATTCTTCTCCAGCTCCCACTGGATGGATGCTCCAACACCCGAGATTATTCAGTAGTCAACTGAATGGATTTCCCAACACCCAATGAGCTACAACTCACCCTAGAACCACCCTACCACCCTATATAAGAATAAAATAAGAATGGACTCTCGTACCAAGGAAAATGGTCTGCTTTACAATGATATATAATGATGTAGAAGAAGAATATATACTAGACCATAACCCCAACTTTGATACAACCACCTAATGATGATCCTAGACCTCCCAACACTACCTCTTCAACCCTTGGTAGATAGAAACTAGTACAATTTGTACAATAATGTATTTACAATGACTAAGTACAATGATACCTTTACAATGATTGTATGCAGTGCTGCCCACTTGAAGACTTCATATGATGAAATTCTTGCTGCTGTTATGCACCTTGGTTGCTACTCTTGTCATGCTACCATCTTATGCACCTTGCTTTGCTTTTTTGCCGTAGAAAGTCTGGTCCTTTTCAACCCTTGACAACACATGATCTAGCTTTTTCTTGCCGTCTAGGAGCTCGATATTGAATCTGGTGTATCTCTGTCATTTCAGATCCTCAATAACTGATTTTTGGTCCTGTATTATTCCTTTGAGTCATATTTCCAATGCCATAGGTCTGACCCAATCTGGATTATTGAAGATATATTTATACCCAAACTCTCACAATGCCCTAATTATGGACTTTTTCAGTAAACAACACTTGTAAGGCATTCCACGTGTCATTGTTTCTTCATTTTTTTCTGAAATTAATAGAGAAAAAATTACAGACTGTTCACTATCTATCACTTTTTACGGAATTCCAATCCGATACTCAGAGAGAGATTTATTATGAATTTACCAAGGTCACTTCTTTGAGATGAATTTCAGGAGCCTGCAAAAACCCTGACTTACATAGATCATATCTCCAAAAATATTGTGCACCTTGATCTGAAATTTTTACTGCAGCTTCCTCAGGACTTCTTCTTCGCCTCATAAACATTTCATCTTCTGAACCTTCATAGAAACAAAATTTAGAGTGAAAATTCCAATATGACCTGTTTCAGATGGTCGAATCCCTTGCATAAGGAGGAAATGAAGATCACAATTTATATGAATGCTTAAGTTGAGAGGGGCTTCAACAAGTGAACGTGGGATGGATTTTAGGAGAATAAAAAATATTAATTATGGCTTTTCAATGACCAAAGCCCCAACCCCATGGGGTTTTAGCCCACTAACTGGGGGTACAAACTTCAAACATGAATATCTCTCAAACCGTGAAGAATTACATGACGTGCCATATATCAATGGAAACATCTCGACAAGTAGAAACCATCAAAAACATTATTGACCCAGAATATATTAATTTGGTAAGTCAAAATTCCCATGAAATATTGGGTTAGCCCCTGGTGCTGCTTGGGTTGACATCAATGACAACTGCTGATAAACAGTTAACCTAATTTTGTTGTGCCAAGAGAGATTTAGTTATACAAATTTATGAATGTGCTATAACCTTATGAAGCTAGGAAAATCTAAAATTTAGATAGTCCATTGAAAACATGATATCATACTTACTATATACCTTATATTTCACTATTGAAATTTAATTTTGAGCCTCCTTTATTTTTTAATATTTGATCATGTGTGAACTACTGGAAAGCATGATAATACTGAAAAGGGGGTGGATTCATTATTATGGACCATTTTAAAAATTAATACACATCATATATCTAATAAGCACTCCAAAACAACATACCCATCAGATTTATGGTACCTCCATTGGATAACCTCATTAGATGTAGAATATTCAACGCAAATTTTTTTTGGCTACCAAAAAACCTTTGCATATTATCCCACATTCTATGTCAAAAATTCAATGGAACTAGTCAACAAATATCTGATGCACTTCTTACAGACATTCATCAGATATATAATGATTATGTGTTGAAAATAATGAATTATTTAAATGAGAATATCTCAAAAAGTGGTGTCAAATATCCAACGACAACACGTTCATCATATTATCTGGAAAAATCACACAGATGAAACTGGGATCCAAATTTTTTCGAAGTACCTATATAATTTCATTGAAAAACTAGTAGGAAAATATCATATTTTAGTGCATCAAGGAGTATTCGCTGAAGGAATACTTCTTGGATGATCTTTTAGAATGAAAGGATACAAATACTACAATAAAATACTAGTTAAGATTTTTTAATGCATTGATGTTAGGATTGATGAGATAATAATACACAAAGAAAGATGATAGCCCTAAGAGGATTTAATCATCTATCGGTCTCAAGATGAAGAAGAAGACATATAAGGTGAGGATAAGGAAAGTATAGAAAAAGAGAACAAATATTATCAATCAAATAATTAAAATTCATCAATGGTTGTTCAAAAATATCATCCTGAACATTAAATTCTAGGAAATGATGAAGTGTTCAAAAAAGAAGAAAATATATGTATTCTTCTATACATGTCGAATTTGGTTTATTGTCCATAATAGAAGCCATGAATTTTAATCAATCTATTCAACACCAATATTGGGTTAAATCCATGGATGAAGAAGTAGAGAAAATTAACAAGAATCAAACTTGGGAGTTGATTCCAAGACCAAGGGACAAGAATGTGACTGGAACGGATTGGGTTTCCAAGAATAAACTAAATGACGATGGTCAGGTTATTAGAAACAAATAAATATTAGTGTGCAAATAATATTCTCATGTGGAAGGTGTGGAATTTTAGGAAACTTTTGAACCAATTTCTATATCAAAGGAATATTCTTAGTTCTTGCATATTATAAAAACTTTAAGGTATACCAAATAGATGTCAAATTAGCCTTTCTCAATGGATAGCTTAAAGAAGACGTATATTTTTAATATCCTAGAGGCTACTGATCATCTAATAAATAAAATCATGTATGCAAGTTGAAGAAGTAACTTTATGGGTTGAAACAAGATACTAGAGCATGGTATTGCATAATTGAAAATTACCTATAACAACAAGGCTTTAAAATGGGAACAACTAATAGTGATCTATCTATTAAATATGATCATTATAGCTTGTTAATTACTATATTTTATGTAGATAATATCATGCTTTATGTCCCTATAATACTAGTGTAGCCCGTTATTGTTATTATTAGTGTATCCTCATTATTGTTATTATTGTACCCATGTAGTCCCCATATTGTTATTATTGTGCCCCATAGAAGCCCATTGTTCTTATTGTTATGTAGGTTCTAATTATATTGTGACCCATTAAACTCCTACATATAGAAAGTAGGTTTTTTCATTTGAATCATCCAAGAATTTTTCATTGATGTAATGTAAAGAAGGTTTCCCCCTCGAAAAGGCTGATTTCTAAGTGGTGATCTATATTTTATTCTATTTTGTGAGTTGGTTTCATAAAATTTGGTATGAGAGCTTGGGATTATAGGGTTTCGCTTCGTGAAAGAGGTCATCTTGGAATTTACACTATAAAGTTTTTTCTATGAGGATTCAGAAGCTGAATATTTTACCGTGTGGAGCCGAAATCTTGATGGACTTCTTGTAAAAATTTCAGACCTTGGTTCACAAATTTTTCAGAGATATGATTTTTGGATGTTAGGGTTTGTGCAAGCTCCAGATTTCATCTCAAATAGGTTACCAAGTGAAAATCGTCATAATTTTTGTTTCATATTTATCGGATTGGATTTATGTAAAATTTGGCTAAAATTTCATTCATTTCAGTTTATTTTATATCAATTTTGGAGCCAAAGGTAGAAATAGGAACATGTGGCACGTTGTACACATTAGCTCTACTGACCCAGTCTATAATTAGGTCATTGTGGGAGATCAGGCCTAACTTTTCCTTGACGAATCCAAATTAGGTCGGACCTATGGCATTGGAAAGAAGACTCAGATTGCTAAAAAAAGACCTAATTTCATATCTTAGAGATCCAGAATTATAGAGTTACAACCATTTCAAGATTGAGCTCCTAAAAGAAAGAAAAAGGTGTGTATTTAAAAATACAATTTGCATAAATTTTGTTTGAAAAATTAGTTTGAAGTGATCCCAAGGGAATATTGAAGCATATATATCTTTATTTGGTTCAAAATGCCTCCAAAAAGGAATAATACACCCATTAAGCCCTCACATAACTCTACTATGACACATGAAGACGAATAATTGCAGCATGATATATCAAAATTATGAGACCAAGTGCAACAAGTGTCGCTCTCACGAAGACTAGCAAAAAATTAAATGGAAGCTAAGATGGATGGTTTCAAGAATGGTTTAAAATAATACATAGAAGGCATAAAAGAAAAAATTAAAGGAAACATGGAATATTTGAAAAATGGTTTAAAAACAAACATCAAAGTTTTGAAGGAAGGTTTGAGAAAGTTGCTACAAGAAATGCTTCCTAATGGTGAAAAGTTATTAGATGAAACTAATGATGATAAAAAAAAAATGTTAATAATGATTTCATAGACTCTAACATTGGATTTAAGACTCGCCATATTCCGAATATCGATATGAGGAAGTTCAATGGCAAGGATATGATATCACAGATAGTAAAAATGGAGCAATACTTTGAGCTTGATAATGTGAAAAACACACAAAAGGTACACATTTCAACTTTATATTTAGAACAAAATCAGTTTTTGTGGTATCGATGTATTTTTTCTTGTAAACCACTTGTCACTTGGTCAATTTTTACGAAATAAATGATACCACAATATGAGGAGACAAAGAGGAACAACTTCTTTAGCCAATTGATAAATCTCAAACAAAAGGGTTCAATGATGGAGCACATTAAGGACTTCCAAAAATTTAATATAAGGGTAAATAATATTCCAGAGGAACATAGGATTGATTTCTGCATAGGGAATTTAAAGGATAAAATCCAACATGAAGTTCACCTTTGGGAACCTAATGCATCAGAGAAGGCATTCAGGTTGACTAGAAAAAACGAAAGAAAAATTATGGTGACAAGGGAGCCTATCAATAACAACTATAAATATGAAAGTGTTGCTACTCATAGCCTTCCACAACCTACAAGTTTGATACCACAACAGTTGGAAGAAAAAAATAGCAAAAGGGATTTGTTAAATTTGTTATAGAAAATACACTAAAGGTCATAAGTGTGCCAAGAAGAAATTATTTTACATAGATTGTGAAGATGAGGAAGAAAAGGAACAACAAACTTCTGTAGAAGAGGATATAAACCATGAACTGGCCTTAGAGAAACAAGATATGACTCCAACCATATCTTGTAATGCATTCGTAGGAATTACCACTCCTCAAACTCTCAAGATATAAGGAAATATCAAGAAGACAAAAGTAACAGTGTTGATTGATTTGGGTAGTACCCATAATTTTATTCATTGTAAGATAGCCAAGGAATTGAATTTCTTCCTATATCTAGCACTAGATTGTCATGTGATGGTTGCAAATGGAGTAACTATAAATTTCTCTGGAAAGTGCCATAATATCAAGCTAGCCATGGGGGAATATGTATTTAATATCCCAATTCTTTCCATTCCAATGGGTGGTGTTGATGTGGTACTAGGATTTCAATGGTTACAATATTTGGGTTCGATAACTTTTAATTTTCAAGAATGTTTCTTGAATTTTTTTTGGAAGGAAAGGAATTTTAATTAATAGTTCTTACAGGGAAAATAGGAATGATAACTAACTCTAATGGCATGAGAAATCTTGTAAATAAAGAAAAACGAGGCATAATTGCACAATTATGTTCACTAGAGTTTCAAACATCGAAATCATATATTTCTCCATATCTCCAAAAAATATCGGACGATCATTCGAAGGTATTTGAGCCTCCCAAATGCCTCCAACCTATTCATGATCATGATCATGCTATTCATTTTATTCGAGGAAGTATTCCTCCAAACATCAGACCTTACAAATATCCCTATGTCAAAAAGAGTGAAATTGAACGTATGATTGCAGAAATGCTAGAGGTCGGTATAATTAAGCCTAGTGAAAGTTATTTCTCTACTCGAGTAGTATTGGTGCATAAGAAGGATGGATCGTGGTGTATGTGTCTAGATTATAGGGCGTTCAACAAACTCACTATTAAAGATAAATTTCCCATTCCTCTCACTGATGAATTATTGGATGAATTACATGGAGAAATTTACTTCACCAGGTTGTATCTCCATTCATGATATCATCAAATTTGAATGAAGGCTAAAGACATTCTGAAAACAACATTTAGAGCTCATGAGAGTCATTATTAATTTTTGGTCATGCCTTTTGGCCTTACCAATGCACCTTCTACATTTTAAGGGTTGATGAATTCCATTTTGAAACCCTTCTCTAGAAAATTTGTGTTAGTATTTTTTGATGATATACTAATCTAGAGCAAGACTTGGAATGATCATGTTCCACATGTTGACAGGGTGCTCAAACTATTGGAGGAAAAAAAATTATATGAAAAAACCTCCAAATGTTTCTTTGGAGTACAGGAGGTGGAATATTTGGGTCATAATGTATCTCATGAGGGTGTTAAGATAGACCCTAAAAAAATTAAAGCCATTAAAGAATTGAAAATACCCACAAGCTTAAACCATCTGCGAGGATTTATCGGATTAAGAGGGTATTATGGAAAGTTTTTTAATAATTATGGGAAATTAATAGCACCTATAACAACATACTAAAGAAAGATTCATTTTCTTGGACTCCAAACACAACTAAGGCCTTTGAACATCTTAAAGAGGAAATGTACCAAGCACTAGTCTTAGCTACTCTAAAATTCACAAAAACCTTTACTATGGAATGTGATGCCTCAGGAATGGAATTGGTGTTGTTTTGATGTGAGAAGAAAGACACATTTCTTTTGAAAGTCGCAGAATCAAAGGAAAGTATTTATAAAAACATATTTATGAGAAGGAAATGTTGTATATAATACATGCACTAAAGAAATGGTGACCTTACCTAGTGGGAAGGCACTTCAAGGAAAAAATAGATAATGGCAGTCCTAAATACTTTTTGGAACAACGATTGTCTTTAGAAGAGAAAAAAATGGGTCACAAAGATGTTGGGTTATTAATTTTAAATCATATATAAAAAGGGAAGCTAAATATGGTTGCGGATGCACTCTCAATAAAGGATGAGGATGTGGAATCATTGCTTTGTACCATTTATATTATCCAACCAGATTGGATAACTGAAGCACATGAGGAATGGAACAATCATGAATAAGTGTGGACACTCATGCAAAACTTGCAGCAAGATCCAAGTACATCTGATACACCTAGCTGGAGAAATGATTCATTATGCATTACAAGGAAAGGACCCTCTAGAAGAGGCTATAAAGGAGGTTTTAATGTTATAAAATTGGCCAAAATTGTGAAAAACACATTTGCTATAACATCCATTTATGGTTATGGATGTTTTGGCTGAGCTTTTAATGGAATTTCAATACAACTAAAAAAATTGGGCGGTCGGAGGTTATTACAAATATTTTTTCGTCAGTGCGCTACTAAGGTGTCAACGTACCAGTGCGTGTCATCTAGAAGGTGGCTCGGGGCAGTCGAAGGTGCATACACCGGACCGTCAAGGTATAAAACCGTACCGGGGCACAATGTTGGTGATACAAAGCACGAGGCCATTCTAATTGGCCTTGGGATTTTTGCAGTGCCCATAGGTCGTCTCAACACACCGGTACATCGAGTTATAGAAATGCACCGGTATGCAGTTTCACACAAATGCACCATTTTTTCTAATTCATATTGGTATTTGTGCGGTTCACATAGGTTGTACAAATGCACCTGTGCATAGACTCACAAAATGCACTAGTGCTTAGTATAACACAAACGCACCAAGATTTATAATTGGTATTTGTATTTTTGTAATACCTATACGTCATAGAAACACATCGGTGCATTGTATCATACAAATGCACCGGCGTACAATAACTGACACACACTGGTGTTCATTTTGTTTTTTTTAGAAACATCGACCTGTGACAGTGCAATTATTGTGATTTTTTAAAATTCATTATTCATCAAAGCTCGACACATCTTATAAAAATATTCATATTAATTAATTTTTTATTAATTCATTTGAATGTGATGTTTAGATTAATTTGTTATATCATATCATAATTATTGTGATTTTTTAAAATTCATTATTCATCAAAAGACGACACATATATTATAACAATATTCATATGAATTAAATTTTTATTAGTGCAT
Organism: Pinus albicaulis; assembly: GCA_034641835.2. Taxonomy (NCBI): domain Eukaryota; kingdom Viridiplantae; phylum Streptophyta; class Pinopsida; order Pinales; family Pinaceae; genus Pinus; species Pinus albicaulis. Next base: position 434,370,521 of record CM076570.1, on the reverse strand, counting down.
TTGAATGTGATGTTTGGATTAATTTGTTATATCATATCGTCAAATTTCACATCTCTTCATTATAATATTTAGTCAACCATAGATATGTATATATATATATATATATATATATATATATATATATATATATATATATATAAGACAATCTTTGTCATACAAAATGGCATAGTTATTGGTATCCATTTGTCTTTCAATTGGGACACTATGTCCATTACATTAAACAAAATGTCTGATTTCACAAACAAATATTTCAAAAAATACAATGCCTCGCTTTGATATCCAAATATAGTGATTGTCATTCTTCGCTTGAACTGCTGTCATTGCTAGAGCTACTTCCATGACATGGGTTATTTTTAGGAATTTTTTGTTCACGGTGTTGATTGTTTTCTTCTTCTTCAACTTCCATCTACAATCATAAAAATAAATTGTAATGAGTCTAAATACATTGGTGAGAATAATGAAAATTGAAATATTAAATAATATAAATCAATGTAAATAAAAATAAAATGACGTACCATAGAAACAATTGACACATGAACCTACACATTCTTTCAAACCCATGTAGTATGCCATCTATCAAGATTTCATCTATTGGCACAGTTCCATACTTTGTTTCTTGCAAGTTTTATACCCCATAACAAATCATATATTTAATATAAAATATTTTTTTGTTCTATTAATTATAGACAGAGCTAAGTAAAACAAGATTGATAGATGCTTACAAATTCCACAATTAATTTATGATATGCCAACATATACTCATAACCCATATTTAACCGAATGTCAATCAATTCGTCTGATGGTTCTTCTTTGTATGTTAGCACCTGTTTGAAGTCATTCAATGATGATTTTTGTAAAACAACTTAAAAAATACAAAAATGAAATCTAGTTAAGTTGTTATAAGGAAGTAACAATTACTTACAAACTTAGATATCAACCCTTTTCTTCCTTGTCGTCATGTTTTATGTGCTGAATGGGTTCCATTTTATTTTCTTTTCTATAAGAAAATACTTGAAAATTAATATTTAATGCTAAATTGTTTATTTATTGTACCTAACGATCGAAAAATTCAATTATTACATAATAAATTTGAAGCACGTTGTTGTTGATATTTCTCCCCATGCGATGCAATTTTGTCCATTTCTTTGACCATCTCCTTATACACCTTTTTGGACATTCCTACTGGCATATTTCTGGTATCATCTTGTTCATCTTTTGAGATTTTCATAATCTTCCTGAAAATGTAACATGACAATAAAATATTTAATTTTTATATTGATATATGAAAAATAAATATAACAAAAGTGATATTTAAAGGAATATTACTTTTTCATTCTGTTATAGCCGCTACAACAACACCCAAAATTTTGGGGTATATTTAAAATTTTGGATTCCCCCCTCTACTCGCTTAGCCATTAAGGTCTTTCACCCGACGTGTAGTCAGTGACATCCCAGTGACCTATCCACAGACCCTCACGAGCTATCTCACCATCATGATTAGATGCTGTTGCTGCAATCGTGCCATGTGTGAAGGGATCGCCATGCATGTTTTTGAATGAAAACTTTTTGTATTTACATTAAAAGCTCTTGCACCATAGATTGTTTAGGCACTCGGTTTGGGTACTTCACCAAGCTCATAATCTGATGTTAATCATTTGGGGGCATCGTTCTCTAAAGGGTAACTATGAACTAATTAATGTTATAATGTTTCATGCAGGTAAATCCCACGGATGATATACTCATTAATGTCATCACCATACCGAGGCAAATGCACTGAAACTGAACAACAAGGTCATAGCTGCAAGATAAGACACTTTCATACCCTACCCACCGAGGTATAAGAACTAAGGCTACAATGGAAAACCTCATCGAGGTAGATGACAAGGATAAATGTCGTTCGAGCTGGAATATAAGAAGTAGAAAATATGCATCACATGTGTGCAGGGATGATCCAGGTGGATATTGGTGGCCACCCACCTATTCCACTTGGGCCCCCACCATTGTCTCTTTCATTTTTTTAGTTTTGGCATAACTTACTATTTTTAGCAGTTTTTCGGGTCCTGAACTTCCGGAGCTGTTTTGAGGCCCTAAACGACGTTTTTTGGGTATTAAATTTGTTGATCAAAATCTTCACAAAAGTTGTAGTCCTCGGATAGAGCTTTCTAATGATGTATCATGTGCGTCAAACATAGATAGTATGCCAAAGTTACGTCCCTGGGAAGTTGAAACACCAATTTACCCAAACGGGGCCCATAGTTTTGGCGCTTCATCTCCCAGGGTTAGGTTTTTGGGATGTTTAGGGTTCTCCATTGTTTCTCAATAATAAATAGGCCCTCGAGCCTCATTGTAACTCAGTTCAGAGGCCTGTAGCCGCCACATCTCTTCTCAAAGATAGCTACCAGTGCCCTAGCTAGTTTGTACCTCATTCCGTCCGTAAGCAAATTTCAGGCTTCTTGACACACGAATGAAGTGTTACCCGCCGCATCTCTCGTATTTATGGTTATGTGTCATTTCATATGCCCCTCGCACAAATCCGGATCGCGGTGGCCGTAGCGTTCGCTCGATCCTTCTTGCATGTCCCCAACGAGGTCGGGGTATAAGGAGCTAGGGCTTGATCTGGTGGAACCTTTGCAAGATCACCCTCGCAAACCTCGACGGACGCCCATGGGGGACGAAAAGAAAGATGAGGGAGCAGGAGATCCTATCAAAATATTGCTCGAGGAGGCCCTCGAAAAACAACGGAACGCGATGATGGATAGCTTTGCTCAGATCCTTCAACGGCTGCCCACCGGCGGCGCATCTGCATCCAGTAGCCACTCTGGAGTTGCGACTCCCTTTAAGGTACAAGTAAATTTTTACATTCCCATATTTGAGGGTCAAATAGACGCAGATGTCGTAGATAGATGGTTGAATCTATTAGAAGGATATTTCTCTGTTCATGACTTTTCAGACCGGGAGAAGATTATTTTTGCACTCCTCAAAGCTACCCCCAATGTTAAGGACTGGTGGGAAACCTACTGTGAGAACAAGGACCAGACAGAACCCTCTCTGTTCTCGGCTGTACCAACTTGGAATTCTTTCCGAGACGCCGTCAAGGAACAGTACTATCCCGTGGGAGCTATGAGGACAAGTACATACAATGGACCACGCTGCGACAACAAAGGGATCAAGATGTGCACGAGCTGACGAATCTGTTCCATACCCTGCGCACAAAGTTGGGTATCAAAGATTTAGAGAAACATTTGGTGCTAAAGTATCGCAGCTGTCTGCACAGATACATTCAGGAGGAAATGGAGTTCCTCGATATCTCCTCGCTTGGTACGGCATACCGGTATGCTGCCAAGATTGAGCAGAAATTTAAACAGAAGAAGCGAGACTTTGGATCTGCGAATCAAAAGCAAGGAAAAGGTGCTTCCAAACCGCAGAACAAAGGACAGAGCCAAGGCATGGCGGCTAAAGACAACCCATCAAAGCCACAAGAAAAGAACAACACCGTAAAGCCAAAGAAGGACACGGGAAAGTGTTGTGAGTTCTATAAGAGCTCCACTCACAACACAAGTGAGTGTCGGGCCAAGCAGTCGCTAGTGGCCGAGATGAGGGCTTCTGAGTCAGATGCATGCTCCGACTCCGAATCAGAACCTGAAAAGGGGAATGAAAAAGGGAAACAGATTATTGATGCGGAGCCCAACGCCACTATTGCCACTACAAAGGTCCAGAAGGAGGAACCGGAAGATCCAGAGGAGGAGGAACGCCTCTTCCACTCCCAGATGTGGGTAAAGGGCTCCCCTGTACAGTTCATTGTCGACAATGGGAGCCAAAAGAACCTCATTTCAGCAGACGCCGTGAAGCGGTTGGGCTTGCCGACCACAGCTCACCCACATCCATACACCATCGGGTGGCTTCACCAAGGACGAGATCTCCGCGCCAGCCGGCAGTGTCGCCTTCCCTATAGCATCAAGCCCTTCACGGATGAGGTATTATGTGACGTTGCTCCTATTGATGTTTCTGATGTATTATTAGGACAACCATACTTGTGGAAGCGTCATGCTATGTATGAGTCTCGACCTCGTGTTGTTATTATTACTTTGGGAAATAAGTTGTACAGGATACCAGAGGTACCACCTCCTATGACTATCTCTTTGGTTACTGCAAAACAATGTAGTAAGCTCATTTCCCAAACCAGGAAATTCGTTTTTCTGATGATCCGCCCCCAGGGCAAGAAGAAGACTGTGGCCACGACCTCCAGACAGGGCCCCTCTGCACGACAACAACAAATGGATAAGGCCGTGGAGGAGTACGAGGACATCTTCACCTCACCCACAGGGGTTCCTCTGCACTGCCAGGTCAAGCACCCGATTGATCTGACCCCAGGTGCGCCACTACCCAATGGACCGATCTATCGACGCTCTGTTCTGGAAAATGATGAAATCAAGAGGCAGATTCAGGAGCTCTTGCAGAAAGGTCACATCAAACCAAGTTCATCGCCCTGTGGGAGCCCGATCGTGTTGGTACAGAAGAAGGATGGGACGTGGAGACTCTGTATTGACTATCGGGCGCTGAACAAGATCACTGTCGGGAATAGGTACCCAATCCCATGGATTGACGACCTTCTGGACCAACTCCAAGGTGCAAAATATTTCAGTAAGATCGACCTGAATTCTGGGTATCACCAGGTACCAATTGAACCCTCTGATGTGTGGAAGACTGCCTTCAAAGCTAAGGAAGGCCTTTTTGAATGGATGGTAATGCCTTTCGGGTTGACGAATGCTCCCGAAACATTCATGAGGATGATGGACGACATCTTGCGGCCATTCACCAACTCATTCGTAGTGGTGTACTTGGATGACATTCTGATCTTCAGCAAGACTTGGGAAGAGCACCTTCATCACATCCGACAAGTCCTCCAAACACTGCGGCAACACAAGTTGTGTGCCAATTTGGAGAAGTGCACGTTTGGCATGACCCAGGTCCAATATTTGGGATACATTATTGATGAAAGGGGGGTGCATGTGGATCCAGCCAAGATCCAAGTCATTCGAGATTGGCTAGCCCCGACTACTATAATAGAGCTTTGCAGCTTTCTGGGTCTTGCTAATTTCTACCTTAGATTCGTGTTGGGATTCTCTCATATCACTTGGCCTTTGAGTCAAGTCACCAAAGGAGGAGCGAGAGCAAAATTCTTTTGGTCGGAACCTCAATAGAAGGCGTTCAAAGAATTGAAAAATCGCCTCTGTTCTGCCCCAGTGCTCACCTTACCAGACTTTCAGCAGCCGTTTGAGATCGAGACAGATGCCTCTGACTATGCTATTGGGGCAGTTCTTACTCAACAGGGACATCCAGTGGCATATCACAGTGAGACATTGTCTGAGACAGTTCGCAAGTATCCCACCTATGACAAAGAAATGTATTCCATTGTGCAAGCACGTCGACAATGGAAGCATTACATTTTGGGGAAGGAAACAATCATCCACACAGACCACCGGCCCCTGCAGTTCATACAGACACAAGGGAAGTTGCAGAATGATCACCATCAGAAATGGTCCACATATCTGCAACAGTTTCATTTGAACATCAAGTATAAGAAGGGTAGCACCAATCATGTTGTAGACTGCCTCAGCCGACCACCGATTGTGGCGCTCACCACCGTGCTCAACTCTTGTGGGCACAAGACTTCTGATTGGCTGCTTCTCTATGAGAGTGACCCAGAATTCGGCCACACTTACAAGGCACTCTTGGGGGGTAAGCAAGTTCCAAATTTTCACCTCCAAGATGCACTTTTATGTCACCTGGGACACCTTTGTGTTCCTTCAAGCGAGCGTGCCAAGATGATATGGGAAGCACACTACAGTCGAGTCGCTGGGCATTTCGAGGTCGAGAAAATAGTAGCAATACTACAAAAGTATTTCTATTGGCCGAACCTTCGAAAGGATGTCGAGAAGCACATCAGATCCTGCACTGCTTGTGCCATTGCCAAACCGACCATCAAGAAGCAAGGCTTATATACTCCACTACCTACCCCTAGTCGACCGTGGGAATCCATCTCCATGGATTACATGTCGGGCCTGCCTTCTACTAAGAATGGAAATGACTGTGTTTTCGTGGTCGTTGACAGATTCTCGAAGATGGCCATCATGGCGGCCTGTAAGAAGAATATCACAGCAGAAGCCACCGCTAAACTCTTCTTTGAACGAGTGTGGGTGCACTTTGGGATCCCACAGTCTATCATATCAGATCGAGATAGCAGGTTCCTCAGCACATTTTGGTCCAGCCTCTGGTCAATGTTGGACACAAAGCTCACCAAGTCCACAGCTTTCCATCCCCAAACAGATGGCCAGACAGAGGTTGTCAACAGAATGATTGTACACATTCTGCGCATGTAAAACTCAAAGCATCCACGCACATGGGACGAGAGCCTCCCCTATGTACAACACAGTTATAACCGGGCTCTCCACAGTTCAATTGGCCATAGCCCCTTTCAGGTGGGCTTGGGATTCCAGCCACTATGTCCCATTGACATAGCCATGCCGTTTGCAGCTGCTCAGGCCGATTCAGCTCATGTCCAGTCTGAAGTTGAAAAAGCAAGTAGCTTCATCGAGCGCATTCAACACATCCGCCAACAGTTTCATGATATATTGGACAGAGCCAATGCGAAGTACAAGCAGCGCCATGATCAACACCGGGTGCCACACCACTTCCAGGTGGGCGACAAAGTATGGCTACATTTGCAGAAGGAGCGCCTCACTGGACCTCACCGCAAGCTTCGCCTGCTCCGATACGGGCCGTACACCATCACCAAGGCTGTAGGTAACAATGCCTTCGAGCTTAGTATTCCACCATTCCTTGGTCTGCACCCAGTCTTCAATGTGGATCGCCTTCGTCCTTACTTTCCACCTCTACTGGACACCTCGGACATTGCATAACAACTCACACCAACAGAGTTAAACCCAGACTGCATGGAACAGGCCACCACAAATTGTATCATGGACATGCAAATCAAGAACACTCGTCAACAACAGATCCAACTGTATCGGGTTGTCAAAGCTGGCCAACTCCTGCACCAAGGAAAGTGGTTCAACAGGGACCAAGTTCAGCAGAAATTTCCTCATCTCATGGAGGAACTTAACGCAATGGGGATCATTGCTTCCTAAGGGGGGAGGAATGATCCAGGTGGATATTGGTGGCCACCCGCCTATTCCACTTGGGCCCCCACCATTGTCTCTTTCAGTTTTTTAGTTTTGGCATAACTTACTATTTTTAGCAGTTTTTCGGGTCCTGAACTTCCGGAGCTGTTTTGAGGCCCTAAACGACGTTTTTTGGGTATTAAATTTGTTGCGATTTTGATCATCAAAATCATCACAAAAGTTGTAGTCCTCGGATAGAGCTTTCTAATGATGTATCATGTGCGTCAAACGGAGATAGTATGCCAAAGTTACGTCCCTGGGAAGTTGAAACACCAATTTACCCAAACGGGGCCCATAGTTTTGGCGTTTCATCTCCTAGGGTTAGGTTTTTGGGATGTTGAGGGTTCTCCATTGTTTCTCAATAATAAATAGGCCCTCGAGCCTCATTGTAACTCAGTTCAGAGGCTTGTAGCCGCCACATCTCTTCTCAGAGATAGCTACCAGTGCCCTAGCTAGTTTTATCTCCATTCTGTCTGTAAGCAAATTTCAGTTCTTTGATATTAATGAAATGAAGTGTTATTTCCGCTGCATCTCTGTATTTATGGTTATGTGTTTATTCTGTTGCGTTCCTGCATAAATACGGATCAAGGGAGAAAGAGCGCACCAGTTGAGGAAATTTTCGGTCATGATTAAGTCATAGCTTCATTCCTAAACAAAGTGGGGTACCTTATTTAAATAAGTTATATGATTAAATGAAGGATTGAATTAGAAACACCAATTTTCCATGTGGTAGTTGTAGCAAGGCTTCTTAAGGCAACCTTTGACATTCCAATTTCTCACGTTCACAACATTTGGCGGAACCCTAGTAAGTTAAGAAAACATGCGACAAAGATCACTTTGTTAATTCGTGTTACCATGATGTGAATATTCATTGAAAAGTCGCTCAAAGTCTCAATTAAAGGGTTCAAAAACAATATGGGTGATACTTTCAACTTTTGCGTTATAATTTGGTCTCCATGTTTACTTGAGGCTGATATAAAACGTATTCAACTTTCCTATCAACACCAATTATGATCGTTACCAGTTGTTTCTTGTTCTTCTCTTGCTTTCTATTATGGAAAGTACATGTCTCTTCTATTCGTGATTAAAGCTCTGCATGGAGGGTGGTTTCCTTTGGTTTCCCCCATTACACTTACCATTACAACAATGAATTAAACTATGAGAAGCGCAAGCACAGCGCTTATGAAGCAGTCCACGACATGAATTTTGGCTCTCTGCCACATGTGAAAGGATATGTTTGATCCAGCTTGAAACAACACCATCGTTTTCCACCTCAGGGAAGAAAGTTTCAAGTGCCGAGCATTACGTTCAGTGCCTCCCAAGAATGCGTTGATGATATTCAGTCACTGCCCATATTAAGGTCTTGACTGCCTCTCCATGTGTGACACCATGTGGACCGTGTCACTAACCAGTGTTTTAGTGGGGACGGGCAGTAGTTGTTATTATCCAGCGTAGATGGGACCATAAGAGTGGCAATATAATTCCACCCAGAATGCATGCGCGTAGACTTATTCGAATAAGTTATATGATTAAACAAAGGATTGAATTAGCAACACCAATTTGCCATGTGGTAGTTGTAGCAAGGCTTCTTAAGGAAACCTTTGACATTCCAATTTCTCATGTTCACAACATTTGGTGGAACCCTAGTAAGTTAATAAAACATGCGGCAAAGATCACTTTGTTAATTCATGTTACCATGACATGAAGATTGATTGAAAAGTCACTCAAAGTCTCGATTAAAGGGTTCAACAACAATATGGGTGATACTTTCAACTTCTGCATTATAATTTGGTCTCCATGTTTACTTGAGGCTGATATAAAACGTATTCAACCTTCCTATCAGCACCAATTATGATCGTTACCAGTTGTTTCCTGCTCTTCACTTGATTTCTATTATGGAAAGCGTACATGTCTCTTCTATTCATGATTAAAGCCCCACATGGAGGGTGGTTTCCTTTGTTTTCCCCCATTACACTTACCATTACAACGATGAATTAAACTATGAGAAGCGCAAGCACAACGTGAATGAAGCAGTCCACGACATGAATTTTGGCTCTCTGCCACATGTGAAAGGATATGTTTGACCCAGCTTGAAACAACACCATCATTTTCCACCTTGGGGAAGAAAGTTTCAAGTGCCGAGCATTGTGTTCAGTGCCTCCCCAGAATGCGTTGATGATATTCAGTCACTGCCCATATTAAGGTCTTGACTGCCTCTCCATGTGTGACACCATGTGGACCGTGTCACTAACCAGTGTTTTAGTGGAGACGGGCAGTAGTTGTTATTATCCAGCATAGATGGGACCATAAGAGTGGCAATATAATTCCATCCAGAATGCATGCGTGTAGATTTAGCTGTGACGGCTTTGTCATCGCCATAGGATATGGATTTGCGAGGAAAAGAAAAATGCTCTATTGGACTAGCACAACAACAAATGTGGAACGCCATTTTCGTGGGAAACAACCATTTGTTTCTTTCTAATTTGGTAGAAGAAGGATGTTGGCTGCGTTATCTGTGAAATGCTAGCTGGTGCAGGACGGTGGCCTTCGAGATTTATCGTTTTAGGATGTGTTTTTTTTAAATTATCAGCGTTAGAAGAGCAGCCGTAAAAGGCTGAGCAATTGTTGTGGCTTATGGGCTACGGAATTAAATAATCCTACATTTGAACAGTGATTATCACACTGATTTATAATGCATGCAAGCCTGTCGAAGAAGTCTTACAACACCCACGGCCTTGGACTCCACGGACAAGGTCGTGATCTAAGTTTACTACGATGATGATCCGACCGTCTAAAGTGAAGAAAATTGTTGAAATAATGAACAACGTTGCTGTAACTAGGAGGGGGAATATTTCGTGGAAATGGCCAATCGGCCCTGTCCGTGGTCTGTCAAAGCATGCTCCTTCCTGCAACTGCGACCATATTGTATGATAGAGGGACTTTTCCATACATGAAGGCCACACCAGCCATTAAATGAACCACTGTGCTATTACACCTCCTTAAAGAAAAATGCAACACAGATGGAGGCATAGCACTTAGGTTTGAAGACGACTGCATGATGAAGATGGAAAATTATTTGAGTATGACCGGCCTAGGATCAAAAATAAGCATCAGAATTGCGACTATGTGACCCCCATGAGGTCGCAGTCTTCCTCGGTCACTGAGTCGCAACATATCCAAAGCAAACAGAATGCGACCTACCCGGAATTGCGACTATGCGACCCTCGTGAGGTCGCAGTCTTCCCCGGTCACCGAGTTGCAACATATCCAAAGCAAACAAAATGTGACCTGCCCAAAATTGCGACTATGCGACCCTTGTGAGGTTGTAGTCCTCCTCAGTCACCGAGTCACATAAAAGAAACGGGAAGAGATGGCAAGAGTAATGTGACCTCAACACGTTAAACGCGAGCTAGTATTAAGAAGTTAACCATTCCACCCAAATAAAAGGCCAGTTATGTTACATTTTATACTCACGTAGGTCGCACCTAAGTGAGATCTTCAAGGCTCAGAATCTCGGTTTTTCCTCACAATGTCCTGAATGCATGAGTTGTACATAATCGGTGCACACTTGTTCACAAGGCCTGTATATTAAATTTTCCTGAGTTTCTACTAAGTCAGAAGCTAGAGGCTAGAAACCATTGTGTTCTATGGGAGATGGTGCTAGCAAGGGGTTTTCTTTATTCTATTGATGAGCCTCACCGCAAACATTCAAATCCTATAACTCAATAGAATCCACGCCATGGCACAAAATTTGACTACATAGGGGTCTAATTGATTTTAGCTGTGACTAGATTATTACATGTTTACGTTGATTCTCTAACGTGTGTGTGTATATGTATATATATACATATATATAATATATATGGATGATTAAATTTGTTTTCTTGCGGGTAACACAAGGAAACAATGATGTCCACCCAAATAAAGAGAGTTGCTAGCCCTCCCTAGAGGATGCACAGCTGGTTTTCAAATCGACAACAAAACCTGCACTATGCAGATGCTTAGTATCTCACTCAAAACAGAAACACCACACTCCCACTTACCAACACAGAAAGATTCCCTTAGTACGGAAATGACATCTCCAGCAGATAGAAGCTGTTGTTTCACGTGGTCTCAAATTGACCAAGGTCGCAGGTCGCAGATTGCATGAAGTCACAGGTCGTGGATGTTGACAAGTCGCAGGTCGCAAATTTATCAGGTCGCAAGTCGCAGAATAGACTAGGTCGCAAGGCATCCCAACGGACAAGAAGACGAAAAGTCAAGGAAGCCCAAAGGGGAAGTTTTTCCTATAAATACTCCCTTCGGGAACAAACAGGGGATATTTTTTTTGGGACTCGAGCTGAGTACACTGTATTACCAGGATTACACATTTGAGCATGAATACAAGCATTTTGAAAAATCCCTTTGTGGATTTTGTGTTGTCCTATGTATGAGCACTATTGAGTATTATATTTTTAGTTTCTGAACATCTTTAGATTAAGGGAACTGTATCTTCAATTCATATCACAATTGCATAACAATTTGCTGAGCATGTTAATGGTGGTTGAGTTCATTTCACTTTATTAATGAATGTTGATGACTTTGTTTATTAGCATTTGTGTTATCATTTAAAACTTTTAGGAAGTGAAGGGTGTTCTTGCTATAAGGAATTGTTTCTTTTGTGGTCAGAACAGTTTATAAGCATGACCCTAATGATGTGTTGTTAACAACACTTCCTTCGGTGCTTATGCTTTATTATTTCCTCTCGCTACTCATAGTGTTATATGTAAATTTAATGCATCAATCATATGTCTTGTATCATTTGATTAAGTGTGTATCCAGTGGTTTATAGAGTTTAAGAAAGACCCAAATAAAGGAGAAATCAACGGTAGCTGGACCCACACCCCGGACGGGATCCCTATTCCAAACAGTTCAAGGTCTAACTCGGACTTTCTACAGGGGAGATCCCCTACTATTGGTCGGACAGAATTTCTCGTCAACAGAATTGGCGCTAGAAGGAGGGCCAGATGACAAGATGAGCCCTTAGAGCCTGTAGTTAATCTCATATCTGTAATGGCTTGTTCCCAAATCATTCTCCCGAGATGTTTGTCGGAGTTTTATGAACCTCGATGTCTCATCCCCGATGAACTTATGTATCACTTATCCCAGTTAAAATTCGATGGTGAAAACAGAGTGTCCATAACCCAACACCTTTCATATTTTTGTGACTTTGGTGAGTGCTACCGAATTGAAAATGAAGGTTTGATTTGTTTTCTTTTCTTCCTCACTCTTGAAGGTCGTGCTAAGCAATGGTGCCGCACATTTCTGGAAGCTTCCATCCATTCATTTGAACAACTCACCAGTGAATTGCAAAAAGCTTTTCATAGGTATGATTTTCAAAGTGTATTGATAAAGATAAATGACATCAGAATGGAACCTCAGGAACCTCTAGATGAATTCTCTATCAGATTTGTTCATTATTGTTTTGAGTTCCCTGAAAGGGATGTTGATTGGAAATGTTTAAGTGAACAGTTCAGGTATGTGATTCTCGTTTCCCTTGAACAATTTCAGTTAGCAACCCAGCCTGATCCTAGTGTTCCCTATGACGACCCGCAAGTTACCGGCTATTCATACTTTGTCCCTAATGCTTCCTTGTCCATATCCCCAATTCCAGACCACATTCTGGCCTCCCAGGAGAGTATTGCTATTTTTGATATTATTGCTCCTCCTCCTGAGTTGTCGGGTAGTGGAGTTGTGACCTTGAAAGTTCTAAGCAAGGATAGACAGTTGCAGGAAGATAAATCCTATTGTACTACTTTTGAATCTTTCACGCACCCTGTCGAATCAAAGCTTGAAAACCAGATGGGCCCAACATCCCTCCAGGATCATGAAACCTACCTCGAGCCCACTCGATGTCTCCTTGGACACAGTCCTAAATCTGATTTGCATACTGATTATGAATCGATTCATATCCCGGATGAAGTTGATCCCCTTACAAGGTCTACTAGATCATTGTTTTCTCTGAATGACACGGATGTGCGTATTGAAAAACCTTGTACGGTTAACGCCCCTGCGGCTCAATATTTTTGTTCATTATTCTTCGATTTATTTCACGAGTCTGCCACCCCAGTAATTTCTTCGAGAGATTCAAAATTTCCTTATACTGGTATTGGCAACAATCATAAGCATGCAGATGTTGTTTCACAATCACAGTTCAAAATTGATGAATCTCTTAGATCTGCTCTTTCTCACTCGGAATCTTTAGACAGCCATAGGAGCGATTTCCCGTTTGGGCAACCTCAAGATGTCCTATTTATTGATCCATCCCAGTTGGTAACTCCTGGGGAGCCTAACATGCCAGGTACCCAACTTGATCAAATCGATGGTTTTAGTGATCACTGCTTATCTGAAAACATATTCACTCATACTGCCGAGTATTGTCACTTGTATCTCTCTCCCGACTATAATCTGCTTTATGAAGATCCAAGTACCTATCAAGGAATCAAAGCACTTCTGCTTCTTCTAGTTGTTACCCCTAGTCCTTCTTATCCTAACGAGACCCCTCAAACAACTCCAACTAGGGTTTCTCGGATTACTGTTCCTGAAATGACAGTTCCCAAGTACCATGCTCCTCCCAGGATCGCCTCGTCGGATGTCATTTCATCTAGGCGAATTTTTCAGTCTAGTGAGGTTTCCCTGAGCACATATTCCTGTCCCCCAATAACTGGTGTGAAACAACCGATACACCCAAATTTATTCACTGGTAATAAAACACCGTCCGTTGCCTCTAATATTTCCAGTTTTTTCCCAGCCAGTACCAGTTTCAATCAGGCACAAACATGTGATTTTTGGCAAATCCCTAAACTTCCCAAAAACCTTACGGTAAATTCACCCCATCCTGGCAAATCTAAAGAATCTAATACATTGGATTATTAATCTGTCAGTGTGCAAAAATTTGGACGAACTGATATAGAGCCCACTATTATCTTTCCAATCACCACAATCCATGATCACATCCATTCACCTATTGATCTCGCCAAACCATCGAAGTTGGGAAACCCCCCACTCGAAGGTCCAGATTTTGTTCAAAACTATAAGGAATTGCAGCCTCCACTAAAACTGGATTTAGATCCTCATATCCTTGACAGATTCCAGGAACAACTCCGAACTAGGGTTTTCAAAATTAAGGTTTCTGCTCTCGGATACGCAAGCATCTATGACTCACCTGGCACAAGCTTAGTTTTTCCATTCCATGAAACTGATCATTCTCAACACCATGATGAGGTTTCCATTTGGTTCAACAGATCTTATCCGAGGAATATACTTGCAAATAGGCAATGGCTTACCCAGCGCCCATCAGACCTGGGATTGTGCATGAATGGATTTGTGTCATTTATAAATAGTTTTAAGCTTCGAGAATATATTTCTGTGTATCAGGATAAGAGTGAAATTTAGCTTGCACAATCCATTCTGGCACGTTTTCTGGTAAGTAACCATGAACTTCTTGCTATTGCACATACTCTACAGGTAAGTCTTGTTGTTGGTGCACGATTTTTTATGTTGGCTCTGATTGCGAACATTGTTGTTCTTGCAGGTTGGGAACTAATGTGCTGGCTGCACTGGAAAGCTGATTTCACATAACTCGACCGCATCATTGGTTAAAATAGGAATAGGCTAGTTAGGATCTGCTAATAAAGTTTTGTTTCTCAATTTATTAATTAGGTTTACTTGCTAAGGTTTTACTTCATGGTTTAGAATTATGCTTGCTGTATTTTCTTGCGTTCTGTAGTTTTATGCATTAAAAATCTCCATTTATTTTTTGCATGCACGCTCTTTCAGTTTCCCTATTGCTGCATAATGTTCAAATAATCACTACATGTGCTTTGCCTTGTCCCTCCACCTCCAACTAGTGGATCGTTCCCACACATGGTATTGCATTGCATCTTGAGCCTCATTTACTACATTCCGTCGTACACTCTCTTCCTCACATCATTTCTGTCATATCGCCTGCCACTGCACGAGCCCTCATTGAAACCATACCACCTTGTGGTCTTTTTTTGCCCTGATTACTTAAATAATGATCCCATTGTTTGTGTGAGGTTGTGGTGGCTATCTGAAGATGTGGCTTCCTCGAAGGATAAATCATCGAAGTCGCATTCTCAACAAGGTTCCTATGAGTTAAAATTTATTAGCCAGGAAGATACGAGCCGGTTATTTTTGGGAAACCTAATGAGTTTGAATGGTTCAATAACTATAGCCTAAGCCTTGTGCCTAGCATAGTCTTGGACATCTTAATAATCTGTTTTGCATGCTTCGCCTATTGTGGAAGATGGGATGTGAAGGTTTGGCACAAGGGCAAACCAAAATTAGGATATCTTTCAGTTTCTGTAAAACAAGAAACAACCTCTCTTGCTCGTAAAATAAGTCAAGATCCCTCATCCACCCATGAAGAATAAGTACCACGAGCACATAAAAATAAGTGCTACAAGCACATGAAACAAATAAGGGTAAAGGATCGAGAAAGGCTTCTTGCACAGAGAGGTAATGCAATGACTCCGCCAGGGTACTGACTAGGCTCGCTGGCAGTGGAGCAACATCGGAAACTTACTTTAAATCATGAAAATAATAAACCTGTTGCCTTGTTATTCACATCATCAACAACCTACCGGCATACGCGAGCTTCCGCTTTGTTGTGTTCTGATTGACAAGACCTAGCTGAGGCACAAGGACTGGGCATACCTGTAAAGGCCAAAGTAATACAAAGGGTACCCATAGCATTTGTTCAATACTCCCTTGCATCACTATCTGGACTCAGAATATTGTTGTGATATTAACAGAGATACTAGATTCTACCAATGGTTCACCATTTTTTGTAGCCACTACAACAACACCCAAAATTTTGGGGTATATCTAAAATTTCGGGTTCCCCCCTCTGCTCGCTTAGCTATTAAGGTCTTTCACCTGACATGTAGTCGGTGACATCCCAGTGACCTATCCACAAACCCTCATGAGCTATCTCACCATCATGATCGGATGCTGTTGCTGCAATCGTGCCATGTGTGAAGGGATCACCATGCATGTATTTGAATGAAAATTTTTTGTATTTAAATTAAAAGCTCTTGCACCATGGATTGTTTAGGAACTCGTTTTGGGTACTTCACCAAGCTCATAATCTGATGTTAATCATTTTGGGGCATCATTATCTAAAAGGTAGCTGTGAACTAATTAATTTTATAATGTTTCACGTAGGTAAATCCCATGGATGATATACTCGTTAATGTCATCACCATACCGAGGCAAATGCACTGAAACTAAACAACAAGGTCATAGCTGCAAGACAAGACACTTTCATACTCTGCCCACCGGGGGATAAGAACTAAGGCTACAATGGAAAACCTCATCGAGGTATATGACAAGGATAAATGTGGTTTGAGCTAGAATATAAGAAGTAGAAAATATGCATCACATATGTGTAGGGAGCAAGAGCGCACCAGTTGAGGAAATTTTTGGTCATGATTAAGTCACAGCTTCATTCCTAAACAAAGTGGGGTACCTTATGTTAGACTCCTATACCAATAGGTGTCATTTTTCATGATTGTCTTATTGAACTATGCAATATGTTCAAACCTTTTTCTTGTGCAAAGGTGTTCCATATTTTCAAAAAAAAATTAAAAAATGTAAAGAGGGTATACCCTAAAAGAAAATCAAAGGGTGAAAAGAATAAAATGGTCAAAAAAGTGAAAGAAATGAACCCCAAACAAAAATAAAGGCCAAGGAAAGTGTGCAAGTCCAAATGCCACTACTATTTCATTTTTTGTAATAAACAAAATTGTGTACAGCTTGTCAAAATTTTGCCACAATTTATGAAGAGTCAAACTGTTTAAATTTGACTCATTCATTTTTCAATTTCATGTTGTAGAATAGAGAATAAATATCTGACCAAACAGTTTAATCTTGGCAGATAAGTAGATAGGTAGAGTTAATAAAAAGGTGTTCAACAGTTTAATCTGAGCCCTTGGATGTAATAAGTGTAGAAACAGATAGATTTTCCATGTAAAAGAAAAAGAATATTGAAAAGGGTTTGCCAGTCTAAGTGCACCCTAATAAAGAAGAGAAAATGGTAGAGTAAGTAAGTAGGGTAGGTAGATGTTGTTGCAGAATTACATGTGATGAATGATGGTTCTAAATTTTTTCAATTTTACTTTCATCATAAAGTGAAAAGGCAGATACTTCATTGGAAAATTTTCACAGCAGAGCAAAGTCAAATTATTAATTTCCCCTTCATTTTTCCCTAAAGATTTTACTAATTTCCCCTAAGTGCTAAGGAATTTGAAGATTAGAGGGGCTCAAGGCATTTCCTTGAATTTTGGAGAGACCGGACCCTCGGCCCAATAATTGAAAAGACCTAAGTACTTGAAATCATCCATTATCACATTCATCCATCTTTCAAAAATCTTTTCCTAAGTGAAATCCCATTTTACTTAGGAAAATCCTTCAATTTTTCATAAAAAACCCTCAAAATCACTTTTTATTCTAAGTCTAAGTGATGAAAGTATAACAATGATATTTACTTTTGAATTCTCACTTTCTTGGTTATACTTAAGTGTTTTTAGTTTACATTGTCCCTTGTCATATTAACTCTAATTTATCTATTAACTCCCTATGAAAATCACCTTTTCCCATGTATATAATTCCTTTCCATATAATATCCCCAAAACCCATGTATTATAGCTATTTTAGCCAAAAGTATTTTATTCCAACTTATTTAAATAAAAAACCCACAATATACCCCCTTTTGGCTAAAAAATATATCTTTAGTTCTATTCCCGCCCCTATGGTAACTAAATCGCATTGATTTAATTACTATATAATAAAATATATACGAAAAATCTCTTAAACATATATTTATATGTGTTTAAAAACAAAAACAAACATTCCCCGATCATTTTTTCCGTATGGGATTAATTAACCCTCCAGGTTAATTAATAACCTCCCCGCAAATCAAACACCTCCAGAAATAATTAATTAACTGTTAATTACAACTGGCCTGCGCCTGCTAAACCTCCATCAACTCCCTGTCCCGTCCCCCGTGCGATTTCCCGCTTCAAGATCGACGGTTGACGTTAATTCCGCTGGCCATCTCCCATCCGATAGTTAACGTACGAAATGAAAATTGGTTTTCAAATAGTGTATGCTACGTGTCAAGCGTTGTATCGCTTCGCTGCTCATCCACCAGAAACTGCCTTCGCCCATAAGTGGTGCGGAAAAAACCGCTTACCACTTTTCCTCCCGTGACCTACCTCCCGTACAGAATGACGTCAGTCATTAAAATAATAAAAATCCCCCCCCCCCCCCGTTTGACTTTGGCAAATAAAACAAAAATTTTGTGTCTTTTTCATTATTCTGCACGAACTGAACGAATACACCCCCCACGCAGAAAATTTGAAATTCAAATTCTAAAGTCCGTCAACCTTTTCCTGTCAAAGAAAATTGCAGTCGAGCCTCTTAGAAGACTATCTGCACTCACCCACGTCTGTTCGAAACGCTATTTTTTTCAAAAAACAGGTATTTACCCTAAAAACGCACTGAAATCTATAAGAAACTCGATTTTCCTCTTTCTTTTACTGAAACAGAGTTAAAAATTTTATTGCTTGTTCATCCCTTAATACCGAAGAATTGTAATTGGTTTCCCAACCTGAAATTGTACCTATTTCTCCCGTCGAAACTTGTAATTTTACCCAATCTTTCACCATAAGCCAAATTTCCATTTTTGAACACACAAGAACCAAAAATAGAAGTTCTTGTGGCTTTAAACATTGCCCCATTGAACGCCCCTCACAGAGACCTGGACTATTTATCATTAATCGACAGGGATTTCCAAATAAAAGACCTGAGTTTTACTGAAAGCCCTCTTCAAATTTTTTGTCGTTGCAGAGAAAATTATTTGAATGGCTTGGATACGATTGGGTTATGGGAATCTAATCATCCCTGATACCTCTTTCCCTCTATTCATATTTTCCCTGAAATAATCCATCTTTTCCATGCCAATTATGATCCTAACCAGAGAGCAGTCTTATCCCCAAATCAAGATGTCCTTCTCCCAATTACTGCTCAGTATAACACAGTAAAAGGACACAGTAAAGAACATTAAAAGAGTATCAGGATTAAAGAGTATCAGATTGAAGACCAAGTCAAGTAAATAAGCTAGCATGAAGATAAACAACAGGGAAGACAGTTACAAAACAGAACATACAAGTTCATGACGAAGTGAAGACAGATAAAAAATAGAGCGGTAAAAAGTAAAAGGTAAACAGTAAAAATGAAGTTACAGAGGCAATAAAATGGTAAAAAGAAATGAAAATACTTTCACCAACATTGAATTTTTTCTAAAGTGAAAGTGAAACAGTCAAAAGAACAAAAAAGTGAAAAGTTGAAAAACAAAACAAGAAGGAACATTTTTGCAGAAATTTCATGCTTTAGTCATTATTTTGCAGAAACTCTTGTGATTAATCCAAGATGAATTTTTCAAAACTGAAGGAGGTTTATGTTATTAAGAGGACCATATACAAAATCCTCTCTCACTTTTCTAACAGCTGTTATGGTTTTGGAAATATTAAACAATGTTGGAAGGCACGTTTTGCAGAAAATTACAGTTATGTCATCATTTTGCAGAGCAGATTGTAGCCAATAAGAAATACATATTACAAAATGGAAGGATTTTTTTGTTCCTAAGAGAACCATCTACAAAAACCTATTTCATTTTTTTCACAGTTATTTCAGACTAAGAGATACATGCACATCGTTACAGGCTATTTTTTAGACTCTGTAAAACTCTGTTTTACACATCGTTTTGCAGAGCCTATTGTGCACAGCTGGAGAGGAATTTTATGAAACGGAAAGAGGTTTATCTCACCAACATATTAATCCACAATAAAATCTTTCACTTTTTACATATCTATTACGGATTTAGAAATAAAAGGATATCATTGAACCCCAAGTTTGCAGAATTGTTGGAGCAGAATACACAAAGAAAGGAAGCAGTTAGTGACTTGGATGCCTTATCATTAACTAAGAGTTGGATCAAATTCGAATTCTCCTCTTTTTAATCACCTATCCATAAAAAATAGTGCCAAATAGATGCATTAGTTTGAGTGTCCTTTACTTAAGTTCTATTTATGTAAAATAGTTGGAGAGATTTGTGAACTAATCTTGATATTTTTTCAAGATATTTTAGTTTAGAATTTGTATAAATACTTCACTCTTGGAAGTATTGGAGGTGGATTCTTATACTTTGCTGTAAGATTGATTTTTTTGGAATAAAGTGCTTTGGAGAAATTTCTTTATCGCTTGCTGGATGACGAATTAAAGCTCAAGACTTTTTACAGGATTCATGTGTCTAACTACAGATCAATAAGTCTTCTCGATCTCATGTTTTAAAATTTTTATATATGTTTATAATATCATTGCGTTCCATTTCTGAATAATTGACAAAAAAGAATAAATCAGAACTTGCTTAAGTGTACTCTGATTTCAATTGTGATTATTCTAAATGTTTTCTTCTAAACTGGTTATAAACAATGAATTCTTAATTGCTCTTGTTTCGCTGGTTTAAACATTTTGATTACTATAGTAAATAATTCTTAACTGCTCTTTATTTGTAATCATTCACTTTATTTCTTTTAACATGTTGAAAGATTCTTAATTTCCTTTCATCCCTTCAAAATCCATTCCATTCACTTTAATATCTAAAATTGTTCTCTGTTTGGCTATCTTGCTCTGCAAAGCCATCGTTGGTGTAAAAACTTAATCTAGTAAAGCCATCCTTTCGACTCCATAGCCCAATGGCCTGAAATATTCAATCGTGCCCTTAGTTGGCAGATTCCACCATTTAAATTCAAACAAAATTCTTGGACTTATAACTAGCCTAATATTTTCTAAGAACAAAGCTATATTTTAAAGAGAGAGCCCTCTCTGGATACAGATTGGCTAGATTCTGTATCTGAAGGTTGGTTTGTGGTTACCTCAGATTTACTTTCCTTTTCCACAACTTCAAGGAAAATCTGAGTGATAACACCTTATTCGAATAAGTTATATGATTAAACAAAGGATTGAATTAGCAACACCAATTTGCCATGTGGTAGTTGTAGCAAGGCTTCTTAAGGAAACCTTTGACATTCCAATTTCTCACGTTCACAACATTTGGCGGAACCCTAGTAAGTTAAGAAAACATGCGGCAAAGATCACTTTGTTAATTCATGTTACCATGACATGAAGATTGATTGAAAAGTCGCTCAAAGTCTCGATTAAAGGGTTCAACAACAATATGGGTGATACTTTCAACTTCTGCATTATAATTTGGTCTCCATGTTTACTTGAGGCTGATATAAAATGTATTCAACCTTCATAGCAGCACCAATTATGATCGTTACCAGCTGTTTCCTACTCTTCGCTTGCTTTCTATTATGGAAGGCGTACATGTCTCTTCTATTCATGATTAAAGCCCCACATGGAGGGTGGTTTCCTTTGGTTTCCCCCATTACACTTACCATTACAACGATGAATTAAACTATGAGAAGCACAAGCACAACGTGAATGAAGTAGTCCACGACATGAATTTTGGCTCTCTGCCACGTGTTAAAGGATATGTTTGACCCAGCTTGAAACAACACCATCATTTTCCACCTCAGGGAAGAAAGTTTTGCGTTCAGCGCCTCCCCGAAATGCGTTGATGATATTCAGTCACCGCCCATATTAAGGTCTCTACTGCCTCTCCATGCATGACACGACATGGACCGTGTCACTAACTAGTGTTTTAGTGGAGACAGGCAGTAGTTGTTATTATCCAGTGCAAATGGGACCATAAGAGTGGCAATATAATTCCATCCAGAATGCATGGGCATAGATTTAGCTGTGATGGATTTGTCATCGCCATAGGATATGGATTTGCAAGGAAAAGAAAAATGCTTTGTTGAAACAACACAAAAACGAATGTGGAACGTCATTTTCGTGGGAAACAACCATTTGTTTCTTTCTAATTTGGCAGAAGAAGGATGCCGGCTGCATTATGCGTGAAATGTTGGCTGGTGCAGGATGGTGGCCTTCAATATTTATCGTTTTAGGATGTGTTTTTTAAAAATTATCAGCATTAGAAGAGCAATCGAAAAGGCTCAGCAAATTTCATGGCTTATGGGCTACGGAATTAAAATATCCTGCATTCGAACAGTGATTATCGCACTAGTTTATAACGCATGCAAGCCTGTCGAAGAAGTCTTACAATGCCCATGGCCTTGGACTCCACGGACAAGGTCGCGATCTGAGTTTACTACGATGGTGATCCAACTGTCTAAAATGAAGAAAATTGTTGCAATAATGAACAACGTTGCTACAACCAGGAGGGGGAATATTTCGTGGAAATGGCCAATCGGCCCTGCCCGTGGTCTGTCAAAGTGCGCTCCTTCCTGCAACTGCGACCAGATCATATGATAGAGGGACTTTTCCATACATGAAGGCCATGCCAACCATTAAATGAACCACTGTGCTATTACACCCCTGTAAAGAAAAATGCAACACAGATGGAGGCATAGCACCTAGGTCTGAAGACGACTGGATGATGAAGATGGAAAATTATTTGAGTATGCCCAGTGTAGGATCACAAATAAGCATCATAATTGAAACTATGCGACCCCCATGAGGTCACAGTCTTCCTCGGTCGCTGAGTCGCAACATATCTGAAGCAAAAAAAATGCGAATTGCCCAGAATTGTGACTATGCGACCCCCATGATGTCACAGTCTTCCACGGTCGCCGAGTCGCAACATATCCAAAGCAAACAGAATGCGACCTGCCCAGAATTGCGACTATGCGACCCCTATGAGGTCATAGTCCTCCTCCATCGCTGAGTCACATAAAAGAAAAGGGAAGAGATGGCAAGAGTAATGCGACCCCAACACTTTAAATGCGAGCTAGTATTAAGAAGTTAACCATTCCACCCAGATAAAAGGCCGGTTATTGTTGGGAAAAATACTGAGAGGGGGGGGGGTGAATCAGTATTTAGGGCATACTCAGAAATTTTTACTTTTTCACTCTCTAAAACCCATATGCTACTTTGATGAACCAAACTAGTGTATACACGTGGATATCCTTCATAAAACTCGTGTATACACAGAGATCTAATTATGCCATTGATTCTTCACTTATATCATTCCATCATTAATTCATTAGATGTTCAATAAACAGTAAATATGTGCAGTAAGAATAGAATAAACTATCACACATAAGCATCACACATGAACACCAGGATTTTAGGTGGAAACCCAAGTCGGGAGAAAACCACCGCTGTACTTGCTCAGCCTTCAATATTTTATTATAGAGAAAACATCTTAAAACATATGTGCTGGCGCAGACTCCTACCAGCACGCAGGCACCCACCTGCGCTCGTTTACCAGCCTCTCCTGGAAGGGAGCTCCAACCCCCTGACTCGTTTACCAGCCTCTCCTGGAAGGGAGCTACGACCCCCTGATCTCATTTACCAGCCTCACCTGGAAGAGAGCTACAACCCCCTGACTGAAGGCTGTCTCGACTTGACCTGGACCAGGCATATCGATTTTCCACCACTTTGGAACCCTCCACACATTTAAGCTCAAACTTAACAATTCGGACAACCCAAGAAGAATTTATCATCCAACGGATAAACGGTAACACGATGAAACCGAATCAGACATTTCATACTCATACTTCAGCAAACCCTAGTTTTTCATACACGCTTTCCTTTCATTGATGTCGCGTATACACGCGCTTCCGTTTACATCAACCAACGTATACATCTATTTATACTTCAGGTCAGATACACGCTTTCGCTTTACCAAACCCGCGTATATACGCGCTTCCGCTGTTCCGAACTAGCGTATACATCTTCAGTCATTATAGAGCAGCATACTTCTTCAGATCGGATATTCAGTTCAGATTTAACCCTTTTACTTCAGACAGATGTTCGCCTCATCTCAGATCTAAGCATTCCATAAACAGATCTAGCAGATACAAATACATTCCAGATCTAGATTCCCTTCTTCATCATTTCTTCATTGGTGCATCATGCATTCAGATCTATCATTCAGCTGTAACCCTTTCCATTCAGATATACTTCAGAGAGAAGTATTCATTCAAGCTCAGACATCTTGCACCCACACTCATGATTTGCACAATGAATTTCTTCTCCTTATATAGGTTTACCCTTTTTCAATACCATGAGCCAAAACCACATTACTTCCGATGGTATTCCTGGACGGGGTCATATAGACGAATCATTACTCAATACAATGGGTCAATACCATGGTGGTTACCCCTGGTTTTGTTCTTTATGAGCGCTTTTGCCCATACATGACTTGGCACGTTATTTCCCACGTGCATACGCGACTTATCCTAGACAAATCCGCGTATGCCTTGAGACATACTCTTTTCATCATAGATCTAGCACATACTAAATTCCTTTCTTCATTACCTTCTGTACTCACTGTAGATACATCAGATTTACATCATTTAACAAGTTTATCAAGACATATTCTATCAAGCATAACTTCATCAAGTAGGTTGCCATCATCTTCATCAAGTGGGTTGCCATTCAAGGACAACACTCTATCAAGTGGGTTGCCATCAAGGACAACACTCTGCATCATATTTCCAACAATCTCCCCCTTTGGACTTGATGGCAACCACGATGGTGTTTGATCACTACAACAGATAGATACATTAAGAACACAATGACACCATGTCACTCTCCTCATTCTTTGACACCATTCTTTTCCTTTATTCAAACACCATGTCACTCTCCCCCTTTGACATCAAGGGCAAAGGGCGGATCAAAACCAGCACAAGGTTTTTCTCCTCATGTAGAAGGAAGCGTTCTGCAGATCTGATGTATACTGAAGTGACCAAGCTCCCCCTGAGTTCATGCTAAATCTTCAAACATATTTTTCAATGAAGCACATGACTCTATGACCTTCCTATCACCAAGGACTCATACTTACATCAAATATCCACCCAAGTGGATTTACATATGAGACTCAAATACCCAACCAAGTGGGTTTACACATCTCAACTCCCCCTTAGTTTATGCATCTTGAACACTTTCAACCAATCATCAAGGCATCTTTATCAAAACATTAGAGATTGAAGCAGTATTATAAAAACTGGAACACCACCAGAGATACCAAACAGTATCAGAGATACCAAACAGCACTGCAGCTGTACTGAAGAAAGATGACCCCAAACAGAAATTTGTCAGCAACTAGACATATGCGGTTTTATGTGCATGAACTCGCGTATATACGCAACTGTGTTTCAGGAAATCCGCATATCCAATACCATCTTCTATATTTTAACTAGATCTGATCCTCTGTGAGGAAAAGACAGTGTTTAGCTTCTTTCTGAGATATTTGAATGCGTCCCTGAAATACAGATAGATAGAACAATGTAGTTGTGTCTTCAAGTGTCATCCAACGGTTGTAGCATAAGCTCATTAGTAACCACGCCTTCAGATTCTTTGCAGCATCAATATATTCAGAACAACATCTTCAAATATGTGTCAATCAATCATCCATGTGGTCCAATATCATCAAGATCTTCAAGATTTAACATGATGTAACATATGTAGGAAAAAGGTCTCAACCATAGTAACAAACTCTGCATGATCTATTTTTATCTCTGAATCATAAGACTTCCAATATCATCCAACAGATAAACTTCAGCAAAAAGTAAACAGGGCTCATTCAAAGTCTCATTATAATAAACCATGTATCAAGCCATCATCATTTGAGCATGAGCATCACAATAACCAAAGAATAAGCAATCATAGTGCCAACAATGCAATCATTAGTATTCAAACTACTGCTCCCCCTGAACCAGTGCTCCTCCTTAACTTGTTCAACCTGAATACCTTCATCAGCAAGTCATCAGCAATTCCATGCATGATCTGTCCTTATCTCTGAATTATAAGACTTTCATCTCAGCAACGAATACTCTTCATCAAAAAGCAAATAGGACTCATCCATAATATTCAACATAAGAAACCAAGTATCATATCATCATTATTTAGAACTAAGAAGCTAAGCTGATATAGAGTCAATAATACAGTTATTAACAGTCAGATTGATGCTCCCCCTGAACCTCTGCTCCTGATCTTCGGCTGTCATCCCAATTCTCTTATCCTTAATGCATACGCGACTGTGTCTACTATAACTCACGTGTATACGCGACTTTTGTTCATATAACCCGCGTATGGAAAGTGAAGCATAGAATTTTTCACATTCCTTCATCTCCCCCTGAACTTGTCCTTCCTGTACCTGTCTTCTTCATATCAGATGCTCAGTCAGAAATACATATAACCAGAATAATTAAATCAACCATGAGAATCATCATACATTTCTTCCCCTGTGATGATACATCCCCATAATGTATCTCACATTACTTCTGCAGTCATTCAGAGAAGTAAGCTTCAGAAGCGGTTGACTGCAGTAGGGTCAATATTCCCTACGTTTCTGATCAGTCCTCCATCTTTTTCCAGATTTGTTTGAACTTTCTATTTGTCTGCTGGTAGTTATCCAATATGTTCATCTTGCATTCCTTTTCCACATGACCATACTTATTACAAGCATAACATCTCATGTGACCAGAGAAGTAAGCATAAGGATCATAGTGTGTTTCTCTGTTCTTCCTCCTATTGCAATCAGCTGCTTTGTGACCATACTTGTTGCATGAAAAACAATATCCCTTGAAGCTACCAGAGTACCTTTCTGAGTAGAATCTGTTTGTTTGTGGCTGAATTGTTCTGCTTCTGCAATTTTCTGCAACATGCCCATAGTTATGACATTTAAAACATTCAACGTTCTTGAATGAATTCCTTTGAGAATTCATGATTTTTGGTTGACCTTTTGTTTCTTTCAACTCTTCAGGTTTTGCATTGACTTTCTTTGAATCTTTAGCACTTCCTTGTGAACTAGATTCTCCTTTAACAGTTTCGTGAAAACCAAGACCAAGTTTGATAGCAGGAGACGTTTGATTACTCAGAATATTGTCCAAAATATTAGTACTATCTTGAAACCTCAAAAGTTTAACCTTTTCTTCTAATTTACCTTTGAGAATGTTTACCTCCACCTCCAGGACTTGGTATTGCTTTTTCATGCTTTCTTCTTTCCTTCTTCCATCTTCTACTTGATCATTCAGATTTAGAATCTCTTCTTTCAACCCATTTCCTTGTTCTTAAAAAGTTTGTAAGAGTTATTCATTCTTCTTCTTCGATGCTTCGAGATTTACTTTCAGAGATATGTTTTCTGCTTCAAGTCCTGCATTCTTCTTATTTGATTTATCCAGGTCTTCTTTGAGGGAAATGATTTCTGCTTCAAGACCTTCCTTTTCAAATGATTGTAGAGGTTCCTCATTCTTCTTACTTGATGCTTCAAGATATGCTTGTAGAGAGATGATTCCAACTTCAAGACCTTCATTCTTCCTTTTTGATATTTCGAGATCTGCATTTAGATCATTGATTTCTGCTTCTAGTCTTTTCATTCGATTGGATGCATAAGCATGAAACCTTTGATACTTGTCTATAGATTCACTCTCCTTAGATGATTTTTGCTGATCTTCATCTTTAATCTTGACAGCTTCTTCTAGATCCATACTGTTACTTTCACTATCTTTACCTTTGCATATACAGGTAAGTGAAATACAAGAACAACGATCAATACCTGTTTCATCTCCTTCAATTTCTGCTATACATGATTTCTGAGGTATCTCCTTTCCTTGAGTAACCTTCTTCTTTTGCTTCTTTTCCATGAGCACTTGTAGAGCTTGGTCAGAATCTTCTTCATCTTCACTGGACACTTCATCATCATCTTCATTTGCATAATAACTCTTCCTTTTTTCAAATTGTTTCCCTTTACCATGTTTTTCTCTATAAGGACATTTAGCAGCATAGTGACCAACTTTTCCACACTCAAAACATTTGAAGGGGAGCTTACCTTTGAATCTTCCAGTACCTAGTTGGAGTTTTCTCACAAAATTCGCTTCTTCTTCTTCGGATATATAGCTGGTTTCTTTGACAACTTCCTTTTCCTTTCCTTTTGCAGACACCTTAAAAGCAGCTTCTCTGATTTGAGAAGGACCTCCTTGTCTCATTTCAAAAGCAGTGAGAATACCATGTAATTGAACAATAGTAAGAGTTTGCAGATCTTGCCTTTCTTCAATAGCTGAAACTTTAGAGTCAAATTTTGAAGTCAAGGATCTTAAGACTTTTTCCACCAGAGTATTATCGGTTATGGTTTCTCCCAAATTTCTCATTCGATTTACAATATCATCTAGACGAAGAAAGAAACTAGCAATACTTTCATCACTATGCATCCTTAAATTTTCATATTCAATTCTGAGAGTTTGGAGTTTTGCACTTTTTACCTTTGTATCTCCTTCATAGCTCAAAATGATTTTGTCCCATATTTATTTTGCTGAATTTAGCTGCATCACTTTAGCAAATTCTGGTTCAGACATGCTTCCTAATAAGACATTCACTGCTTTGGCATTGATTTCATACTTCTTCCTTTCAGCCACATCAGTAGGAATACTTGCCGGATATTGATAGCCTTCTTCCACGATTGCCCATAATTCTCCACCAAGACTTTGCAGATATGCTTTTGTTCGTACCTTCCAGAATATCAGATTGCTTCCATTGAATAGAGGTGGCTTTAGAGACATTACTCCTTCATGACTTCCCATTGCAACAGATCTCCTTCAAGCGATCAAGCTTCTGCAGAAGGACCTGCTCGGATACCAATTGTTGGGAAAAATACTAAGTGGGGGGAGTGAATCGGTATTTAGGGCATACTTATCAAAGTTTTTACTTTTCACTCTCTAAAACCCATACGCTACTTTGATGAACCAAACTAGCGTATATACGTGGATATCCTTCATAAAACTCGCGTATACACAGAGATCTAATTATGCCATTAATTCTTCACTTAGATCATTTCATCATTCATTCATTAGATGTTCAACAAACAGTAAACATGTGCAGTAAGAACAGAATAAACCATCACACATAAGAATCACACATGAACACCAAGATTTTAGGTGGAAACCCAAGTCGGGAGAAAACCACCGCTGTAGTTGCTCAGCCTTCAATATTTTATTATAGAGAAAACATCTTAC